>JXTB01000487.1:263144-324924 GCA_002914805.1 Parasponia andersonii
TGTTGTCCTTATGCCTTATTGCCAATGAACATGTGTGTTCAGGCACATATCTTCGCACCTCAAACATGTCAGATTGCTCCACCTTTCTAGCTCGCAATTGCCACGTACAATTGTCGTCTATACATGTTATAAACCAACAATCTCTGCCTGACTTTTTTTACCTTGAACTCAAAATTGCACTTCATTGCATGCAAATGCAGCTTCAGCTTCAAGTCTTCCTTATTCTCAAATAGTTGACCGATCATGATTTTCACTGAATTAGAAGATCCAACTGACAAGTTGTTAGGTGTTCCCTGTGACAATTCTCCCTCTGAAAACAAGGGAGCACTCCACTTCGCTGCATTATCTACTATTCTTACTCTACGCACTCGACTACTTGAAGTCCCTGTTGTAGTCGCTGGAGTCTTAGCTACTTCACCAAAGCATTCCTTTAACTCATCTATTTTCTCTGCACCTGTTTCAGGCACAAATGAAGCATTTTGACTGCAACCCTCACCCACAGGTGTCAACTTCGGTAAAATGGACACACATAAAGGAGTACGGTTCTGAATAGAGTAAGACATCTCCTCAAGCCAAATTTCTAGGTCACTATCAGAGGTAATCTTCGTTGGAGGAATAGGGATTCCATCTCCACCATCACATTTATAAACAACCTTAAGTTCTAAATCAAAACGATTTTTATCAACTCCAATCACCTCATACAGCTTATCTACAAGGGTCACAAAAGTTATACCCATCCATACACCCATGACCTTACTTTCTTTAGCAATATAAAACCATAATATTTTCTCTGACGAAAACTTCCATTCACCGTTATACAAAACTATGATGTTGAAACGTGACTCTGCAGATGAAACAAAAAAAAGAAATTAGATTCAACAGAAAAAAACATAAAATGTAAACGGAAGAATCTATATTTTTAGCCATCGAAAATTGGTCGAAATTGGTCGAAAGAAATAATCGAAATAGTTATCGAAAATACGTCGAAAATTCGACTACCATCGAATTATAGTCGAAATATAGTCGACGAAATTCTTACATCTCAGACTTCAGCGAACTTTGGTCGAAATTATAATCCAAAAGCGAAAAAATAATCGAAATAGTCATCGAAGAAAATAATCGAATTGTCATCGAAAATATGTCGAAAATTCGATTACCATCGAATAGTCATCGAAAATAGGTCGAAATCGAATTATAGTCGAAATATAGTCGACGAAATTCTTGCATCTTAGACTTCATCGAAATTTGGTCGAAATTATAATCGAAATACATCGAAATTGATCGAAAAAAATATAATATAATAGTCATCGAAAATATGTCGAAAATTCGACTGCCATCGAATAGTCATCGAAAATAGGTCGAAAATTCGACTACCAACGAATCGAAAAAAGTTCGACGAAATTCTTACATCTCAGACTTCATCGAAATATGGTCGAAATTACATCGAAAATTCGATGCTTATACTGAGGCAGTCTGATTTTTTGAGAAATCCAGACTTTTACAGATAATCCCAGAGCCAAAAAACAACTTTTAATGTATAAATTATGCTCGTAACATATCGAAACTCAGTTAAAAATCATTTCAAACAGTACCCATATAAATTACATACCCATTTCGCGGATTTCCGTCCTCAGTCTTACTGCCACGTCTTTTTTCTGTTTTTTCAACTTTTATCCTTTCTTCTTGTCTACTCTTACAATTTCAGCTCCTTAGACAGTGTGATAAATTCAAGCATGAGATTACATGAAAGATTGTGAGGATATAGAGGGAGGAATAAGGAGCTACAGCTTGGTTAAAGAGGAGAAGAGCGACATATACATTATAAACCAATTATAAAGGGCAGAAGTGACATTTCAGGTGGGTATATGCATATTTTTCAGAGTTTTATTGAGGGAAGCATATGTGCCAAAATATGCCTCTTATAATGCATATTTAACCTAATTTCCCATTAAAATTCTGTCATTTAGGGGAGGAGAGGTCGTGGTGCTTCATTAGATGACTGAGGAGGATTATTGGCTATTTGACTAAATTCCATACTGTTAAAATGAGAAAGTAATGGATTTATATTAAGAGTTGAGCTACTCCACTTATTCAATTTTTTTGAGACAGAACCAAAATCCTAAATAACACATTCGTTATTAGAAGAATGCTAGGGTCATTCTTTTAATTTTCTACTCTCTTTTCATATCAAGTAGTGGGATAAAAGAATAGAAAAGAGAGTAAATTATCATTTGTCTTTTTATTATTCAATAGTTTCAACTATTTTATGCATGTGTGTTCTTTCCAACAATAAAAAATTTACGGAGCTTCATTTTATTTTCCAATAAAAAAATATTTTTGAGAATTATTAACAATGTTATTAGAACTTAATCTTAAAATTACATTTACATGATATAGAATGTTGGAATTAACAATTTTAGAAGTTAATCTTACCATTACATTTAGATGATATATATAAAGATAGATACAACTTAAGACAATATTATTTATTAATCAGTAAAAGGCTGTAAAAGAATGGAAATAGTGAAGTTTTCTCTCTTCTTATAAATTTCTGTATTTGCTTACCCGTTCAGCGTACAAAAGTTTGACAAATATTCTTCACATGCATAGTTAGTTAAATTTGGAAGAGTTGACTCAATTTTATTTCTTTTTTGTCTCGTTTAGATCTTTTTAAATTTTTTTCCCAATTTTTTTTTCTAATATTATAAATTAGTAAACATGTTCTAAAAATAAACCATAACGTAGATTAACTATAACAACAAATGGCCATCAATTTTAATATTAAGTACCGAAGGAAAATTTACAAGCTAGATAAAAATATAATATTTAAGACCAAACTAATGTCTTCTAGCTTAATCGGGAAAAAGAGCAAACTGCAGTGCTTGGAATAGATAGTAGCTTGTATTAAAGAGGTGGAGCAATCATTGACGTTATAAGCCATCAAAAGAATCAAATTACATTATAGTTAATCCCCGGCATTTACTTTGGAGTCTCCGTTCAAGATTGATTATTAATTCTTTGGTAGATTGCTATTATGTTCATGGAAGCTCTCTAAAAATTACTCCTTCTCAATATGTTTTTCTTTTTCTGTCGTATTCGCTGAAAGGTCCAAGTCTTCGAGCAAAAGTCGGAAGTGGGCTCCAATATTATCTACAACGAAGCCTTCCATATGCTCAAATCAGAAAAAGTCGAAAAGAAAAAAGCAAAATACAAAAAAGTCCTAAACAAGATAAGAGCTATCTCCGTCTATGAACAACATTATTGGGGGCCACTAGAAAATAATGCGTTCCTAGTTCTAAAGTCTAAAAGAGACCAGACACATAGCTAGTAGGAGTCATTTGTTAATCAAGGAGAAAATTTTATGCACTAATGGGGACCAAAAAATGAGGGTGATATAAAAAAATGAACTACATGAGGGTGTTTACTCTATGATTATTAGTAGAAACATGATGATTTTATTGGTTCTTTGTTTGCAACTGTGGTGTTCTTTTTTTTTTTTTTTTTTTTAATTTTGTATTGGAGTATTCGTTATTTGTAATGTGCTTATGTGATTAATGAACAGACTTTCTATTTCTTGAAAAAAAAAAACGATAAGCATATAAATAGGAATCATTTTTTAATCAATAGAATAAATCATATAGATATCCTTATGCATTCCTTTTAAAATATATAGATCCTTTGTAAGTGATTTTAGTAAAAAGGTATATATTTTTAATTTCTTTGCAAAGTAAGTAGCCTTTCTCGACATGATTAGACTAGTTTGGAACTTGAATTTTAGGAGGGAAAAAAAAAATTCCACGAGATTTCATTTTCTTTTGTTTGAATTGTAATAAAAAATGATAGAATTTTTTTTTAGAAAAACAAGAGTTTAATTTGATGTTATATTTTATTATATAGAATATTGACACGTTAATTAGTAAACCTAAAAATGTCAAAATAAAGTTTTATAAACTTTTAAGAAAAGTATTTTGCTTTTTCTATTTCCATGACTTTTTCTTTACAATTTTATATCCTTTAAAATCCAAAACTTACACTTAGATGTAAATGATAAATATATAGATCAATGATATTAAACAGACTTAGCTATATGGTGGGCTAATCGCATTAGATTAGGGATATTAAAATATTTCTTATACAATCATACACACATCAAACTAATTTGTATCGAATGAGAAAGATGTCTCATTAGCATCCAAAACATTGTGGTCCTCATGCTCTTATGGATATGGATAAAGGCTTTGGAGGGATTTGTTGGCTTAATTTCTAATTTACTTTCATACATTTCTAACTACGACTTTGCTCATTGTAGGGCAATCACAAGATTTCAGTTGTATACTCCGTACATAATGCTAGTATGATCATCTCTGATTCTTCTTCTGTGACATCTTTAAATTTTTTTTTTAATTATTATTATTTCATCTCCTTTGCTGAATTGGTGGTTTATCCGTGAAGGAAAACAAATGTGGCTTCAGTATTCAATATACGCATTTACGTACGTTCTTCCATCAATGCGCCATCCCAATTGTCCAAACGTATGATTCTATTAACATCAGCTATGTTGGAGTTTAGGAGACAGTACTTTTACAGAATAATTCCCCTTGCTGCAGTTCAGGAAACTATACTGGTAGACAGAGAATATAATTTGGCTAACCTGAAATCAGAAACCTAGTTGGTTCTGCAGGCCGAATATAAAAGTGGTTGACACAGATAATAATACTTCATACATTCACTTGTAATGACGTGCATTAATTAGATAGAAATCGTTAATGTTGAAATGAAATTGTATATGTTTGCAAAAAACTCGATGAAGAAAGCAATTCAACTAGCTTGAATGGTCTGAAGATGGAGTAAAATGAAGTGAAGTGTGGGATACGAGAGATGAGAGGTTACTACTTAGTATCAAAAGATGCCAGAAAGAGATGAGATTTGCCATTGGAGAATTTTGGACCCTGGCTAATATGTAAAGATACTTGTAATGGTATATTATTTGAACTTTGAAGTGAATTTTTAAACCTTTCTGCTGCTCTGTTTTGTTATAACAGGGGAATCCAATTCTCAAAAATAAATCTACTCTTGGAAATACTTTGGATATATTTTTCTTGTGAAAAATGACTATCCTTCTCCTAGAGTCCTAGTTTTGGTGATTATTATTATTATTATTATTATTATTTAAAAATGAGCTTTGACTACGATATTGCAGTTTACATATCCATGAAAGATACTGAATAAATGTACATTATTGGTTTTTATTTGCTCTTACAGGTTAGTAATAGATGCTTTCCTAGGCAAAATAGAGCCTCTGGTTGAAGATTCTATCTGAAAAGAACGGAGAAGGGACACATAATTCCAGGTTAGTAATCAAGAAATGCCTTTGCCAAATTTTTGGGGTTATACTGACTGCTTGTAATATGCAGTGATGTTAGTCATGTTACCTTTGGAGAACAACACCAATTGGTAAGCAAGCAAGTTGTATAAGCGAAGTTGTTTTAAGATAATGTACATACTAGAAGCACACTTTATTTTTATTTTTATTTTTTAAAATCGCGTAATGAAATTAGGATGGTAATCTAATGTGTATCATAAGATTTTGAAGGTCAGCTTTCCGCATTTAAGATAAACATTGATCTGAAATCTTGAAGACACGGTAAAGGCAGATCTGTTATGATCATGTGCTCCAACTGTAAATGTTGGAAATAACTGGCTGGAGAATGGTCCAAGCATATTAAGAAAATAAAGGGTAAAAAAAGAAACACAGGAAAATAAGAGAGTTGGGAAAGCAATTTCACTTGCATAATATGTGACTTCTGGAGCCAATTCGTGTATCAAGACCTTTTACTCGGCTTTGAGCATTGTGACCATTCTCTTCTAAAATACGGTTATTGAAATTTCATTGATATATAGTCTGAGCAGATTGAGTGGAAAAGTTGGTAGCTCAATTTTCGCTTTCAATTCCAGTTCTTGAAATTGAGCAAAATTCTAGAGAACTCTAAACCAAAACCTTCTTCTAGCGCAATTACTCAATGACATTTTAGGGAAAATAAAAAGCCGATAAATATTAATACGTGATTGCATTAATAGCATTGTTAATGTTTAAATAATGAAGATGGATAAATAAGGCATAAAGAAAGAGTAGATCAATTGCTCTAATTGAAGAGGGATTTCTACCATCTCCTCAAGCTCTACAGTTGATAATTACCATCTTGTCATCAAACTACTCTGTAGAGTCCTCTTCTAGTGGTGATGACGAGGATGTTGTCTGTGGGGTCTCCCCAGTCTTATCTGCACTGTAATTCTCTTGTGGATAAAAGTATGGCTTTAGAGGCATTTCTAGGCATTCAATATCACCTTCGAGCATCTCTATGATTCTGTTCATTGGAGGGCGATCACATGGCTTCAATTGTATACACCATAGTGCTACTATGATCATCTTTTTTGTCGTTTTCAATTCATCTTCAGCGACATCTTCATGTTCAATGTTCTTCTCTTTGTTGAATTGGTCATATATCCATAAAGGAAAGTAAATTTGGCTCGAATGCTCTGTCTCTGCATTTAAATTTTTCCTTCTACTTGCCATTTCCATCAACAACATTCCAAAACTATAGACATCAGCTTTGTGGGAGACTCCTCCAATGTTTTTGTAAAATAATTCTGGAGCTATGTATCCAATGGTTCCTCTTACTGCAGTTAAGGATACTATGCTATTCTCTAATGGGCACAATCTTGCTAACCCAAAGTCTGAAACCTTAGGAGTAAAATTCTCATCCAAAAGAATGTTGTGGGGTTTGATATCAAAATGCAGAATCTGCATATCACATCCTCGATGAAGATACTCGATACCACGAGCAATTCCAAGTGAGATATCAAATATTTCCTCAGAAGTTAAGGAATTGTCTGTTTCTTCTCCTGAAAAAATATGCATATTCAAAGATCCGTTAGGCATGAATTCATAGACAAGAGCACGCCTTGAACCTTCGAAGCAAAAGCCAACTAATCGCACCACATTGACATGATGAACCCTTCCAATGGTAGCAACTTCATTAATAAAGTCTTGTCCACTAGACTTGGATTTACTCAACATCTTGATTGCTACAAAGTGACCACTGCGAAGTTTTCCTTTATATACAGAGCCAAAACCTCCTTCGCCTAATTTAGTTTTGAAGTCTTGGGTCATTTTTTTAATATCTGAGTATGCATATCTTATAGGCATGAGGTTATTACGACTTCTGAGAAATTCTTCAATACCATCATACACTGACAAATGTCGTTTCCTCCATTTATAGATGATAAGGGCAATCACAAATGAAAGTCCAATTATTATTCTTGGTGCTACTATCTCAACTGCAAAAATTACCAAAAGAACATTGTTTAAGTTTTTGTTTTCCTTCATGAGAAAACAAACCACAAGTGTAAAGTTTTTATTTATAAGTCGTATTCATTAACTAGCTTTTTCTCCAAACGTGAATTAATGAAAAATTAGTTTTAAATGCAAAATAGAAGGTCTTACCAATATTTTTGTATCTGGATTTGATACACCCTGAAACAGAACCAAGAAGGCAAGAAAAAGGAAAAGAAAAATGTACTCAGAAAGTAAATCTTCTGGAAAAAAAAAAGTTCCTGTGTATATATGATAGAATCCTCACCAAGAACATAATGGATAGTTGGCATAATTACCCTCCAGATCCCTGCATCATCCAATAATATAATTATATATGTCACCAACGATCTCAAATAATCAATATATAAATATGTAGAGTAATAGAATCCTTACTACACCACCGTGCTGTTGCTTTTTTGCATAAACAATGAACTTCGTTGGATTTTTCATCGACGTAGCAAACATTCTCCATGTCGTCTTTATGGTAAATGCTCAACCATGAAAGTTCAATGCCATAAGCGAGCTCATCGTGGATTTTTCGGTAGGATGTAGTCATCGTCTTCTCCTTCCTTGCTGATATCAAAGTACTTTGAACTATTTTGCAGGACTTGGCCAAATCGGAAAACTTGAATCCGGTAGCATACACCACATATAAGTAGTCATCACTAGCAGATGCGTTTAAGCAAGGAGTTGTGTCCATATACAAAGGATCGAATACTTGTTTCTCACAGCTTAAGAACACTAAAGTCTCCAAAAGTGGACGAACATTAAAATTTCCCGACCAAAATATCCCGCCGTGTCCATACCTAACTTCCGTTTCGAGTTCTGGATAAATAAGAGAAGGTCGTGGATACGAAGAACGTCCTACGGAATAACTAGAGAAGGTGGAGCAATTACCCTTCTGGACTTTGGAATCCACAAGTCTAATTGTGTAGTTGTTGTAATTGATGGCCTTCACTTGATAATATTCTTCTCTTTGTCCGGAGTACATTCTCGTCATGTTGCTCTCGCAATATAGCAAAAAAGGACTACAGTAAGGGTATAATGTTCCACAGCTGACTGGTTTGGTTTCGAGTCGGAAAGGGAAGCTTATGTTTTGGATATCACCACAGGAAGAGTGGCGACTTGGAGGAGGAGGATTCAAATGATCATCTTGTGCAGAGCTATGGATGGTTTCATTGAATACAGTTATGATCATGACTATCATAACAAGAATATGGGCTTCCATTTGAGCAAAATATTGTTATTTCTTTTTTAAAACATGTATAAGAGAATTATAGGTGGTTGTATTTATATTAATCTAGTAGTATTAATGAATTCCCACGTCCAAAGGCCCCGCTGGTAAAGTCAGCTATCCGCACTATTTTTTTTTTTTGTTTTGACAATATTTGGAATATATTTGCAGAGATAAAAACAAAGGTTAATTTTTTATAAAAATTCACTATTACCGGCAGTAATTGTTTTTAGGAAATTAATTATATGAAAAATCTGAGTAGCTCAATCAACCAAATTATGGAACTGGAAAAATTAGAAACACTCTCGAGTTTCATAATTTGTCCGAAAAAAAAAAGTTTGACCCAATTTGTTTCACTCACTAGAATAATACTACTACGTCGTTAAAAATTTGTAGGGGTAACTTAGCATTCCATAACTATATAATGTCCAAATACACTCTTTTTATCATACCTTTCTAAATGATATATATATGTTATGTTGATAGATATATAGAAATACAGAGTACGAATTTTGTAGTTATGGTGACGGTCTCTTCTCTTTTTGTGTTTTCCATGATCATATTATTCCTCGAAGTTGCAGACCAAGGATTAGGAATACCTGACGATGACCTTGTCCGGAGGTGTTCGGAGAATGGCCCACCGATCAGATTCCCTTTCCGATTCAACGAAAGCCCGCTGGACTACAAGCGCTACCCCGGCTTCAACCTATCTTGTTCTACATACGACGAGTTGTATAAAAGAGTTATAGACGACAAGTTAATTAACGAAACGATACTGGAGCTCCCAAATCTGAAAGCTGAGTTATACATACGAGATATAGACTATGCTTCACAGGAAATCCATGTATCATTTGATCCGTATCGATGCCTTCCGGGACTACTGCTTTCGGAAAATAGCAGTCGACCACTGGAATTTCCTTTCGAATTCAGATATGACCGTCTCAAGAAGTACACAAGCTATACGATGCTCAATTGCTCTTCATCAACACTTCATCGCTTATACGAAAGAAGTTCGGATATACAGTTTTGTGGCCTTCAATTGGTTCCTTCTAACATTGAGATCAGCCAGTATACCTCTGACATTGAGGAATGTACAAAGATGTACGACACTGAATCAATTCCTGACAATATTTACAATGTGATGCCGTTATCTCATTGGAACAGTGTGTACAACGACTATGTTACGTTGACATGGTCGAAGCCGGATTGTAGATCTTGCGAAGCGAATCGAAAGGGATGCCGATTTAGGAAAGATAATCATGATGAAGTCGAATGTTTCGATCTACCCACAATTAGGATAAGGGGTAAAGACGAGTACTTCCTTGTAATTTCGTGATTTATTTACTGCTATTGCTTTGTTGCTTTCGTGGGTCATCATGAGAAAAAACCAAAGTAGTTTTCACCCTGCTAATTAATTCTAATATATATACTATGCTGTGAATATTTCGAGCTACTATGTTTTGAAGATTATTTATTCACTAAAAGCTTACTATGATTAACAATTTTCTTTGTGATATGTACTTAACAGGTAAATCAAAGGCTTGGCAAGTCATCAGTAGTACTATATGTGAGTTTTACTCATTCCTATATATCGATCCCTTTATTCTTAATTTGTAAATATTCAAGGGACTATACATACATATGCTGACTTTAGATGTGTTCTGCAGTCAGGGCCGTCTTATCTTCATTAGTTTCTTGTTCAATAGCAGTGGCTGCAACGTTTTATCTTTACACTTTATACAAAGATGACAGAGAACATCGGCTAAGAATTGAAAAGGCTCTCGAGGATTATATTGCTCTTAAACCATCAAGATATACTTATGCTGACATTAAGAGGATTACTAATCAGTTCAAGCACAAGTTGGGCCAAGGAGCTTATGGAACAGTGTTCAAGGGCAAGCTTTCCAATAACATTTTCGTGGCTGTAAAGATCCTAAACAATTCAAAGGGGAATAATGGTGAGGAGTTCATAAATGAAGTGGCAACTATAGGTCAAATTCACCATGTCAATGTGGTTCGCTTGGTTGGATATTGTGCTGAAGGTTTTAAAAGAGCCCTTGTTTATGAATTCTTACCAAATGATTCATTAGACAAGTATATATCATCCGCAGCCAGCGGTGGAAACCACTCGCTAAGTTGGGAGAAACTGCAAGACATTACTTTAGGTATTGCTAAGGGCATTGAGTATCTCCACCAGGGTTGCGATCAGCGGATCCTTCATTTTGATATCAAGCCCCAAAACATTCTGCTGGACCACAACTTCAAACCCAAAATTTCTGACTTCGGTTTAGCTAAGTTGTGTTCTAGGGATCAAAGTATAGTATCGATGACTACAGTAAGAGGGACAATTGGGTATATTGCACCAGAAGTATTCTCCAAGAACTTTGGAAATGTGTCCTACAAGTCAGATATTTACAGTTTCGGAATGTTGTTACTCGAAATGGTAGGAGGGAGGAAGAATACTACTGTAGCAGACGAAATTTACTATCCTGAATGGATTTATAATCTCTTAGAAGAAGGAGAAGATTTTCGAATACATATTGAAGACGAAGGAGATGCTAAAATTGCAAAGAAACTTGCGATTGTAGGACTTTGGTGCATCCAATGGCACCCAATGGCTCGTCCAACGATGAAATTTGTGGTCCAAATGTTGGAAGGACTACAAGTTCTAAACATGCCGCCAAATCCTTTTGTTTCAACGGATCAATTAAAAGCAAATTCAAAAATGCCTGCAAGACTAGTGACCATGGAGCTGGAAGCTATTGCTGAATGAGTTCATATGTAAGTCATAAGCTATGAAGCTTTGTTGCACTCTCTGTACTTTTAATAATCTTCCCTCGGAACCAGCGAATTTCTTTTCTTTTTTTTTTTTCTCTGTCAGATTTTTATAACAAGAGTAGTGTGACTACGTGAAGGTAAGCAAGGAATAGGTAATGGGGCTTCTATTTGGCACAATAGATCATGCTTATTTTGATATGTTGTTTTGTGAATCAATTGAACAAGGAGAGTTACTGGTTGAGGTGGGAATTTAGTAGTTCACTTAATTTGGTGGGTCCCATTCCTCTCGTCAAAATTGTGGTATTATTTTTTGTTATAAAAATATGGAACTCATATGCACTTGGGGATATCTGTCTAATTTAATGTAATATGGGAATGGAAACCAACCGTAAATGTAATGGTTATGGTACAACAGACGCAAGACTTATTTTCCTATCGTTTAATAGAGAGAGAAGTGTTATTATTATTTAATGTTCTTAGCGTGATCATGTCGGCTCTTATTCAAGTACAATAATTGAGGCTTCCAGTCGTAGCTAATCAGTATTACTTCTGTGATATCGGCACGAAGTTCCAAGTCTTCACAACCATGATACCATCTGCGACTCCAAGCGAAACTGGGGAGTGCGACAACGTAAAAGAAAAGTCTCTTTAAAAATAAATAATAATTTACATGAACAAGCAAATTAGCGCCAATGTCTTCCACAGTTCCGCTAAATCTTGTAGGCTAGCGAGTCCTTAACTTATGTGTTATTAACATTTAACTCGTTCTAGAAGTTCTAAATTTTAGAATCTTTTTCCAGAAGACTATTTACGATGCTATTCTATCTTTTTGACATTGGCATCAATCCGGTATGCATTTTTCTTTTATTATTCGTAGATATTATTTTATGGAATTAAAATTCATGTTTCTTTTATGATAAAAGTTTGAAAAATATTAAATAATAATATATATTATATGTATTTATAATTTGAGTTAGATGTTAATTAAAATTGGCATTAGTGCGGTAGTTATTAAGATACTTCTTTTTCAAAAAATTACATATAGTTTAAATCCTAAGGACGGTATTCGTCACAGTTGAGGATGTCACTTTGGGGAATGCATTGCGAAGATTTTCTTAGAACAAATCATGTAGCATGAAAATTCTAGTTGGCTCTTATATATCAAGCAGTCAAACAGCTCGGTGGGGCAGCGTTGTATTATGCATGATTTTCTATACGTTTTGGGGGAAAAAAAAAAAAATGTTTGCCGATGCATGATGCTAATGTTTTTATTAAAAGGAGGGTTTACACGTGAATGTGACCATCACTAATACGACTCAAACGAAACGCATTAATCACATATTGATGGCATTTGTTTCGAAATCTTCCTTCGACGTTTATTCTTCAATTGATATAGCTAGCGGTGAGTGCGGCGTAGATTAGAAAGTAATATATCAAAATTCTTAACTAATTTATAAAATATGATAGAAGAAAATTTTAATCACTGAGATTAAAAAAAAATATTATCCGTACTAAACTATATCATATTATGCTGTTTGGTACACTACGATTTATACAGTTTAGACTTTTGATACGAGCCTCAATAAAATTAGGTCAAATTAAAAAAATAATCTTTAAAAAGTTACGATTACTAAAACAAAATTATTTAAAAATTTATACAAATATAAAATATTTAAGACAATTATATATTCACATATTTATATTTGTCTAAACAACATCTTAATAAGACACAATATTACAACCTAATCAAAATATAATAAAACATAAATATCTAAAGTTCAAAAGTTTAAATATTTTTTTGAACAATAAACAACAAAATTGAAACTTAAATTATTAATAAGTCCTTATTTATTTGACTTTCTCCAAAATTCTCTAAATTTTATTATTAACTTATTCTAAGAAATTTAGATTTTAAATTTTAATATATTAGATCTGTGAATTTATATATATATATATATATATTAAATTAGATACATATATAGTTTATTATTGAAATAGAAATTTTATTTCGTATTTCACCTCGTACCCTAAAAACAGAGAAAACTTGAATCCAAACCAGGTTATGAAACAAAATAATCATGTCACTGTAATTTAATTTGGATAGTTAAAGCAGAAATATTCGCACTCCTAGATATATAGCTTCGTGAAAGCCACAACTTGGCTAGCTAAGCCATCATTATAAGAAAGGAGCAAAGTCAAAGTCAAAGTCTTCCACAAAGTCTTTCTCACTAATTCGTGCCTTAATAATTGTTTATGAACACTATGCAATAATAGAGGTAAGTCCACGGCCAAAGAAACCGGCCAACTATATAATTACGTAGAACTCCTTTATTCTAAAGTAAGCTGATTTATCCAACCAATAATTCCATGCAAGTGATTTTACTCCCTTGAAATTAATTAATTAGAACTCATGGACTTTACTGAAAGTCTTCGTTCAACGTTAAATAATTCTTCAGTGGATAGGTATATTGAAGTTACAATAGATTACTCGCTTAACACTTTTTTTGGTTCTGTCATATTTACTGAAATTTCTCAGTACCTAACTTCACACCGTGCTAGCCATCTGCAAGCAAAATTGGAACGTGGACTCTAGGTCTCTTACGAAGTCTTCTACGAATTAAGTTTTTTAAAACATAAAAGAGATCAAAAAAAGAAATGCTTGTATGAAAAACATTGTTGTTTACTGATGATAAAGATTCCACATTCTGATCTGAGGTCAGGAATTAGTACATTAGACCTTTATTTAAAAAAATGAGGTGTGGTTACTAATTAGGTTGAATTTATAACTGCCATAATAAATAATGAAAAGTCATTAATGAGGCGATAACAGGTAATTAAAGAGACCGATGGAACATTATAATAAGATTAATTTAATCTAAGCATGCACTAGCCTGATTTATTTGACCATTTCAAGCAAGTATCACCACCGGGCGCGCGGGTGGGGGGGGTTTGGTGGCGCTTAAAATAATGTCATGCCCTATTTTGTCAGACTCGTACATACGTGTCTTAATTTAATCTAACCATGCACTAGCCTGATTTATTTGACCATTTCAAGCACGTTTGTTTAATTACTTTATTTGACTTATGCCACTAAATTTATCCCCACTAAAAAAGTACTAATGTGGTAAAAAAAAAAATACATGAAAAAAATAATAATGGGGTAAAAAAATACTATAGGCTAGCTAGGCGTGGATTAAAGATCGAGTTAAATATAGTAATGCTTTTAATTATATTATTTTATTCTAAAATTTTTAACTTAAATAATAATAATTTCTGAATTATATAATTATTATAATAATAATCTTATTTTTATTTATAATTATTAAATTATACACTTTACGTAAAACTTATTTATGTTAAAAGTTTAAAAGTCTGTGAAAAAAATAATTATTACTGTAATAATTATATAAATCTAAGAAATATATTATGTAAGTTTATTAATTATTTAGAATTTCATTCTTAATCATAATAATCAAATTTTAAACTCTTTAATAATTTATTTTTATTAAATATTTAATAATTTGTGATTAAATAAATTATTATTATAATAATTAAATAATTTATGAATTATTATTATGTAAGTTGAAATTCAACTTACTATTTAATAGTAGACTAAATATAATTCAAAGTTAGCTTGAGATTTGAAAGTAAATATTCTTTCTTCCTAGAACTAGAAGACAGGTTCTTAAGTCATTTTTGTATATTGTATTATTTTTACCTTAAGAGTGCCTTAATATCCATTAGTCAATAATATCCGGTGGTCGAAAATTGTGAGTCGTGCATGTGACGCCTTATTTAAAGCGCAGAAGCAGGGGATTAACAGATTGTCTGAGCTAGTGAATCAAAAGTTTTATATTAATAATTAATTTGTTTCTTAAGTCATTGTATGGGACTTTGCATATATATGAAGGACTAATTGTAGACTATTATAGTTCATTGAGATTGATGATTGGACATTTGAAATTTCTATTAGCCCAACAATAGCATACGAAGAGTAATAATCAACTTCTTTGAAGCAAGTAAAGAAAGCAGCTTATTCTTTCTATTATTATTATTATTGGGAGTGGGCAAGCTATAGAGAAAGTTGAATAAAGAAACAGTTTTGTGAGATGAATAAGAAAGCCATATTACCAATATAGGATTGGGTATGGAAAAAAGTACTTAAATATTTAAGAAAGAAAATAAGTGATGAAGACTTGGCAGCTTCAGGAGCCAGATCAGATCTTATGCAGCCTAGACTTCCATTAATTCTTTAAGTTTCATAAATGATGTGGTTTTATTCAATGTGGTAATTAAACTACATCATCGAACTTTCGAGTTATCATAAGCCAATATTACTAAGGTCGGGTATAGGATAACTAAGGCACCCAACTTTATTTATACAATGTGTAACTAATCTGTTTATCAATTATAAATAATTTACTTTCATATTTTGCATAAATTTTAGTAAGTATAACATAATAGATTAGAGTATTATATAATAAATTGGACTCAAGTACTGCTTTTAATTATGAGCATAATTCTTACACTTCAATGATGTAAGACGTAGACTAGCTAATCGAGCTTATACTCTATTTAGCTGATTAAAAATGTGCACAACAAGGACCAAGAGCATGGATGTGATCGCCTCGGCCCAATCTTGCTCACAATTTAGTGGGACAGAGACGTTATTAAATTTGGAAGTTTGTTGAAGAACTTTTGTTTGGATGTTAACTATTATCTGAAAAAGATGTCTTGGAAAAGCTTTTCTGAAAATTTGGTAAGCGACAATGATGTGAAATTTGGTTCGCATATTTGGCACATATCATATATTAACAAGCCCAGCTTTTAGTGAGAACGTTCAGATTCATGCATGAACCTTATATCTTCTAAAGAAAGATAACTGATCGGTAAAATAAATTAAATAAATTAGGTTATTACCTAATGTCTCTGTTGGATCGGTTTCTCACCAGCCATCCACGTGGCTCTGAACTGCTGATGCTGTATTCTCTAACTGTCCACGTGTCCTTACTATTCCAAAGTACTCTGAATTTCAGACAGGGTTAGAGAGGCGGGGGGTGGCCACCTGCAAAGACTCTCCGATGCTTAAGTTAGTGATCTTTCTTTGATTCAGGGTAGCAAAGATTTAGTTCTATATGAGTATATCTTTGTTTCTTGCTCGTAAACTTTTAAATACTTCTTTTTGTATGCGTACCTGCCTCCATTTGGGGACGCATGGCTCATATATGTATAGTCCTGAGATTATGAACTACCCAGTTTACCATCTCAGGACTGAGTACCTTTTTTCTCAAGACTTTTTCCAGAGGTTATGGGCCGAGATTACCGTGATCTCTCCTGTACCGCTGTAGCCTGATTTCCGCCATCTCCTATGGCTCGAGTCTGTCAGGGGCGAGATTTGGACAAATCGCCGCTCTGTCAGGACGGCTTGGCCCTCACGTATACCTACTCAGTATCGCATTAAATGCTCTGTCTGGGTCTGGAGTTGTGAGTTGCTTTCCATTGTATTCTGGTGGAAGACCCTTGGGGCTTCTGACCCCCCAGTTATCGAGGTAAGAATCGAACTTAGCTGAGTCCATCTAGGGTCTGAGATGGGCTCGGCCCTAACCTCGGACAGCCCAATGGCCGATGTGGTATCATGTGCGACTCACGTGACCTTTAGCTAGTCACTCTTGACACATGTCAGACGGTGGGCCCTACTCGTGACTTGTTCTGCCACTAATCGTCTACATGGTATATGATTTGGGAACGGGTCGCACAACTACTCCCATTTCCCTACTTGATGGATTCGTATCCATCAAGTAGGGAAATCGTTTATCTGTTCTTCCAATTTGGGAGATGCACGTGGCTCCCCCTTGCCGACGCGGAGGCACGCCATCCCATGTCATGAAATTTTTTAAATTTCGAAGTTCCGACTGTTCGGTCTCCTTTGCTCTTCCCTTTTCGAGAAAAACTCTTCGGCTCCCCCTCTATAAAAGCCGCATTTACGCTCATTTTCTACTTTACTAAAATCTTCAATTATTCTAGTCTCGTAAAATCTTAGGGTTTCTGACTTCCCCCTTTCAAGAGACTTTTGCTCTTTCGATCGTATCTAGAACAATGGCCTCGATTCAAGATCAGGAATTGCACCCCATCGTGGATTCGAAGTTGAATTCACTGAGGAGACAGCTCTGCCTCCCCAGCGGAGTGACGCTGCAAAGGGTCGAAGGCCCCACGGATTGGTATCTTCATCCCTCTGCCCCTGAAGGCTCTATTATTTTGTGCAGAAAACGTCTAGAATGGCTGCGATTACCTCTTCTTCCTTTAACCCACCAATTCTTCGCTTTGACGGGGATCCATCTGATGAAGTTAAATGCAAACGGGATTATGATTCTGATGGGGCTTTTTGCCCTGTCAGTTCTCTATAACCTGCATATCGACTTGGAGGTGGTCTTTTATGCTTACAAACTCACCCTCATCTCCAAAAAGAGTTCCTACCCCACCTTTTAACTCCAACTGCTCCCGGGACGTCACATCTTCTGGGGCTTGCCGAGGTTAGACAAGCAATGGGACTCCCACTCTAGGCTATACGCCGTCGGAGGGCCGTGGTGCTCCCCTTGGCTGAATGGAGAGTGCTTCTAAATTCCCCTCAGTTTTCCTGCAGAGTAAGTGCTAGGTCGTGATTTTCAGGCCTGCGTTCTCCCTGTCTGTTATTTCTCACATTATTTTGTCTTGTGCAGCCTCTGCAGAAGAGAACAGGTTCGAGCCGTATTTGTCGGCAGGGCAGCTCAAAGGCCTGGAGGGGATCGTCATCTTCGGATCTCCTAGGGACTGCCAGCACATCCAGGCCACCCTCAACCCCCTGGTGATGAATATGATGCCCAGGTTGGTTTCATACCTTCTCTTCTCTCTGGACACCTGGGTCATCACAAAGCACCTGCGGAGCCGACTTGATGCCTCTGCCCTGAACCAATTCCGCCATGACGAGCATGATCGAATCACCATGGTGGGTCGTCAGGTTACGGCCTCAAGCCAGTTGGCAGGCTCCAACAATCGGGTGGCACCGACTAGCCACAAGCTTGAGGAGGCCGCGAGGTTCGTTGCCGAGGAGTGCGTCCGGCTCCGTAGGGAGGACACTGCCACCCCCAAGAGGGCTAGGGGTGGGTTCATTTCTGCATCCTTGAGTTTCGTGGATCGGATCATGGCCGTGATCTAAACGTGTTGCTTGTTCTTTGCAAGTTCTGAGACGGGCCCATCGGCAGACCCCTTCCCCGTCAAGGGGAGAGCCGCGGGACATAAGGCTCTCCCTAAGGCACCCGCTGGCCGGCATCTCATGATGCCTTCAGAAGATGAAGTGCCCTCCGATGCAAGCGGACCTCCATCCGGGGGAACGTCTGCCACAAGGGCCGTATATGGTGAAGGGATGCCACTGAGTATGCCTGGGGGGTCTGCTGTACCAACCTCGTCCACTCCAGGCTCCAGTTCGAAATTGGGTGCTACTTGCCTTGGTGGGGAGATCGCCGAGCTCAGTGGGGGGGCTCGAGGTTGAAATCTCGGCTGTCTTCCCCTCCCCCGGTCCCAATAAAGCAATGCCATGAGGTTGGCTCACCCAGAGAAGAAGAGAGCCAGGCGAAGAAGAGGGGCAGGGTTGCTCCCTCGTCTGATAGTGATGACGATGGGGCCACGCTGACCCTTCTAAGGAGAAGAAGGTCCGTTCGCAGTGGCCCGTCAAGAGGAGACACACCACCTCCCGCCATGGCCGACAGCGCTCTCGGCGGCACCTAGCTTTCCTCTGTCCCTACCGTCGCTGCTTCAGGGGCATGCCCGGCTGGGGGAGAGGGTGCCCTCAGGGTTAGCGGGGCAGGGCCGCGTTCTGCAGGCATGGGCAGTGCCCAAAGAGAGGGTCCAACCGCGGAGCCAGAGCTGGAGGCGCTCTCTTTGGAGGACGTCGAGTTTGTCGCTAGCTGTACCTTCGCGCAAGTTTGGTCCATTCGGTTGCCTCTATGTTTCTCAGCATCCTTGCTAGACGCTGACCCCCTTTTTTTCGTTTAACTTGTAGCTGGCCGCCATCCGATTTTTCTATTCCTCTTACGTCAGGGATTTGACCGAGGAGCTGAACTCCTGTTCTGCACTGGCCGAGAGCAGCGAGGCCACCCTTGCCGAGTTGAGGACTGACTTCGATTTATATCGGAGCCTCGATGAGGTGAGGGTCGGCAGTGCGGTGGCTCATACTCTGAGTGTCAAGAGGACAGGTGCGAGGAGCTGGTAGTAAGACTGGCCGAGGCGGAGCTCGACAAGCTTGCTCAATCTGAGGCCACCAGACTGGCTCAAAACGAGCTCAGGGTCAAGGAGCAAGAACTGCAGAGTGCAGGGGTAGAGATAAGACTGGCTTTCATCGCTCGCAACAGGGCTGTCGATGACGCCAAAGAAGTGAGGAAAGCCGAGGCGAAAGCCAAGCTAGAGGCCCACTCCCTGCAACGCAGGCTTGATCAATCCAATGAGGTAAATTGACATCTCTACTTGGATCACAAAAATTTGATGGGTGCTCATGTAGAGATGTCTCACAAACATGGCGAGGACCCTGCCAACATTAACACTTTTTTGGTCGACTTATCGCAGCAGCAAGCGGAGCTAAGGCTGGCAGCGCTGAGGGATAGGATGGCGGACACGGAGAAGCTGAAAACGAGGTACCGGAGGCAGGTGGATGTCCTTTCTGCGGAAAGTTACAGGTCTGGCTGGGAGAACAGAGAATTCGAAGGCCACCCTGAGGTGGTAATGCCAGACCAGTTTGACGAGCAGAAAGGTGTCGATAGAGACCACTATTCTGTCAAGTACTACATGCAGCAGCTTGGGGATGGGATCAGCATCACGTACCCCGCTGACGTGCTGAAGATGCTTACTGCGGAAAAGGACGGGCCCTCTACATCCGCCTCTATTGCTAAAGAGTGTATCCCCGCTTCTGGTCTGCCAGATCAAACCTCGGAAGCCTCTGGCAGTCAGCCTGATCTTGGGGTCTCAACTGGTAAGGGGTCTGGTGTGGTCATTTTGTCCAGTGATGAATCCGACCCTGGTACGCCACCCTCCACCGGGGCTAGTCCAAGCACCAGGACTGGCTGCGCTCCCCTGGCCGGAGGTAATTAGGGTCCCTAATTTTGTACATTTGTAAAGCTGACCCTCGTTGTAACCCTCCGTATGAATAATAAGAACAGTGCAATTCTCTTTAGTCTATTTTCTTTTTCTTTGTTGACCGTGTCTGGGTAAAGTTAAACCTTATTGTAGACTATTAGTGAGTCCTCCTCAAGCTATGACTGACAAGATTAGTTCCGGAGATAGGGATGTGAGCTTTGGCTCATCCGGTTTTAAGGAGGTATAACTTTTGTTATGACTTGCTTTGGCAGAGTTCAACCTACGCATGTGGCTGGACTTCTCTGACCCCAAAGGGGACCGCGTTCAGAACCAGCTCCAGGGGTTGGTCGACCATTATTTGGACTCATCACTGCAAAGGACAAGGCCTAGGCTCGGCTCTTATCAGGAACAAATAGGGCACTACCACTCTGATGTCTCCCTGCGAGTCCGTTCGTGACCTGCCTCCCGTAAATAGGGCTCATGAGTGCGCGCCACTGTTGACCGTACGCTTTGTATTTTTAGGACATAATAAACAGACTTTAATTTTAATTTCTGTCCTTACGTTTGGTCTGGTACTGGACTACTTCCAATAGGTAGACTCCAAATCCGTTAACACCCTGCCCATGCGCAATTAAACTATCCCCCGGGTAGAGCCTGCTTTCCTTTAGCTCTTCGTATAGCTAAAATGTTCCTTAGAGAGGGTCCACTTCCAACGGGTGGATCCCGACCCTGCTTTCCTTTAGCCATTCGTATAGCTAAAATGTTCCTTAGGGAGGGTTCACTTTGAACTGGTGGATCCCGACCCTACTTTCCTTAAGCCATTCGTATAGCTAAAATGTTCCTTAGGGAGGGTCCACTTCCAACAGGTGCATCCCGACCCTGCTTTCCTTTAGCTATTCGTATAGCTAAAATGTTCCTTAGGGAGGGTACACTTCCAACGGGTAGATCCTAACCTTGCTTTCCTTTAGCTCTTCGTGTTTAGGGGGTTTGCTGGCAAGCTTTTGGGTTGTGCAGCCCTTTTCTCCTCGTACGTTTTCTCGGGTCATCAGCAAGCATTTTATTGCGCAATATGATTCCCATAGTACGATCGCTTTGAGGACTACTAGCAAGTTTTTGGTTGCACAGTTCTTCCCTCTTCGTACGTTTTCTCGGGCCATCGACAAGTATTTTATTGTAAGATGTGATTCCCATAGTACGATCATTTTCGAGGTCTGCTGGCAAGTTTTGGTTGCGCAGATCCTTCTTCTTCATATGCTTTCTTGGGTTGTCGACAAAAGATGTGATCCCCATAGTATGACCATTTTCGAGGTCTACTGGTAAGTTTTTGGTTGCGTAGCTCTTTCCTCTTCGTACGTTTTCTCGGGCCATCGGCAAGTATTTTATTGTACGATGTGATTCCCATAGTACGATCATTTTCGAGGTCTGCTGGCAAGTTTTGGTTGCGCAGATCCTTCTTCTTCGTACGCTTTCTTTGGTTGTCGACAAGCGATGTGATCCCCATAGTATGACCGTTTTCGAGGTCTAATGGTAAGTTTTTGGTTGCGTAGCTCTTTCCTCTTCGTACGTTTTCTCGGATCATCGACAAGCGACGTGATCCCTACAGTATGATCATTTTCGAGGTCTGCTGGCAAGTTTTTGGTTGCGCAGCTCTTTCCTCTTCGTATGTTTTCTCGGGTCGTCGAAAAGCGACGTGATCCCTACTGTACGATCGTTTTCGAGGTCTGCTGGCAAATTTTTGGTTGCGCAGCTCTTTCCTCTTCGTATGTTTTCTCAGGCCATCGGTAAGCATTTTATTGCATAATATGATATCCATAGTACGATCGTTTTCGAGGTATGCTGGCAAGTTTTTGGTTGCGCAGCTCTTTCCTCTTTGTATGTTTTCTCGGGCTATCAACAAACATTTTATTGCACGATGTGATTCCCCATAGTACGATCGTTTTGAGGACTATTGGCAAGTTTTTGGTTGCACAGTTCTTCCCTCTTCGTACGTTTTCTCGGGCCATTGGCAAGCATTTTATTGCACGATGTGATTCCCATAGTACGATCATTTTTGAGGTCTGCTAGCAAGCTTTGGTTGCATAGCTCCTTCTTCTTCGTACGCTTTCTCGGGTCGTCGACAAGCGACGTGATCCCCATAGTACGACCGTTTTCGAGATCTGCTGGCAAGTTTTTAGTTGCGCAGCTCTTTCCTCTTCGTACGTTTTCTCGGGTCGTCGACAAGCAACGTGGTTCCCATAGTACGATCGTTGATTGCATGAATAGTGCGTATGGTCCGTAACTATGACAGACCATTTTCCGTGGCAACCCGATATGATTTTTTGCCTGTGCAACTGGGGCGTGGCGTCTACCACTATGGGCGGACCCTTTTCTGTAGTAGCCCGGTATGATTTTTTGCCTGTGCAAATAAAACGTGGGGTCTGCCACTGTGGGCAAACCCTTTTCTGTGGCAACCCTGTATGATTTTTCTGTGTGGCAGAAGACCTGACCTATTTCGGAATTAAGTTTTTTAATAATATAAGTGTGCACATGGGTCTCACGCATTAATAGTGCATGGGGTCTGCCACTATGGGTAGACCCCTTTTCCATAGCAATCCAAAAGATGAATCCATGCGGCAAAAAGGGAACTTGACCTGTTTTGGATTTAAGCTTTTCAATAATATAAGCATTCACATGGTCTTACATCATATGCATATGCCTTACACGTGATACTTTATCAAGTGCTGAGCATTCTACATGTTCGGCAAATTTTTCCTGGTCTTGAGTTCTTTTAGGATATACGCACCATTTTCGAGTGCTTTGATCACCTCATAGGGTCCAATCTAATTGGAGTCCAATTTCAAGGAATTCCCTGTTCTAACTTTCTGGACCTAATCCCCGGCGTTAAATCGTCGAGCACTAACCTTTTTTGCATAGTAGGACCTAGCCTGCTGGTGGTATGAAGCCAGGTGGACCAGGGTCATGTTTCTCGTTTCTTCCAGGAGGTCTGTGTTGCATCTTAGTTGACGTTCATTTAAGGGGGCATCTCTTACCACTTCGGAGTGGAGGGTCAGGAGGCCGACCTCGGTCGAGATCACAGCCTCTAATCTGTAGACCATGGCGAATGGCGTTCTTCCAGTCGACCTCCGCTCTATGGTTCGATGGGCCCACACAACGGCCGGCAGTTATTCTAACCACTTGCCTTTAGCCTCCTGCAAATTCTTTTTGATGTTGCTGAATATGGCTTTGTTCGTTGCCTCTGCTTGGCCATTCCCTTGAGGGTAGTTCACGGAAGAGAAACTGAGCCTTATATCATACAGCTCGTATAACTCCTTGAGCTTAGCATTTTGGAACTGTGTGCCATAATCGGCGTGTATCTCTTTCGGGATCCCGAATCGGCAGATTATGTTCTTCCAGATGAAGTTAATCGTGTCTGCCTTACTAACAGTCGCGTAGGCTTCAGCCTCTACCCATTTGGTGAAGTAATCCGTGGCCATCAGGACGTACCTCCTTCCCCCTGGACTTCTAGGGAGCTCTCTGACGATGTCCAGACCCCATTTGGCAAACGGCCAAGGAGTTATGTTCGAGTGAAGTACCTCCGCGGGCTGGCATTTCATTGGGGTGAACCTCTGTCATTTATCACATTTCTTGACGAATCGGGTTACCTCTGCCATCATGTATGGCCAAAAGTATCCAGCTATTAGAGCCTTGTGGGCGAGGCTGCGTCCGCCAGAGTGGTTGCCGTATGCTCCCTCGTGGATTTCCTCCATCAGTTTTTGCGCTTCGACGGGACCTATACACCGCAGTATCGAACCCATTGTCGATCTCCTGTATAGTTGTTCACCCACCATCGAGTACCTGGCAGCTTTCAATCTGACTGACCTTGCTTCTCAGGGGTCTGTGGGCAGGTTCCCCAACGTCAAATACTGGGTGATGGGTTTCATCCACCCTTCGTCAGCAGTTTCGGTTGCAAACACATGGAGTGCAGGGGTCTGCGGGGGTCCTCCATGTTCTCACCTTCTAGGAGAACTTCTATGCTTCTGGCCATACCCCCGATTGACGCACTCTTAGCTAGCTCGTCGGCCCTCTGGTTCATCTCCCAGGGAATCGGTTCAATATCGAAATTGCTAAAGCGAGCTTTTACCCCTATTACCTTGGAGAAGTACTTGTGCAACCTCAGTTCTTTTACTTTGAAGTTTCCTATGACCTGACCCGCGATCAACTGCGAGTCGATCTTTACTGCGATGTTCTCCACTCCGAAGTGCAGAGCCAGCTCTAGGCCTTGCAGCAGTGCCTCGTACTCCGCCTCATTGTTAGTCACCTGGAAGCTGAGCCTTAATGCCTTCTCAACTCTGAGACCCGTTGGGGTCTACAGGATTATCCTGATACCTGACCCTGAGGCATTCATGGATCCGTCGGTGTAGAGTGTCCAGGCTGAAGGGGGGCGAAGTTGAGACATCTGAAACGGGTCGTGCTGCTTACCGAAGGATTCGATTTCTGCCAAAAAATCCGGCATGACTTGTCCTTTCTTCGTCGCTCGAGGCTGATACTCGATATCGTATATTCTCAGCTTGATAGCCCACTTGGTCAGTTGTCCCAATAGGTCTGGCTTGGCCAAAATTTGCCGGATGGGGAAATTCGTATACAAAGTGACCAAGTGTGCCTCAAAGTACTACCGGAGTTTCTTTTTAGCATTGACCAGAGTGAGGACTAGCTTTTCTACCACACTATATCGCGTCTTGGCATCCAGGAGCATGCGGCTTATATAAAACACTAGTTTCTGTTTGTCGTCTTCCTCGATGAATAGTACGGCACTGATTGCTACTTCGAATACTGCTAAATAGGCGTACAGGCACTCCCCCTCTGCTGGGGAAGCCAGGATAGGTGGGTGACTCAAATACAGCTTGAGATCTGTCAGTGCCCTATCCTGTTCCTCCCCCCAGACAATAGTAGAGCTTTTCTTCAAGCATTGGAAGAAAGGCTTGCATCGGTCGGACATCTTGGAGATGAATCGACTGAGAGCGGCTATCTTCCTGGGCAGGCATTGGACCTCCTGAATGGTCGAGGGTCTCTGTACATTTACAATCGAGGTCAGCTGGGTCGGGTTTGCCTCAATACCCTTCCTGCTCACGATATACCCTAGGAATTGACCAGAGGACACCCCAAACGTGTATTTCTTGGGATTCAGACGCATCCGATGTTGCCTCAGAATCTACAAACATTCATCTAGGTGTCTCAGATGATCTGAATCTTCTCTGCTCTTCACGACCATGTTGTCGATATAGACCTCCGTAGTCTTCCCTAGTAGCTTGGCGAACATATTGTTCATGAACCTTTGGTAGTTTGCCCCCGCATTCTTCAAGCCAAATGGCATACGCCTGTAGCAGTACAGACCATGATCCGTGATAAAAGCCATGTGGATCTGGTCTTCCGCATATAAAGGGATCTGGTTGTACCCAGAGTAGGCATCCAAAAAGCTCATTCTGTCAAATCCTACCGTCGCATCTACCATTTGGTCAATTCATGTCAGGGGGAAGCTATCCTTCGGGCAGGCCTTGTTCAGGTTGGTGAAGTCTATGCAAATATGGTCGTTGCCATTTTTCTTTTTCACCACTACCGGGTTAGAGACCCAACATGGGTACATACATTCCCTGATCAGACCGTTCTCCAGTAGCTTCTCCACCTCCTTGTTGATCGCCCTATTTTTTTCTGGTGTAAACCTTTGTGGTTTCTGCATGACTGAAGGGAAATTAGCGTCTATGTTCAGCCGGTGGCAGGTGTGTGCGGGGTCTAACCCGGACATGTCATCGTGGGACCACGCGAAAACGTCCTCGTTCTGCTTCAGGAATCCCAACATCTCGTTCTTTTGCTCCTCGGGTAATAAGGCCTCGATTAGAACCACCTTCGTCGGTTCTGCCTCTTTCAAAGGGACCGCTACCAGCTCTTCGATCCTGGATTCCGGACCGTCAGACTCCTCTTCGATTTACTTCATGTACGCTGGCAGGCGGTCTTTTGATTGCTATCCGTCCCCGGTCGTAGCGCTTGCACTCGCGTCGACTCCCCTCAGGGCGGTTGAAAAGCATTTCTTGCACAGGCCTGGTCTCCCTTGATGTCTATCCTATAGGTACCGTCCTTTGATAGACATCTTAAGACCTGGTGGAGGGTGGAAGCGACCCCATGCATGGCGTGGATCCATCCCCTTCCCATGATGATGTTGAAGGAGGACTGGCAGTCAATGACGATGAAATCCACGTCCAAGCATCTCTCAGCAGCGCAGACCTTCAGGGTCACGACACCCAAGGGGCTGACCTTAGTGATGTCGAAAGCGAACAACGGCTGATAGGTTGGCCTGAGTGCGCTCAATCCAGGCCCATATTCTCGAATGTGCTAAGGAACAGGATATCGACGCTGCTTCCACCATCGACCAGGACCCTTCCGACCAATGCGGAGTCGATCTGCAGTTTAATCACTAAGGAGTCGTCGTGAGGCAGGCGTACCGTAGTCAAATCTTACTGGGTGAAAACGGTGGGGGTGGCAGAGGTGCGGCTTTCTCCCATCATCAAATGGTTGACGGAATGACCCATCCCCCTCAGGCGCTTCACGCTTCCTTCAGCTCTTTTGAGGCATTTTTCCTTCTCCTATTGATCCTGGGTCTGCTCTAGCTTGCCCATGATGGTCGGCACTATCCTCAGGGTCTATTCTTCGGACCCAGAAGCTTGGGTCTGCTTCCCCTTTTCAGGCCTGGAGACATCTTCCTGCGGCTGAGTTTCGTCAGTTTTCACATACTATTTCAACTTGCCGGCGTGGATCGCCATCATGACCTGTGCATAAAGGTTGCGGCAGTGGACGGTGTCGTGCCTGTAGTCATGTGCTTAGAGACACCAGATTTGGGCGGGTCTTTGAAAATGCCCCTATCCCTGGTTTGGAGGTAGAACATGTCGATCGGCGTGTTGAGCTCATACTTCGGCAGAGGGTTGCGGGATGTCTTTCTCCTCTTGCCACCTTCCTAACTGCCTCGAATAGAGGCTTCCTGTTTCGGAGTCGGCCTTTGGTCCGGTGAGGGCCTTTTCACCCCTTGTGGGGCCGAGGTTTGTACCGGCGACGTTGTTATCGCGGCGGAGGTCTTGGGCATCTTCTGGTGGATTTCCAGCACCCTGAATACCCCTTCCGACTTCGCCTAGACATCCGCCATATCGTACGGAAGATTCAAAAGGAGATGGTCCGATAGCATTGATCCTGGTTGCAAGCTCCTAACGAACGAGCCTATAGTTTAGACCGAGTCAGTGTTATGAACTAGGGACATCACCTCTAGGAAACGCGATAGGTACTCTCTCGGGGACTCATCTGCGGCCTGCTCCAACCGGTCAAGGTCTTGCATGGTTTTTTGCTATCTCCGAGCACCCACGTACTGCTTTAGGAGAAGTTTGTAGAAATCTTTGAACCCATTTATGGATTTCTCTGGGAGCTATCTGAACCATAGTAGGGTTGGTCCCACCAGGGTTGTAGAGAAGACTTTACAGGTCACAGCCTCGTCCCTGGTTTCCAAGGCCATCTTCTATTGAAAGTGGTATATGTGCTCGAGGGGGTCGGTTTTTCCCTCAAACGGCTTGAAGGTCAGCATCGTGAAGTCTCTCGGCCTGGGCTCCATCTAGATCCAATCGGCGAAGGCCGTCCGGTTGATCCTTCGCACATTTTGCTCTGCCAGATCGTCGGGGATCTGGCTGTGATGGGCCCCGAGTCTCACTCAACTCTGCCATGATTTCTTACTTCTAGTCGAGAGGCGTACCTCCTGGGCTACCATGGTGTCTTTTGCCCATCGCCGCCCCAGTTTGGAGGGGTCTCATCTGGCTTTGCCGTGCCCCCTGCATCCGCGATCCAGATGGGGCGGGAACTTCCCCTCACGGTTGGCTTCCGAATTCTTGTTGGACCTCATCATCAAAATCTTCTCTCCGCTGGCTCCTGGCTTTGCTTGCCAGTAGCCCTTCGAGGCGGGCGTTGTCTCTGTGCACCTCTGCGACTTCGTTCCTTAAACCCAGGATAGCCTCGTGGGCCATCTTTGCCTTCCGGTTTGATTCTGTCTGGGCAGCGAGCATCTGATCCAGCTTTCGCTCCAGATCTGGTCATGCTTCTCGGGAGCTCCCTTTGGCATCAGGACGTGTGCTCCTGGTTGTCATCCTCGAGGGTGCCATCCGACGTTGTATGGCCTTTTGTTCTGGGAGAGCGTGATCGTGAGTCTCCTACTATTTTTCTCACACTCAACCTTTTCCCATAGATAGCACCAAACTATTGGATCGGTTTCTCACCAGCAGTCCACGTGTCTCTGAACTGCTGATGCTGTATTCTCCAACTGCCCACGTGTCCTTGCTATTCCAAAGTACTCTAAATTTCAGGCAAGGTTGGAGAGGTGGGGGTGGCCACCTGTAAAAACTCTCCGATACTTAAGTCAGTGATCTTTCTTTGATTCAGAGTAGCAAGGATTTAGTTCTATATGAGTATATCTTCGTTTCTTGCTTGTAAACTTTTAAATACTTCTTTTTGTATGCATACTTGCCCCCATTTGGGGACTCATGGATCATATATGTATAGTCCTGAGATTATGAACAACCCAATTTACTATCTTAGGACTGAGTACCTTTTTCCTCAAGACTTTTTCCAGAGGTCACGAGCCAAGATTACTGTGATCTCCCCTGTACCACTATAGCCCAGTTTCCACTGTCTCCTATGGCTTGAGTCTGTCAAAGATTTGGACAAATCACCGCTCTGTTAGGACAACTTGCCCCCCACGCACACCTACTCAGGATCGCATTAAATGCTCTGTCTAGGTCTGAAGCTATGAGTTGCTTTCCATTATATTCTGGTGGAAGACCCTTGGGGCTTCTGACCCCCTAGCTGTCGAGGTAAGAATCGAACTGGGCCGAGTCCATCCAGGGTCTGGGATGGGCTCGGCCCTAACCTCGGACAGCCCAATGGCTGATGTGGTATCATGTGCGACTCGCGTGGTCTTTAGCTAGTCATTCTTGAAACATGTCAGACGGTGGGCCCTACTCATGACCTGTTCTGCCACTTAATCATTCACGTGGTGTATGATTTGGGAACGGGTCCCATAGTCTCTCTCGTATATAGTTAATTAAATACGACTTGGACTCTAGTTTGCTATTCATATATGTCCAAAGTTTCTTGGACTTGACTATAAAGTTGTGAAGGTACTTGGAACTTTCAGCAATAAGCCAATCTGAAATGACACCGAACAATCGACCATGTGGAATTGCTATGGATTCGGTAGTTGGACTTCCTGAGACAAATAAAGGCCATGATGCTATTTGTGTTATTGTGGATAGATATACTCAGTCAATTCATTTTCAACTGATTAAAGTAACTTATAGCTTGGATCAGCTGACTCAGTAGTATGTTTAAGAAATCATTAGACTTCATAGTATTTCAAAGGTTATCATTTCTGATCGAGATTCTAGATTCACTTCAAAATTCTGGAAGAGGGTTCAAGATGCTATGAATACGAAACTGGTATTCAATACAACTTTTCATCCTCAAACAGATAGATAGTCAAAGAGAACTATACAGACTCTTAAAGATATGCTTAGAGCTTGTGTATTAGATTTTCATGGATCTTGGAGCAAGTACTTGCCACTGATAGAATTTTCCTACAATAATAGTTATCAAGCTTCAATTGAAATGCCTCCATGTGAAGCATTATATGGAAGAAAATGTAGATCTCTAATTCATTAGAATGAGATGGGAAAAAGAAAATTTCTTAGTCCAGAATTGGTAAGAGAAATAGTTGAAGTAGTAGAAAAATTCATAAAAAGTTATTAGCTGTTTAGAGTAGACAGAAGCATTATGTTGATCTTAGAAGGAGAGGGGTCACATTTAATGTTGGGGACAAAGTATTTTTGAAGGTTGCTCCAATGAAAAGAATCATGAGGTTCAGGAAGATAGGGAAGCCTAGTCCTAAATATATAAGCCTATTTGAGATACTTGACAAAGTTAGAGATGTTGCCTATAGACTTACTTTACCACCCTCGCTATCGAACGCACATAATGTTTTTCATGTCTCTATGTTGAGAAGATATGTTTCAGACCCTTCACATGTTTTGAGTATTTAGCCACTAGAGTTGATCTAAGACGTGAATTATAAAGAACAACCAGTAGAGATTTTGGATAGAAAAGAAAAGAAGCTCAGAAGTAAGAAAATCTCTTTGGAAGTACCATGGAGGAACCACGAAGTAGAAGGAGCCACATAAGAAAGAGAAGAAGAAATGAAAACTAAGTATCCTCACTTATTTGGGTAAGCAAATTTCAAGGACGAAATTTAATAAGGAGGGAAGAATTGTAATGCCCAAGATTCTCACATGCATAATAAGCCAATAATAAACATATTCATATTGTATAATAGACATATCAAGCAACTAGTATCAATTTTATGATAAATTACGCATTCTAATTATATGCTTTTGATCTGTATTATTATAGTAATATTTGTTGAAGTGCTCTTATCCAGTGTAAAGGCTTAGTACCCTCAGAGAGAGAGCTTGATGTGTGAAAAAAACAAATAATATATTCGTGAATAGTAATACTATATACACATATATTATAGTCATGTCTATTGATAACTTGGTCAAATAGTAATTTTTCGGAAAAATGCATTTTTTATACTTTTCGAAACCAAATTTACAATGGATTTAACATGTCAAATAGCATTAATTCAATTTTAGGACTCATTTATAGCATTTTATTTGTTAGCCCTAGGTAAGCACAAGGTGACAGTCAGTATACTGAACTGTATTTAATTACACTAAGCTAGCTTATATGCAGCCTAATCGCGTAATGTCATCTTTGTGTATTCAAAGGACATTAATACTATGTTTGCATTACTAATTGGAATTTAATTGACTTATTTTTATGTTTAATGATTGTTTATGGGGTTAGGTTCCACTAGATTACAATAAGATTGGCCATATGAGATTATAGATCAAAATATGATTAGTTTTCACCTTCTAAGTTAGGTTTCACTATTTTAGTCTATACTTTTGTGTATGGGAATGACCATCAATGTGGTGAGTATGCATAGGAATTTTTAGAGTTGGACACATGAAAAGTAAGGTGAAAAATTCCCGAAATACCCCTTAGAACTAAAGTCATGCCATTTCTTAGTCATTAAGTATCACTTTTAGACTGATTTTAGTTACTTTCTTTCTCTTTCTTTCCAGCCACGACCTGAAGCACCCTAACTCTTTTTTAAAATTCTCTCAAATCCTTTTAGCCATATCCAAGACTTTCTAAATGGTAGAACTCAAATTGGAGCTCAAAAATGCAAGATAGGTCCAAACTAGTCAAGGTAGTTCTATTAGTCCTTCTTCCTAGGCTTTTTTTTTTTTTCCCTAATTTCAATTCACCACCTACTCTCACTTAAATAATAGTTTCTCTAGGTCCTTTTGAGTCCTAAAATCCATTTTAAAGCCTTGAGAATCAATTTAGTGGTGGTAGAAGGCAAAAGATTCAGTAAAAGCTCAAACTAATCAAGGTAAGCTCTATGTAGGATTTTGAATTTGTAGTTAATTTATTTTTCTTTAGCTCTTAAATAAAAGTTTTTATTTGACCAATAAAGGTCATAGGAAATCTTATATATGGCTGGAAACATAAAATTTATGAGGAGGATTAAAGTTAGACCTAAAGCCCTAAAGTTTGTTGTTTATGGAGTTAAGTGTTTTCATGTGTAGTAGATTAAGTTTTCTATATTTGATATCTAATTTCTTAAACTTGGAGTATATATTTTATTAATCTTATTATTTATTACACTCATTTGGTGGCTGTTAGTGATGACACAGAAGTGTAAAACTAGTTTTAAACTTTGTTTGAACCGAAAAAGAGTTTAAGTGTGCTTATGTCATTTTAAATAATCCTCTTTGAGGTATATATATATATATATATATATATATATATATATATATATATATAGGAATTAGTTTGTAAAATATTATTGCAGATTTAAAACCATGATTTTAATTTTGTGGGATTGTCCTAAAAATAGGGGATGTGCAATCAAAATATTTTTAGAAACCAAATGGTACCATTTAGAAGCAAATAGACTAGTTTCTATGAAAGTATGTGTAATTTTGGTTCATTTTGTGATTAGATTTCCTGATTTTGTGAAAGTTGTGATTTCAGTATTTTTGACGTTTTCTTTAAGCATTTTACATTTTAGTGATTATTTTAGTGATAAAATTCATTTTAGGTCTTCCATACACCTTGACACAGAGGATACTGACCATTTCCACTATTTTTTCAGTTAGATACAAGATAAGTAAAGATTTAATTTAACTACATCACAAGAATAGTAGTAGATATAAGATGTTATTCATATGGTTGTTGTAAAGTCTACGAAAGACATAAGCGTGGCATGATCATTTAAGCATGATTTTCAAAGAAATGAAGTTTTTCACGCATTGGATTCAAAGTAGTACCATTGTACTGATTTCTACGAGATATGCTTTAAGTGGATTGTTTAGTTTGTCTGTATTGGGTAAGTATAGTGTGCACAGACATCCTTTCCATGTAGGTGGGCACAACTTACTGACTGCCGATACTGAGAATTATAATATGAGACTTATTAGGTGCATTATCTAGTCGGTCTACATTGGGTAGGTATGGTTTGCATTGACCATATATTTCCTTCCTACATAGGTGGGTAGGGTCTACCGACTGCCGCGATTTTGTGGTGTACTCAAGGACCCTATAAAGAAATATTTTCTAAGAAAAGTACATCAAAATGAAAAGTTATAAAAGAAAGAGTACAATAGAAATTTCAATAAAGTTTATGCATAAAATATGTTCACAAGCATGCATGATCTTTACTTACTAAGCATTAGCTCATTTAGTTCATGTGATACAGGTGAGGAGATATATAATGTATAGAGTTACTGGTTCGTTAGCACACTTTCTTGTCGCCATGATCATAAAGAATGTAGACAAGCTTGACTTGTGGGCAATCTTTTTTTTTTTTTTTTGTATTTTGATATTTTGGTGTGTTGTAAATATTACTGCTGATGGTAAGACAAACTGATAAGGACTTTTTGGTTGTACATTTTGTAAAGATTCTTTCAAAAAGTAATGTTGCACAGTTTCTTTTGTTTTAGAGTATTAAAAGTTTAAATTGGCCCACCTTTTTGGAAAACTATAGTTATGGTTTATAAAAAAATAATACTTCCTAGTGGATCCATAAAGTTTTATATATAAACTAGGGAATGTTACACTAAAGGTCTCATTATTGATTTCAACATCGATGATCCATGGTTTACATTCGGTTTCATCAAATGGTAGTATGTTGAATTGTTGGAAGACACAAGTGAGGAAGAAGCCATAAGGAAGAAAGGATCTCTTATTTTCTATAGCATCAATCATTTCATAGATGATGAAATATGGCAGGTTTATCTTTCTCCCAATAAGAATAGTTACAACAAAAACAAGATCACAGAAGGTAGGTGCATCCCTATGACCATCACGAGGAATCATGTTTTGAGAGACAAACTGGAACAGAATCCTAGCCTCTAGAGTAAGATCAATGACCTAAGGCTTAGGTTGAAAGCTACAAGTAGAGCAAACTCTAAGTAAGGCTTGTTAAGGGTCAAAATCCTTAAACATAGGCCAAGAATTAGTTATTAGAAAGTTGTAACTAGCTAAAGGTAAGTGAAAATGATCTGCTAGGAGCCATCTAGTGACCTCAAAGCCAATTCCCTTAAGGGAACTATAGATTCCATGTTAACCCTTAGAGATATTTTCATAAGTATAGAAGCTCCTAACCAATCTAGGATATCCTATCTCCCTAATGGAGCAAAATTCAATCTAACCTATATTTTCAATATACTTAGGAAATTTGACATAATCTAGGTCTCTGAAATTAAAAGTTCTACCCCAAACAATACTTTTCTTAGAGAAAAAAACTTCTTTGTATCTAGACATAAGAGTGGGAGTTTTGAAAAGAGGTATATCAAACCTTGCTTTGGTGTGTTGGTCAGGCTCGTTTGCTCGAATTTCTTTCCTTTTACAACTTTGGTTTTCTCTTCTAGAAGCCACTGATAAAAGAGAGGATGATAAAATAGAGACTCAAAGAAAAATTAACCCTAAATTCAAATTCTAGGGTTTTAGTTGATGAAAACTCTAAATCAGGTGTGAAAAGATAGTGAAGAACAAAGAAAAAGTGATGAAATTGATTCTAATTGGAAGAAAATTGAGTCATCTAGAGAGAAATTTGAGTATGAATAAGAAAAGAAAGTTTCAGGGTATGAGAGAGAGTTGGAAAAAGTGAGAAGAAAAATGTTGAAAAGCCTTAAATACTCATACGTCTGCAAGTTTTTGGTAGACCAAAAATTAGTTTTCGGTTTGCTGAAAATAGGAGAGAAACTAACATTTCTGAGGCAATTTTTCGGTAGACTGAAAATCTTCAGTCTACCGAAAACTTTGTTTTTGCAAGTAACTAATTAAAAATAGCTCTAAACGATAGAAATAATAAAACCAACGATGAAAACATTGAAAAATTAACACTATAGTCATCATACAAGGCAAATCAAACAAGCTTTTAACCACAAAAAAAATCAATGAAGGTCATTATGATCAATTAAACCAAATTTTCTACGAATCATGGAAAAATGCTCCTTGCTAAGAGGTTTAGTGAAAATATCAGTTAGTTGTTTTTCCGTGGAAACAAATTCAAGTATAATGTCATCTTTTGGCATATGATCATAAAGAAAATAATGTCTAATATCAATATGCTTAGCACTTGAATGCAAAATTGGATTCTTAGACAAATTGATAGTATTAGTATTGTTACATTTAATAGGCATAAGATTATAACTCATTCCAAAGTCCATTAGAGTTTGTTTCTTCCATATAATTTGAGCAGCACAACTACCAACAGAGATATATTCAGCTTCAGTAGTAGAAAGAGCAACATAATTTTGTTTCTTGCAAAACTAAGACACAAGTGAATAACCTTGAAAGTGACAAGTGCCAATAGTGCTCTTGAAGTTGGTTTGATAACCGGGAAAGTCTGCATCCAAAAGACAAGTAATGTTAAAGTATGTGTCTTTTGGATACCATAATCCTAGGTTCATAGTGCCAAGCAAATATTTAAGAATACTTATTCTGCACTAAGATGTGATTCCTTATTATTAGAATTGAAATCTAGCATATAGACAAACATTAAATATTATGTCCAGTCTACTAGCCGTTAAGTAAAAAAGTGATCCAATTATGCCTTGATATTTAGTGATATCCACTACTTTACCATTTTTGTCTTTGTCAAGTGATTGAAGAGCTTATTGGTGTTCTCATTGACTTGAAATTCTCCATATCGAACTTTTTCAATATATCCTTGATATACTTAAATTGATTGATGAATATACCTTCTTTGCTTTGTTTGATTTGGAGCCTAAGGAAAAAAATGAGTTCTCCTATCGTACTCATCTCAAATTCATTGTGCATACACTTAGAAAATTCTTCACAAAGAAAAACATTAATAGTAGCAAATATAATATCATCAACATAAATTTGGACTATAATCATCTCTCCCCTTTTTCTTTTTATAAAAACAGTAGTATCTGCTTCTCTCAAAATAAAACTATTTAAAATCAAGAATTTAATTAATCTATCATACCAAGCTTTAGCAGCTTGCTTTAAACTATAAAGATCCTATTTCAATTTAAAAATATGATCTGGATACTTGTGATTTTGAAAACCAGCGAGTTGGGCTACATATATTTCTTCTAAAATGTATCTATTTAGAAATGCACTTTTAACATCTATTTGGTATAAGATAAAATCCTTATGGCATGCAAATGGTAAGAGTATCCTTATGGATTCTCATCTTGCTACGGGTGTGAAGGTTTCTTCATAATCGATACCTTCTTCATGGTTGAAACCTTGAGCTACTACTCTAGCTTTGTTTCTCACAATAACCCTATGATCATCTACTTTATTTCTAAAGACTCATTTAGTTCCATTAAACGATTTATCTTTAGGTCTTGGAACTAATTTCTATACATCATTTCTTTCAAATTGATTTAATTTTTCTTACATAGTTAAAATCCATGATTCATCTTTAAAACTTTTTGGTTCAATTTGAGAGATAAAAGTCATATTATTGCAAATATTTGTAAGTGATGCTGTAGTCTTGACTCCTTATAGGGGATCACCTAGAATTTGATCTTCAGGATGAGCATAGTTGAATTTTAAATCTTGAGAAAGAGAGAGAGTGTTCCCATTTTTGCTTTCCTTTCTTCCTTAAAATCTTGTTGTAGTTGGATTTCCTTCTCTTCGTTTGTTTTCTCATTGATATTTGGCTCATTTACTCTAGGTTCCAAACCTACAACATCATCATCATCATCTATTTTTCTATCCTCAAGGAGAACATTAGCCTAGTCAAAAATAACATGCATAGATTCTTCTACTACCAATGTTCATTTAGTAAAAGCTTTATAAGCCTTACTAGTAGTAGAATATCCAAGAAAAATATGAACATCAAATTTTAAATCAAATTTTCCTATATTATTTTTAGTATTCAAAATAAAACATTTACAACCAAAAACTTTAAAATAGCCAATGTTGGGTTTTCTTCCCTTCCAAAGCTTATAAGGAGTCTTGTTTAAAATTGGCCTTATCATAACTTTATTCACAATATGACAAGCAATACTAACAGCTTTAGTCTAAAAATATTTTGGCAATCCATTTTCATTTAGTACGCTTCGTACCATTTCTTGTAAGGTTTTGTTCTTTCTTTCTACAAATTCATTTTATTGTGGAGTTCTAGGAGCTAAAAAATTATTATCAAAACCATGTTTGCAGCAAAAAGCTTTCATTTCATCATTTTCAAACTCACCACTATAATCACTTCTAATAGATGTGATGGTATAGCCCTTTTCATTATATGTCTTGTTAGGTTCTATAGTTACCAGTGAAGCAGTTGTCTCTACTCCTTCATTGTCAGATGATGAAGTCACTAGACTTTGGCATATGCGTCTTGGGCATATGAGTGAGAATGGCATGGATGAATTAAGCAAAAGAGGACTCCTTGATGGGCAGAGTACTAGTAAACTGAAATTCTATGAGCACTGTATTTTTGGGAAGCAAAAGAGAGTCAAATTTACAAAAGGTATCCACAACACAAAGGGAACACTTGATTATATACATTCTGATCTCTGGGGACCGTCTAGGGTAGCTTTTAAACGAGGTGCTAGATATTTGCTGACAATCATCGATGATTTCTCCAGAAATCTTTGGGTTTTCTTCTTAAAGAAGAAGAATGATGTGTTACCTACATTCAAGGAGTGGAAGGCTATGATCGAGAAGCAAACGGGGAAACAGATTAAACATTTTCGCACTAATAATAGCTTGGAGTTTTGTTCTGATGAGTTTAATATTTTTTGTAAGTCAGAAGGTATCATAAGGCACTTGACAGTTCGCCGTACTCGACAACAAAATGGTGTGGTAGAGCGTATAGATAGCACTTTGATGGAGAGAGTGCATTGCATGCTCTCTAATTCTTATTTACCAAAGTCCTTTGGGCAATAGTTGCTTCTACAATCTGTTTTCTGATTAATCGATCTCCCTCAACTACTATTGAGAAAAATTCTCCAAAAGAGGTATGGTCTGGTACTTCTGCTTATTGTTCTAACCTAAAGAAATTTGGATGTCCTACCTATGCTCATGTTGATAATGAAAAGTTGGAACCAAGATCTATGAAGTGCATTTTTTCTAGGCTATAAGGCTGGTGTTAAAGGATATAAGCTATATTGTCCAGAAACCCAGAAGATTATAATGAGTAGATATATTATTTTTTATGAATCTACTATGGTTTGTGATTTGCCTATTAAAGATTCTAGTAGTAAACATTAGCAGAAATCAAACATTCAGGTGGAGCTTCAAATTAGGTTAGAATTTACACTAGCGTCTACATCTCAATTAGATTCCTCTTCGTCACCATCATCACCACTAGCATCACCATAATATTCTATTACTAAGAACATGCCTAGAAGAGACATTAGACCTCTATAGAGGTATGCTGAGGTCGATCTAGTTGCCTATGGTTTAAATGTAGCTAAAGGTATTAATTCTAATAAAGAATCTTCTACCTATATAGACGCAGTTAGTTATGATGACTCTAGCAAATGGATGATTGCCATGCAAGAGGAGATGGAATCACTTCATAAGAATGGCACATGGGACTTGGTGAAACTACCTAAAGATAGGAAAGCTGTTCACTGCAAATGGTTCTAAAAAAGGAAAGAAGGAACACCAGGAATTAAAGAAGCCTGGTATAAGGCGAGGCTAGTTGCAATATGCTACAATCAGATTCCAGGTGTAGACTTTACAGATGTGTTTTCTCCTATTGTAAAGCATAGTTCAATTCGAGTTTTTCATGGTATTGTGGCTATGCATGATCTTTAGCTTGAATAGTTAGATGTGAAGACAACATTCTTACATGGAGAACTTGAAGAAGACATCTACATAGAACAGCTAGAGATTTTTGAAGACTCAGGAAAGGAGGACTATGTGTGTTTATTGAAGAAGTCTCTATATAGCCTGAAACAGTCATCCAGACAGTGGTATAAGAGGTTTAATTCATTTATGACCACTCATTATTTCAAGAGAAGTAGCTACGACAGTTGTGTCTACTTTAAGAAGACTATTGATGGGTCTTTCGTGTATCTACTCTTATACGTCGATGATATGTTGATAGCAGCCAAGGATAAAGAACAGATTAGAGAGGTCAAAAACCAACTTAGTAAGGAGTTAAACATGAAAGATTTGGGAGTAGTAAAGAAGATACTTGGAATGGAGATTCTGAGAGATAGAAAGGCAGGTAAATTGTACCTAAGTCAAAAAGGATACATTGAAAAGTTTTTGTATAGATTTAATATGTAGAATGCTAAACCTATTAGCACTCTATTAATGGCTCATTTCAGACTTTCATCTGTTTTATCTCCACAATCAGATGATGAGATTGATTATATGTCTCAAGTTCCATATTCTAGTGCAGTGGGATCTCTCATGTATGCTATGGTTTGTTTTTATCCAAATTTATCATATACAGTCAATGTTATTAGCAGATACATGAAAAATCTTGATAAAGAACATTAGAAAGCAATTCAGTGGATTTTCATATACTTACATGGCTCTACTGATGCTTGTTTGCAATTTGGGAGAACTAGAAGTGGAGTCATTAGATATGTTGATTCTAATTTTGCTGGAGACCTTGATAAGAAAAGATCTCTCACTGGGTAGATTTTCACCATTGGTAGCTATGCTATCAGTTAGAAAGCTACCTTACAGACTATAGTCGCACTGTCTACTACTAAGGTTGAATACATGGCTATTATTGAAGCATGTAAGGAAGCTATTTGATTGAAGGGACTATTTAGTGAACACAGTTAAGACTTATAGATGACCATAATCTTCTGTGACAGTCAGAGTGTTTCTTTTCTCACAAAAGATCAGATGCTTTATAAGAAGACCAAGCACATTGATGTGTGGCATTATTTTGTCCGTATATTATTGCTCGAGGTGATATAGTTGTGAGCATAGTTAGTACTTATCATAATTCTGTTGATATGATAACCAAGACACTTCGTGGTGATAAGTTTAAGCATTGCTTAGACTTGATTGGTGTTACTTACTAAGTTTTGTCTTTGTGGAAGAGGTGGAGAATATGTTTTTTTTTCCGAATATTGGAGTCATTCCTTAATTGGAATTCGTGTCAAGGTAGAGATTGTTAGAATTCGTGACTCGAATTCTATTTATCCTAGTCTGAAATCTTTGCAGTGCGACATATGTGGTATTTTTTGTAATTGGGAAAAATTTTGAAATCTGTGGCGGAAGCGGAGAGATCAGGCCTATAAGACCTATTTTATTGGGCCATTTTTTCTTTTTCGTACAATTTTTATTCGTATACATATGTATTTTAGGGTTTGGAGGATTCTATATATTTTGGTTTGGCTGTATAAAACTCTACCTTCTGTATCTTATTTTTGACATAGTGAAATTTTCTCCACTGCTAGTGGTTTTTTTTCGATTAGGATTTTCCACTTAAATCTGTGTTCTTGTTTTTCATTCTTTTGTCAATTATCATTCTTTAATTCTTAACATTGTTAGATATACTAAAGACAGGTAAATTTAAGATCGCCTCACCAATAACATTAGAGACGTATGACATTAGACTTGGCTCAATTCTTCTCCACAGCCCTGCATTATCAAATATAAGAACTATTAACTCCTAACGAACTATATCATAACATATAGAGATGATATATATACTGACAAAAATATAGAAATCTAGAGAGTTAAGAATCCTTAGTACACCAGCGTCCCCTACTTGTACTGTAGGAAGCAGTAATACTGTGAATCTTGTTGGAGTTTTAACCGATGTAATATTTTTTGTAACTGCTTACCCATGAAAGCTCAAAGCCATAGGCGAGCTCTTCATGGATCTCTTGTTAAGAAGTAGTGATCATCATCCTCTTCTTTTTCTTGTCATTCTTTGATCTCTTACTCGATGAAACAAAAGTCGATCGATATATTAGGTAGGACTCCGCTAGATTAGAATACTTGAAGCCACTACTATAGACCATATATGAGAAATGAGTAGGACTTTTGGGATATTTGGACAAAGCAGAGCTATTGTTCATCAAGAAAGGAGCTATGTCTATATAAGAAGAAGCATTGTCATGACTTAAATCCCGGGGTAGTGGCAGAAATGTAATTTTGCTAGAATTGGAATTCCAACTAGTAAACCTATCCCACAGTTCATAGTCACCAATAAACACATACTAAAAAATTATTAGAAAAACAAAATTTCAAATAGTTCATTGAGCATCATCATTCACATCTCAACAATCAAGCTAGAATGGCATATAAAATTTACTGACATATTGAAAGTAAAACACTTAATTTGAATACTAGTAATATCCATTTATTTAACAAGACTTAAAACACAAGTCTTAAATTCACACTCCTAGCATTACTGACTTAAATCACAAGTCTTAAATTCACACTCCTAGCATTACTAAGTCATAAACTACAAGTAAAAGATAGCTTCTTATCCCACTTGTTGATTGTCAATGTTACACTGGACACCACCTGTGGAGAAAGTAGGGAGGGTGAGCATAAATGCCCAGTCAGTTACCCAATTTCCCTTTTTGGGAAAGTCGTTTTATAATTCTCAAAACACCTGTATGGTTAGTAGTACTGGAAAATATTTCTATAAATATTAAGGATTTAAACTATTTACAGAAAACTATGCTAAAAACCAAAACCAGATATCAATGTCAAAACATATAAAAGTCTTAATAAAATAAGCATAATGCACATCACATAAATCAACACATCACATAAGCTCTCATCCTCTCATCTAGGCTAGAGCAACTTATACTACATGTATTGAGTGCTCACTGCTTGACATCTATCTCCGAAAACTAGAGGGACACTCATGTGTCTAATCCTACCGAACTGGAGGGGCATCGAATGCCTACGCCTACAGAATGAAGATAGTTAGAAAACAAACCCCACATGGGTTTACGGGCTCTCACTGAAGGCGGGTGTACTAGTCCGCCTACTACAACACTGTGATGCCTAAGATGACTCTCATACATGATCATATGAAATGTGCAATATATAGAGTCTCAAACAACTATGCAATGGTTTAACATTCTAGACATGCTCTGATTTTTAATTAAAAATCCATTTTGTACTTAAAAATCCAAAAGTACAGTTTCTATGATTTTACCAAATCCCAAATATAAAAACTTGTACAAAATCATATTTAAAAATATCTAGAGCAGTCCACAACGTTTCATAAATTCATAGTTCATTAAAATAACTATTCAAATAATTCAATTTAATAAAATCACGAAATTTCATTTTTTAGAATAAATTCCAATTTTAATGAAAATAATAGGAAACAAGGAAATTGAATCCCCTACCTCAAGATAGTAGTTATGCTGAGCTAGCGACGCTAGAAATATCCTTAATTGATCACCTGGTTGTTTAGACAGTCGTTTTCGAATCTCATCACGTTCATTCGAAAAGTTGACTTTTCAAACAGAGTCTCAGATTGAGAAACAAAAGTCACCATTGAATTCAGAACACCCAAAATATTGGGTTAGATATAAAGTTCATCGAAAATGGGTCCTAGTGTGGAACTGGCTGTAGCACGCAAAATGGTACAATTCACGAGCTATTTTCTTAATTTTCGTGCCACTTCATAAAATAGTGGTATTTTGTATCAAAATTTATGTCTCGACCTCACTGAGTCCAAATTCGAAGTCAGAACTCAGTTTCGAGTCCCGAGCATTAAATGGGCACAAAAATTATAAAAATACCACATTTGGAAAATAATTAGAAAAATACCACATTTTCATTTCCATAAATAACAATCTTCCGGTTACCATTTCAACACTTCAAAATCATGAGATTTCATGTTTCAAACTCCTTTTTCACGTGGTAACATTTTCTCGAGATAAATAACTCAATTCCGAAATAATTACGAAAATAACACAAAATTTAATATTATAAAATTGCTATAGTAGTCAACTTCTCACCGGAGACGAGTTAGAGGCTGAGAGTGGTAAGAAATGAAAGCTAGAGTTGAGACAAGTTGAACAGTGCCAGAGTTGAGCTAATTGGATGCCGGACGGAGAAACGGCGTGCAAAAATCCGATCGGCAGGCAGAAGCTTCGGGTGGCTTTTTCTCCGACGAGGGTCGGCAAAACTAGACGGCAGTTGCAGGCATGGCTTCATCAGCGTCTTCCGGTCACAGTGGGTGGGTGGGTCGGGCACAGTGGCGGTTGGTGGCTCGGCAAATGAACAGTGACAGTGGAGAGGATTCGAGGGACCTCCGCGGAGAAGAAAGGGAAAAAATGGGGTTTATATGCAATTTTCAGAAACTGTAATAGTGGGACACATGGCATAATCTAGTTTGACCAAAAAAGTTTATGAAATTCCACTTTGGCCACAAATTTAAATAGATTTTTTTCACTTTAGTCCCTCCTTAATTACACTTTTGTCCCCGGCTTGTAATTTCTTTTTCACTTTTGCCTCAAATGCACCTAGACTTTATTTTGTCTATGTTCAATACCAATAATTTAATTTAAAATAATTCAAAAATATAGAATTATCAAAATACCCTTGAATTAAATTTACTTAATTATCTTTACAAAATTTATGATTTTACAAGCATGAACTAGCTTTTCACAACTCAATGTTATGCCCCGTTCATTTGGCTCCCAAAAATCTAAATGTTGTTACTCGTGGCTCTAAGGTCCTCTATATATACTGCTCACCCAAAAAGATTGAGGAAGACCCTAGAACATAGTGGACACTTCTAGAGTGATCAAGAGAGGTTTTGACTATACTAGAAGACTCTAGTTGGTGCTACTAAGTCCTAGAAGGTTCTAGACAAGGCTGGATGGTACTTGATGGGTTGGACGGTCCTAGAAGCTCCTAGAATGACTTAAAAGAGCCAAGATGGTGGGTGAACCTCTTAGAAGGATCTAGACCATGTTTTGTTCTAGAATTCTCTATGTAAATATCTTTGTAGATATTATAACTTTATTTGAGAATAATCTAGATCCTTTGTAAGATCATGCCACTTGGCACGATCACAACCATTGGTTTGTTTAGGCTTTTCCTATATAAAGGATCTTTTAGGTTCATTTGTACACAAGTCCCATTTGTGAGAATTCTAAACATTCTAAGAGTAATATAAAACTTTCATTCACCTAAACTCTCTCATCCTTACCACTTTGTCTCAAAAGCTTACTCTAAGTCCCTTTCTTGAGTATTAGTAGGCTGACTTAGTGCGACGGACTGTGCTAAGTGTCGTACAATTGTCTAGTTTGAGGCTAGGGTCGTGATAGTGTGATATCAAAGCTTTGGTTGCTTGTTATATCTTGGTGGTTCCATTGTCTAAATGAAGACCATGGCTGCAGCTCCTGACCCCGTCGAAGTTGGTGCTTCTGAACATGGGCGTGATGAAAGGAAGAAGGGTGCTACTTGCGGCAAGTGGAGGGATATGGTGACTAGCTTGGAAGCTAGAGTATCCTGAGTAGTCCAATTTGGGCATGTTGGGCGAGCGTGTAGACGATCTAGATGGCCATTGCGATGGTTTAGAGATCAAGGATGCAGAGATACACAGCGGCATCAAAGATGTGCTTGGTGGGCTAGAGGCTGACTTAAGGTGCGAGATTGAGTCCTTTCATTTGGAGATTGCCAAGGTACGAGATCTCTTCCAAAGAGAACTCACTAATATTTTACTTAGAGTACATGAGATAGGTGGTGATCTTACTTTGTGCAAGAGAGCGGTGGCCACGGGAGTGACCACCATAACAACCATTGAGGCAAGGAAGGTCGAGGTACCTAAATCAAAGACCTTCAATGGTACTCGCAATGCTAGGGAAGTTGAGAACTTCCTATGGGGACTCAAACAATACTTTGAGGCCACTGGTGTGATAGACGATGCCAGTCAAATTCGTAATGCTGATTTGTATCTAACCATACCACCATGCTATGGTGGAGGCAGAGACACGAGGAGATGCAACGAGGGGTGTGCACTATAGCCACCTTTGATGACTTCAAAAGAGAGCTAAAAAGGTAATTCTTCCCTGAGAATACTGAAGAGAAGGTGAGAGGCTGTCTTCCCCACCTTAAACAATCTAGTAGTGTTAGAGACTACGTGAAAGAGTTTACTACACTCTTGCTCGAAGTTCCTGACACTTCAGATAAAGATGCCCTAGTCTTGTTCATGGATGGTCTTCAGAACTAGGCCAAGTTAGAGCTCAACCGTCGTAGCATTTAGGACTTGGCCGATGCTATTGTAGTAGCCGAGAGCCTTGTTGATTACTCTACCAACAAGGACCCTTCTAAGGCCAAAGATAAGAAGGGTGGTGGAGCAAAGAGTGGGAGAGAGCAAACAAAAGGAGAAAAATGGAACAAAGCTAGTTTCTCCTACAAGCACAAAGACAAGGGCAAAGAGAAGTAAGACCGTGACTTCTCCAAGCTAAGAGTCAAGTGCTTTCTTTGTGATGGGCCACATTGGACACGCGAGTCCCCCAAGAAGAAAGCTCTCAATGCCTTAATTGCCTCTGAGCCAAGCCAAGAAGGAGGTGATAGAGAGGATGGTGGTGCACATGTTGGTTCTTTGCAACTCCTAAATTCCTTGCGGTCGGCCCCTAAGTCACAAGCTAAGGGCCTAATTTTTGTGGATGCAACAATCAATGGCAAAGCCACTAAAGCTTTGGTTGACATGGGTGCATCCCACAACTTTGTTTCTGTTGAGGAAGCTAGGAGATTGGGCTTGACAGTGTCCAATGGAGGAGGCTCCCTCAAGGCAGTGAACTCAGCAGCACGCCCCATCCATGGGGTTGCTCATGATGTTAAGGCTAGCCTAGGTGCATGGGTTGGCCAAGTTGACTTATCAGTAGTGCCAATGGATGATTTCGCAATAGTGCTTGGTTTGGAATTCCTTGATACAGTACGGATATTCCCTGTTCCTTTTGCCAACTCTATGTGCATCATGGATGGTGAAAGGCTTATGTGGTACCATCGAAGCAGTCTACAAAAGTGGAAAACAAAGTACTCTCTGCACTTCAATTCAAGAAGGGCTTGAGAAGAGAGAAGGAGAGTTACTTGGCCATCCTAAAGGAGCACAATGATGAAGAATTAGAACCTCAAGTTAACCTGCCCATGGAGGTGCAAACTGTTTTGGATGAATTCAAGATGTGATGCCTGATGCCCTGCCCAAGAAACTTCTACCTGGAAGGGAGGTGGATCATGAAATCGAGCTTGAGCCAGGCACGAGGCCACCTGCGATGAGTCCCAATCGAATGGCCCCTCCAGAGTTAGGGGAACTCTGGAAACAACTAAAGGAGTTGCTTGATGCGGGTTTCATCAGGCCCTCCAAAGCTCCTTTTGGTGCCCTGGTGTTGATTCAGAAAAAGAAAGATGGCTAACTAAGGATATGCATTGATTACTGGGCTCTTAACAAGGTGACAGTGAATAACAAGTACCCCATTCTGCTTATTGCTAACTTGTTCGATCAACTTAGGAATGCTAGATATTTCTCAAAGCTTGATCTACGCTCAGGGTACTACCAAGTGCGCATAGAAGAGGGAGAAATGCTTAAGACCATGTGCATGACAAGGTATGGTGCTTATGAGTTTTTAGTCATACCATTTGGTCTTACCAATGCACCTGCTACTTTTTGCACCCTCATGAATAAGTTATTCCATCCCTACCTCGATCAGTTTGTGGTAGTCTATCTTGATGATATAGTCATCTATAGTAAGATCATGGAAAAGCTCCTAGAACATTTGAGGAAGGCATTCGAGGTCTTGAGGGAAAACCAACTATTTATCAAGAAAGAGAAATGCTCCTTCGCCTAAGAGGAAGTGATGTTCCTAGGGCATAAGATAAAAGATGGGAAACTTATGATGGATGAAGCCAAGGTACAAGCCATCCAAGAATGGGAACCTCCTACTAAGGTGCCCGAGTTAAGATCCTTCCTCGGACTTGCGAACTATTATAGGTGGTTCATCAAGTCTTACTCAGCAAGAGCAGTGCCACTTACTAACCTGCTCAAGAAGAATAAGTCTTAGGAATGGACATTTGAGTAGCAAGTTTCATTCGAAGACTTTAAGAGGGCGGTAAGTGAAGAACCGGTTCTCAGCTTACCTGATCACTCAAAGGCATATGAGCTACATACGAATGCCTCTGACTTTGCTATTGGCAGAGTACTAATGCAAGAAGGGCATCCAATTGCTTATGAAAGCTGCAAGCTCAATGACATCGAGAGACGCTACACGGTGCAAGAAAAAGAGATGACTGGAGTCATCCATTGCCTAAGGGTATGGGGACACTACTTGTTGGGTACTCACTTCACGAACATGACTGACAACGTAGCCACAAGCTACTTTCAAACTTAGAAAAAGTTGAGTCCCAAGCAAGCTCGGTGGCAAGACTTCTTGGCAAAATTCGATTACAAGCTTCAATACAAGCCAAGGAAGGCTAATGTGGTGGCAGATGCCCTAAGCAGAAAGGCAGAGCTGGCTGCCTTAAGCAAACCCGATAGCACTATGATAGAGAAAATCAAGGAAGGACTGGAACACGATGTTCTTGCAAAGAGCTTGCTACCCCTAGTAACGGAAGGAAAGATGAGATGGTTTTGGTTGAACAATGAACTTCTCTATAACAAAGGCAATCGACTCTATGTGCCTAAGTAGGGTAACTTAAGAAAAAAGCTTATCAAAGAGTGCCATGATTCCTTGTGGGCTGGTCACTCAGGTTAGAAACACACTCTTGCTCTTATTAGATATATCTACTATTAGCCTCAACTGAGGGATGACGTCGAGGCCTATGTATGAGCTTGTCTTGTGTGCCAACAAGACAAGGTGGAACAACAATCACTCGGTAGATTGTTAGAACCCCTACCTATTCCTAAGAGGCCGTGGGAGAGTGTTTCCATGGATTTTATCACTAGCCTGCCTAAGTCGGAGGGCTTTGGCAGCATTTTAGTGGTGGTTGATCGCTTTAGCAAGTATGCCACCTTTATACCTGCTTCACCTAATTGTCCCGCTGATGAGACCGCGCGGGTCTTTATGAAGCATGTCACGAAGCTTTGGGGAGTCCCATCAAACATCGTAAGTGATCGTGATCCTCGATTCACTGGAAGGTTTTGGACAGAATTGTTCAAACTGATGGGTTCAGACTAGAACTTTTCTATTAGCTTTCACCCCTAAAGCGATGGCTAGACGGAAAGGGTGAATACCTTACTGGAGTTATACTTGAGGCACTTTGTGAGTGTTAATCAAAAAGATTGGGCAAAATTACTTGATGTAGCCCAATTCTCCTTTAACCTCCAGAGGAGCGAGTCTACGGGCAAGAGTCCCTTTGAGATAGTCATAGGTCAATAACTTATGATCCCACATGCCTTAGCGACAAGTTACGGTGGGAAGAGTCCTGCAACATTCAAGTTTGCTAAGGCACAACATGAACAAGCGGAGCTGGCTAGAGCCTGCTTGAACAAAGCTTCTAACAGAATGAAGAAGTGGGCTGACAAAAAGAGGAGGCACGTTGAGTATTAAGAGGGGGATTTAGTCCTTGTCAAGTGGTTGCCTCAACAATTCAAAACCTTAAGGAAGGTGCATAAAGGGTTGGTGCGCAAATACGAGGGCCCATTTCTGGTACTTAAGCGTGGTGGTAAGGTCTTCTATAAGCTTCAACTTCCTGCCAAGTTAAAGATTTACCCTGTCTTCCATGTTAGTATGCTAAAACCCTACCATGAGGATGAGGGGGATCCTTCAAGGGGCGAATCCAAAAAGGCTCTTACTGCGGTGGTAACATCTTTTGATAAAGATGTAGAGTGCATTTTGGCTGATCGTTTGATCTGCCAATGTGGTGTTCCTAATTATCAGGAATACTTAGTGAAATGGAAGAATTTGCCCGAGGCCGAGGCCAGTTTGGAGCATGAAGATGCCTTGTAGCAATTTAAAAACTATATCGAGTGGTTCAAAGTCGATGGCGTGATAGGGACGTCGTGAACTTGAGTGGGGGAGTGTGTTACGCCCCGCTCATTTGGCTCTCAAAAATCCAAATATTGTTGCTCATGGCTCTAAGGTCCTCTATATATACTGCTCATCCAAAAAGATTGAGGAAGACCGTAGAACATGGTGGACACTTTTAGAGTGATCAAAAGAGGTCTTGGCCATGCTAGAAGACTCTAGTTGATGATACTAAGTCCTAGAAGGTTTTAGATAAGGCCGGATGGTACTAGATGGGTTAGACGGTCCTAGAAGCTCCTAGAATGACTTAGAGTAGCCAAGATGGTAGGTGAACCTCTTAGAAGGATCTAGACTATGTTTTGTTTTGGAATTCTCTATGTAAATATCTTTGTAGATATTATAACTTTATTTGATAATAATCTAGATCCTTTGTAAGATTATGCCACTTGGCACGATCCACTACAACAAAAAAGGCCTTTTAAGGCGCTTTATAAGTGCCTTGGTATCTAGATACCACGACGCTTAAAAGGCGTTGTGGAAGATGTTTTTCACAGTGCCTCCAAGGCACCTTGGTAGATAAAATCTTCCTCGGCACCTTATAAGCGTCGTGGTACATATTTCTAGGGGATATTTGTAACATATTTGTCTATATTATCTCTTAGAATTTTATAAATGTAATCCAAATTCATTATATACACCAAATATTTGAAATAATGTGGAGTATAAATATATATTTACTTACTAATATTAAATTAACATAATAACTTGATCATAATCACATCCATATAGTCTATATAAACTAAGTATATATATACATTAGTTTTCTAAGCCAAAATAACATGATCATCAAAGACTACATATAATTTAAATAAACAAAGATTAAGAACCTCAAATGAGAAATTGTATTAATTCTTCGACCCACTCTTCAAGAAGTCCGTTGATATCATCCTTTGTATAGAAATTTTATCCATTAAACTATAAATTCAAACACCTTATTTGTTAGAAAGTTATCAATCAAATTATAAATTAGAATAGAAATAATAAAACATATGGTTACATACCATTGTGGTAAATGATTTAACATTGGCTTATTCAGTGACTTCTCTCATAAATTTACATATGTAGAATCCGCACTCAACACTTGTCAGTTGTCTTGGGCACAATACATAAGCATAAAGTAAACATAAGTAATTTTAATTAATCTTCCACCCAACAAGTGTTATTAATTCAAGTTTAGTACTTTTATTAACTTATAAACCGGACCATTTGGTCTTTCTTTCTTCCCTTTTTCTACATTATATATCTTGAATGCACTTTGAATTGGAAATACGCAAACACAATAATAAAAAGTTAGCAATAGCAACCATAAGTAAAAATACCATAAGAAATTGAACTATAACAAAATAACTATTAGAGAACTTACTCGATCATTGTTAAACCAATTTCCTCACGGAGAACTAAGCTGAGAGGATCTAGAAACCATGCATAATCATTGATAGGATAAATGATAAGCAACATCCAATGGTACCTACTTATAAAATTGATGATAAAGATTATTAATACGTAACAATTAACTTCATATACAAAGTAGTTGATCATACGACAATTTGTTAAGTTTAAAATCTTACCCATGATTCCAAGGTGTAATTAGAAATTGATGTTCATTCTCCATGGATAATATTCGGGTTACTAAACTTATAGCACGATCCTCACATGAACCACCTTGTGTAGCAACTGCACTAGGATCCATGAATATATACCTAGCTTGATAGCCATATTGGGTCACTAAATTGTGTAAATGCCTACAAGTACAAAATGCAATGTGAATTTAGTGTTGTATTATATAATTGCCAATTATAGATACATGTATATATATGAAGTTCTATATATATATATATATATATATATATATATATAAAATAAACTTCTTACCTCATGTATAACGTAATAGGCATGACCCAATTCTTTTGTAATGTGCAAAACTCAATTATGTCTTCTTTGAATACGGACAAACGAAAAGCTTCTCCAAACACTTCTTCATCAAAGGGAACATTAACAACAACACTTTCATCTACTCCTTAAATGGCATTCAATAGTAATCTTATAGAAGTTGGTGCACCATCAACAAATCTAAACTGTGTTTGTATAATAGATTCCGCTTTCTTTCTTTGTGGATGTACTCTTTCTTGTGTTTGAGATGGCTATGGTTGTGAAGATTTATTCTTCCCAATTTGATGCCTATTGATATCATTAAACTCCTAAAATCTAAATAAAGGATGAAATGTTAACAAACAAGTTAATAATTCACATTAGAATTCAATAAAGGATGAATTTATTTAGAAATGGGTCAGTATACCAAATTATCTTCAAAGATGACAAGCATCTTAGGCCATGCAAGATGTGATCCAAGTGCGTCACCTACCAACCTTGTATCATCATCTGGATTTGGAATAAGAATTAGGGCTATAGCATCAAGAACAACCTCTACTGATATACGAAAATTATTCTCCATCAATTCTCTGTCGTGAATAATAGTTGATAAGATTGACTCTTGTACATGTCTTAAAGCAACTATGTTATCACGAGACCCTACTGCAAGCTTGCATGGTCAGTTCTACAATATAGAAAATGAAACACAATTTATAAATACAGGTAGTTAATAAACAAATAAGAAAGAAACTCATATAAACATACTTTTTTGAGTCATGAAGATATTCCTATAGCCACCATTGGATTTACATGTATCTCTTGTGGTTGCACTTCTTTCCTTTGAACTTCTGGCCATAAAGGAGTTGTATTAGAACCACCAATATTACTTTATTGTCTTGCTTGAATCTTAGCAATTTCTGCTTTGAACCGTTCTTCTTGTTCTTTAAGCATTTGTTGTATCTTGCGTGTTTGTTCATCTTGCCATTGTTTCAAATCAAGTGATTGTTGCTTCTTTGTTAGAGCAGGTTGATAAAAATATTGTCTGTGGCTAACGTGAAATCCCATTCCCTGTACACGTCCAGAATATTCAGGAGTGCTTAAAGCCATTGTTAAGATATCATTCGAACCGTCTATCTCGAGATTTTCCTCTTGGAATTGTTGATTATAATCTTCCTACAAAACATGTACAGAATTGAACATTAGACTATGCTATACTTTTAACAAAATTACAAATTAATATAATCAATATATTGTAATAAGCAACTTACAATTCTATCAACTATCACTTTAATTTCCTCAGTATGACCTTTTTTAGGAACACGCCCTCTACTCCATAACTCAGATCTATTAATACCATATCGGCCTTCGTCTTTTTCAATCTTAGCTTTCAATCTAGCATAACCCAAGCGAGACATACGATATAGATATTATTTTGCGTTGCTCTTCCCTATTGTACTTTCCTAGCTTCCTCTCATTCTGCACTTACTCTTTTCTTAACAAACTCATCCCAAACTTCAGGTTCAATTCATGGTGCATATGATGCTGGAGGGTGCTCTAATCACTCTAGACAAGTATGTCTATACTCATAAATCAGTTCAATTCTAATCCTAGACTTAAAATCTCTCCACATTTTCCCATAACTTTTTAATGTTTTTTTTTTGCTTTGTAGTCCTATTCAAATGTTTCCTACAATATAAAAGAAATAATATTAATACCAAATATATAATCTAATAAATATGAAATAAAAAGATTCATGTTCATACCAATATTATATGCCAGAGCTCATCTTTTAGGTCCTTGGTACAAGCGTCTAGTTATAAATGTTTATTGGGATCTTGCGATGAACCATAAGGCCACAAAAGCTCGCCAAGTGTTTACCTTCATCCCCAGATGCTTGTCCCCATTCATTATACGTGACAACTTCTTTTTTGTTATCACTTCTTTTTATAATCAACTCCTTCATTTAAGTCGTTCCTCTTGGTTTCTTTTTGTGTTTTCTTTCACCTTGACTACTTTGTGATGGTGTAAATTGATAAACATCATCTGCACCTTCATTTTCCATGTCAATAATTACCTGTTAAATAATAAAACCACAAATATAGATAAAAAATTAAGATAGAAAATAATAAGCATGTAAACATAAGAGATAATGTATTTAAAAAAAAACATCAATCCATAAAGATATAAAAATGAAACAAAAATATTTAACTTATTTGATTTGTATCTTATTGGTTTCTTTCTTTGATTATCAATCCAAATACCTTCACCATCATCTTATAAACATGTAACATCATCTTCATTAACATTTTCTATCAAAGCCTCCACCGAAACTCCTTTTGAGAATATTTCATGAGCAACAAGTATTTCGTTCTCATCTTCAACTGCTAAATTTTGATATTCTTTTGGTTTTGTTACAAGAATAATTGACCATCGAGCATCAAGTGGATCATTGACATAAAATACTTGTTTTGCTTATGTTGCCAATATAAATGAATCATTCTTATGACCTATCCGGTTTAGATCAACTAAAGTGAAGCCTAACTCATCTTCTCCAACCCCATGGTTACTCTCCACCCATTGACACATAAACACCAGGAACCGAAATATGACAAAATCAAGTTCCCAAATTTCCTCGATAACGCCATAGTATACCTTATCACCCTCTATTGGGTTTTTATCCTTCGAACTTGAAAATTGTATAGTTTTTGCAACAATACTTACCCCACTATTTTGGGTTGTTCTTATGTTGTCACGGTCTTTTGTACAAAAATGAACACTGTTAACTTGATAAGCATTATACTTAATTACATCCAATGATGGTCCACATGATATCCATTTCAATGTATCAGATAAATTATGTTTTGCCTTGTTCATTTCAACTATAATCGATTCAAAATGCAAAATTAATAATTAGAAAACCCAACATATTAGTACTCATACTCTAAAATAGGGAAAAAATGAAATCAAACTATTAATTGTAACAACTAATTGGAATTACCCGTTTGTGAAACCAACTAATAAAAGTTCGATGGTGTTCATCATGGATCTACTTCTCTCTTTTCGATTTCATTGAGAATTATGTTTTGATCCAACTTATATGCTCCCTTCAACAAATCATCCCCAAAGTAAACCATTATTATTAAAGAATTCAATATTCAATCAATACTAATCTAATTCACAATAAAACTTACTCGATGAAAGGTTGGACTTCAGCTATATTTTGTAACACAGTACGATATGCTTGGTCTAGCTGTTCTCGTTTAACTGTACACACGACACCACCACTTACGCTTTTATTAATATTTGAAGATGCGAATACTCTGATAGCTTCTACATTTACCAAATACTCAGAACAAAACTCAACAGCTTCTTCTGCGATGTAATACTCTACAATGCATCCTCCAGCTTCGATTTCTAATATATCCTTTTAGAATTTTCATGTACCTCTCAAATGGATGCATCCATCTCAAATAAAGAGGACCACATAACTTCACTTCTCTTACTAAATGTACAGTAAGATGTATCATTATATCAAAAACACTAAGAGGAAAAAACTGCTTGAACATGCACAATGTTACAATAAGTTCACATTATAGTTCGTCTAACTTGGATACATCGACCACCTTAGAAAAAATTCCATTAAAAAATAAGCATAATCTAGTGATTGCATATCGAACATCTTTAGGTAATATGGACCTGATCGCTATAGGTAGCAGATGTTGCATTAGTGTATGACAATCATGAGATTTAAGTCCAACTAGTTTTAAATTGTCCATATCCACTAATATTCTAATATTAGAAGAATAGCCTTCAGGAACCTTCACATTAAATTAAGATTGACACAATTGATATTTTTCTTCCTTTTTCAATGTGAAGTAAGTAGGAGGTAAATATGTTCGCTTCTACCCCACTTTAGGAGCTAACTCTTTTCGAACACCTATATTAACAAGATCCATGCGGACACCAATACTATCCTTATTCTTTCCTAGAATATTTAATAAAGTTCCAATTATACTATCACATATGTTCTTCTCAATATGCATGACATCTAAGTTATGTCTCAGAAGTAAATATTGCCAATACTCCAACTCAAAGAATATAGATTTCTTCTTCCAACAATTCTTTGGTGTTTTTACAACCTTCACATTACTGCGTCTTTTTCTTTTCTTACTGATATCACTTATTTTAACCTTTCCAAGCCTAAATTCGAGCTTAAAGACTGTTTCTAGTATCTCTGTCCCAGTTAAAAGTTGTGGTGCTAATTCAAATTCTTGAGAACCATTAAATGCTTTTTTCCAATTTCTGTATACATTTTTGCGAGGTAAAAATCTTCTATGGCCCATATAACTCAATTTTCTAGTATGTGTTAAGAACTAACAACTTTTTTTCTCATCACAAATAGGACATGCTTTATATCCTTTAGTGGAAGACCCAGACAAATTTCCATATGCAGGGAAGTCATTAATTGTCCATAGTAATACAGCCTTGAGAGTAAAATCTTCATCTTTATATGCATCATAGACTTTCACACCATCATTCCACAAGCTATTCAACTCATCAATCAACAGGTTTAAATATACATCAATGTCATTACCCGGTTGTCTAGGTCCTGATATTAACATTATAAAAAGTGTAAATTATCTTTTTATACACTACCATGGAGGAAGATTATAGATTACAAGCATTACAGGCCAACAACTGTATTTGCTACTTAGAGTTGTATGAGGATTAATATCATCCGCAGATAAACCAAGACGAAGATTCCTGGATTACTTCCAAAAGAAGGCCATTTGTAATCTATTGTTTTCCAAGTCGATGAATTGACTGGATGTCTAAGTTTACTATCTTCTATCCTCTCATTTGCATGCCATATTAGATCTTTTGCATGCCATATTAGATCTTTAGCATGCTCACGATTTCGGAATAGACGGGTAAAACGAGGAATTGGAGGAATATACCACAAAATCTTAGCAAGGGTTTCAACTTTTACCTTTTTAGAATTCTTATTCTATTGCCACCTAGGCTCACCACATACTGGATAACAAATTGCATCTTTAAATTTCTTTCGATATAAAATATAATCATTTAGGCAAGTGTGAATTTTCTCATATTGCCTACCCAATAAGTATAAATTCTTTTTAGCCTCATAAAAGGAAGGTAGTATCTCATTATCATTTGGCAATATCTCTCCTAGTAAAGTTAACAAGTCTGAAAAACTCTTATCACTCCATCCATGTCTTGCTTTCAAATTATACAATTTCAATAATGCAGACAATTTTGTAAATTTCGTACAACCTGGATAGATCGGATTCTCAGTATCATTAAGCAATGATTGAAACTTAATAGGATCTATATCTGTTTCATACTGTGCATCATCAATCATTTCAAAAAGATCATCATTTAAATCTAACTCATAATCATATCTTATACTCTTCTTTGACAAAAATCTAGTAATTGGAACCTTTTCACCATCCCAAATCCATTGTTTGTAACTTTGATCTATTTCATTGAAATATAAGTATTCTTTTATCTTTTTAATACCTATCTTTTGCAAATTTCCACATTTAATACAAGAACATGGAATTAAATTGGAATCTTTGACATTTTCAATAGCAAATTCCAAAAAGCTATCAACTCCCTTTTTATATTCAGTCGATAGTCTGTCCGATAATATTCATTCCTTATCCATTCTAAGTACAATTGAAAAAAAAATAAAAAGTAAACAACTGATATAAAAAAAATAACTAAATTGAGTACTATAAAAAATTGTACATAATCAACCCTATTTCTAGCATTAACCAATTGAGTAACTAAACCACCAATTATAAATTAACACTCATTTCAAATTATTCTTATATTTCTAAGTACTACCAAATTTAGAACTTAATTTATTCTTAAATAGTCTCATCTGTTACAAACAATTTGTCAATCAACCAAATATAATATATGATAAAATAATATCAACACAAATAATAAACTCAACCAATCTCACACAATTATAACATCATCATATCACCACAACATACAATTTGCTATATGATATCATATCTCATCTAGTTTAAATTTTCGAAAATAATAAGATAAAACCAATGTGAAAGTGACATGCATAAGTCAATAAAAGAACAAAATTTGAGAAAACCCTCAGTTTGCTCAATTTGCTAATTCACAAGTAATATAAGTACTCTAGCTTCTACTAAAAGCTATACGCAAATTAAAATGATAAATAAAATTAAACATCTATAATCCACAATACTTTAAATTAAACATTGAATATATAAATTTCTAAAAAACTACACAATATTCAATTAAAATTGCATAAATTTGGATTAATTGATACTAAGGATGGAAATTAAAAAGCATAACCTAATATATGATTTCTAGTAAATAAACATGAAATTGGTATAAATTCATATAACACACATTCAATTTGAAACTTTTTACAAATAAATGAACTCACATTTCGCCTAAAATAAATAAATAAAATAGCAACAAAATAATAACAAATTCGGATTAATTCACTTAAATAGCAAAAGATATCCAAAAATAAGATTTCTACTAAATAAATAGTCAAACTTGACATTACAAGAGTAAAGATTATCAATATATTCTCAAGATATTCATATTTAATAAATTAAGGTTCCAAATATAAACTCTTTCAAATATAACCTAAAACATGAAATTTCTACAAAATAATTGGTCAAAATCATGATTAAGACAATAGGTAATCTAATTTTAGTGACAGAAACGAGTTTAAAAGCTTAAACATATCTTGTTTGCCCGAAAGAATGGTGAAAATGGTGGAGGGTGGAGATTTGGCCGCGCCTGGAAGTGAAGAAAGAAAATGGTGAGTGGCTGCTGGCCTCGTTATTTTGGGGTCCTTTATATAGGGCCCCTATCTCAGTGCCATATGGGCACCAAGAAAAGTATATCACGGCGCCGTGAAAGTTATATCCAACAACGCCTATTAGGCGCCGTTAAAGATCCTATACCACGGCGCTTTTTAAGTGCCGTTTAGTTAATCAATTATCACGGCACTTCTGTACACGCACTGTGATAGTACATATTTTTAGTATTGATCACAACTGTTAGTTGGTTAAAGCGCCTATATAAAGGGCCCATTGGGTTCATTTGTACACAAGTCCCATTTGTGAGAGTTCTAAGCATTTTAAGAGTAATACAAAGCTTTCACTTACCTAAATTCTCTCATGCTTACCACTTTGTCTCAAAAGTTTACTATAAATCCCTTTTTGAGTATTGGTAGGCTAACTTAGTGTGACGGATTGTGCTAAGTATCGTACGATTGTCTAGTTTGAAGCTAGGATCGTGACATCAAGAATACAATGGTCTCTGATAATTTGGCGAACTCTACTTCCGGAATCCCACCAAACTTTCCCAATGTGTCCAAACCTAATTTCTGGCTCAACTGGATCAAGAGAGACGTCCGAATCACTAAAAATGGAGGAGCAATAACCTTTCTCAATTTCGGGATCCACAAGTCTAATTGTGTGGTTTTCTTAATTGATTGCCTTCATATTATAATATTTCGGATACGCTGTGATTGATATCGTCAGGTTGTTCTCGCAAGAAAGAACAAAAGGATCTAGCCCCATGCTATAGTCCTGCCATAATGATGATACTGCACAGTTTGGCGGATCGATCTCGAGTCGGAAAGGGAAGGATCTTGAGTCGGAAAGGGAAGGTTATGTTGGTGGCCACAGGAAGAATAACACGAAGGTGTAGGAGGATTAATAGTATAATCTTAGGCGGTGCTCAGGCTGGTTTCATGGAATATTATGATCAGAACAAGAAGTAGGGCTTGACATCGTCGGGTTTCCATTAAACAAGGTTAGTTCGCTTAGGATACTAATGTATCGGAGAAGATATAGAGAAGATACTAATTTATAGGAAGGAAGAAAGAAACTAACACTATTAAATTTTGCTTAACTATGGAATCGTCTACATATTTTGATAATATATGGGAATAAGTTTTTAATTTTTATAAATTTAGAGTTTGACATATATATAGAAGGAAAAAGTAGTGGTCACTGACGATCTTAATATATAATAAGATGATTAACATCTCCGCGTCAACAAATAATATAAATGTATAAACCTCTGTCGTTATTTATTTTTGTTTATTATTCAAGATCAACCAAATAAGATTCTAAACCTCATAATTGGCATATAAAAAAACATGAGAAATGGACTCTTCACCGGGATTTCATAGTCCACATAGTAGTTTTTTTTTTTTTTTTTTAAATGAATATTATATTAATTCTATTTTTAAAAAAATAATTATACGCATCACATAGCATTAGATCACAAAATAACAATTCTCTGGCCTATTTTACGGTAATTGCATCACGTGGCGACATATATATGGCAACCAACAGTGACATCGTAGAGATATTAATATTGCGTGGCCCATCCCCACCCCTCTCCCATTCTATGATTCCGGACGGCACTCTCCTTGAATTTTCTCGAGTTTTTTTTTCTTCTTTATTTGAACTTTGGAAATGAAGTCATATTCGAGGTAAGTAAAAAAGAAATTAAAAATAAAATTACAATAAAAAAATATTGATTAAAAATCGTGAGAAAAAAAATCATCCTTGCTTTCTTCGGGGAATTAAAAGAAAAAACATATATATATATATATATATCTTACAACTTTTTTCGAATAAATATTTCGACGTTGAAACATGGAGAGCTGACATAAACTTGTTAATTTCTTGTTCTTAAGATCGGGCAAGATTATAACTTTCTTGCAACCATAAACTGCAGCAATTCAAATTAGAAGCTATGGCGGTCTCTTATTCTCTAATTTTCTTGCATTTCATGATATTATTTACAACATTAATTTTTCGCAGTTATGGTACTTGGATTAATGTCTGCCCATGACTGGATTAGGGAAGAGGAACCAATCATGAAGTGTTGGAGAGATAGGCTATCGATCAAATTCCCTTTCGAAATCAAAGAGAGCCATTCAAATAATTACCATGGCTACATCTATCCCGGATTCAACTTATCCTGCTCTTTGGATAAGAAAACGACACTGAAGTGTTGGATTCTATTAAAAAACAATATGATAATGAAAGATGCTATATGAACCACTAACAAGAACTCAATGAACAATAAACAGTTATGAACTATGGTCAAAGTGTGGCTAATACTGTCTTTAAAGAAAGATTCTGCCATCTCAAACAATAACAAGGTGTAAATTGGCTTTATCATTATGGCAGTTTTTCTTCTAAGATACAATGAAGATTTTTCAACTAAGGGCACACTCCCTAGAACGCGGGATGGACAATGATTTCACCGAATATCTCTCTAGCAATATTCAATTGGGAACACTTTCTTTATATCTCTCTCCTTTTTTTTTTTCAATATAAAATGGTAACTCACAATTTTTGTTCTTTGTATTTGGTTGTCTTTTAGATGATATATAGATGTTTCTTGGTTGCTCTAGGATGCTCTTGGTTGAGGAGATGGACCGCTATTTATATCAAGGTTTCAGTTTGTTCTCCAAGTCTCCAAGCAAGGTTGAGCTTGTTGCCCAAACAAGGTTGAGTGTGTTACACAAGCAAGATTGTGCAGCCCAAACAACATTGATCGTAGTGCTCTATCAACATTGCTCTATCTATCTAAGCAATGTTGCAAAAGACCTATTTGGATTTGGCTTTAACTGGGTTTAAGCTGTAACTGGACTTGGGCTCATATGATGTTGATATTTTTCAATTTAACTATACACATTCCAAAATATCTCATCTGCATACTAGAGAAAACATAAAAGTTTAATGCAGCATAAGTACCGGTACTTTTCAAGCTATAAATCAGCTATAGGATAACTAATCGTGAGCCAAAAATATTTGATGAAACAAAAAGTTTTTGTGAACCAAAACAACTTTGGAGTAAAGAAGAGGAATAACATCTATACGGAACTTTAAACTCATCACTGATTTGATGATTAATGTAAAAACTCGGAATTTTCGAGGGTAATTTGGATATTTTACTAATTTTCTGGATATAATATTATGGAGATTAATTTGTAAAAGTTTTGTGCGGAGGGACTAAATTATAAATTTTGGGGGACTAGATTGATAGAGATTTGAAATTTTGGGAACTTATGTGTAATTTTTAAAAAATTGCACAGCCCTATAAGATAGGGCCACGTGCCCCGTCCTTTTTCTTCTCTCTCTTCTCCCCCGATTTCTCTTTTAGCAAGTCAAGACTGAATACCAGAGGCCAGTTGGATTACTTCAGCCGTTGCCAATTCCAGAATGAAAGTAGGACAAGATCACGATGGACTTCGTGACTAGTTTACCGAAGACCTTGAGGAAGAACGATGCAGTTTAGGTGATAGTCGATCCGTAGATGAAGAGTGCTCATTTTATAGCAATCCAGATAAACTACTCACTTACTAAGCTCAGGAGACTGTATGTGGAGAACATCATACGCTTGTATGGTGTGCCTTCAAGCATAGTATCTGACAGAGATCCAAGGTTTACTTCTAAGTTTTGGAGAGCTTTGCAGAAAGCGTTTGGTACGTAGTTAGATATCAGTATAGCTCACCATCCTGAGACAGATGGTTAGTCTGAATAGACCATTCAGATTCTTGAGGACATGCTACGTTGTTGCATACCGGATTTTGGTGGGAACTGGGATGATCATCTTCCTTTGATGGAATTTGCTTATAATAACAGTTACCAGACTAGTGTGGGTGTGGCTTTATAGGAAGTGTTATATGGGTGTTGTTTGATTTTTACGGTAGCTACGCAAGTGCACGTGCCGAAACAAGTAATATAGTAGTGAGTGAGTATCGTCTCCACA
>JXTB01000488.1:0-12769 GCA_002914805.1 Parasponia andersonii
CACGATTTATTAATTAAATGAGTTAATATCTCCAACTAGAATATAACACGAACACGATTAAGTCAGACCCAAATCTATTAATTTCATGCGAGTTTCCAGTCTGTTATCTTATCATGTCACGAATTGTTAGCCCTACGAATGAGCTTCTTTTTTTTTTTTTCGAATAAGAGCTTCCCTTTTTCTAAGTCTTAGTGTTTTTAACTTTTTTTTTTATTTTCTATTTATATTTTTCTAAGTTAAATGGAAAAAACAAAAAATTTTAAAGAGGTCCCTTACGAGGAATTGGGCAATATGACATTTTAAAAAAAAATTAATGTATAAAGTAACTTTCCAAAAATTTTAATTAGCAAAATGACTTTCTTTTAAAAAAATGAAAAATTAGTTAAGAATAGTGTTGCTGACTTGGAAATTAAAAAAAAAAAACTAAATTGAAAAAATAACTTCTATTCTCTTCGAACTAAATTAGTTTGATAATTTAATGAATTTTTTCTTTTCACCATAGGCATGGATCCTATATACGCTTTCGTAGAATGCAATCGTAAATGAAAGAAGATGAACAACGACAATTGGGAATGGTTAGGAAGTGGCTTTACCAAAAGCTTTAATATTGATAGGAGTATCAAGTTTCTTGAATCAGTAAACAAAATTTACAATATAGCACATATTGATCAAAGTATGTATAGTATTAAGATAACATATAAGGTTGCAGGTGACATTTATAATAAGGCTACATCAAATCACATTTACAGAGACTCAGATATAGAGCATCTTATGAATTTTTATAGAAATAATCGTGCTATTATTCTACATTTCATCCCTAAAAAGAATCAAGATAATAGAAAAGCAGTATTTGGTTAATGATAATGGTAATAGTGATGAGTTTAATAATGACAATATAGAACTTGATTTTGAAGGATGTTCCAATAATGACTATTTTGGGTGTCATGTTCTGGAATAAGTTTCAAATAGTACAAGATTTGTTCAAAATGATGTTTTTAGTCAATATAAAAATTCATTGTAGATATGTACAATTAGCATGGAGAATTATGAAGGGATCACTGGTTCTAATCCAATATTATAAAAGATAGTACATAAAGATGAACCCGAATGAGGTGACAAAGGCACCGAGGAAATGGATGAAGTACGTGAGGGAGGTGAAGAAGTACGTGAGGGAGGTGAAGAAGTACATGAGGAAGTTCACATTATCCCTTATCAAGATGCTAATGTATTTAAGGAAGATGTACTAGATTCGATTCACAAGTCCTTGAAGTGGGAGACAAGATGGATTTGAATTAACAGTAGATCAATACTTTTCCAGTAAGTCCAAATTAAATTATAAGTTGAGTCTCATTTCCATTGATGGGAAATTTGAAATGAAGACAAAAAAAATCAACAAAATCATTAAAGAAAATTCAGTATGTTGGTGAAGATTACTCATGAAGAGTTCGTGTAAGAAAGATGAAAGATTCTAATCCTTTTATCATTAGGTAATGTAAAAGTGTTTGCACTTACTCATTGATGAACCGATCGGTCAATCACAGACAAACATTTAGTCGTATGATTGGAGCTCGAATGTAAGTACACTTCAAAGATAGTAAGAACCCACCTAACTCAAAAATTCTCATGGGATTTATGCATGAAGAAATGAAGGTTTAAGTGAGTTATTGGAAGGCTTGAAAAAGAAAGTAATAGGCTCAGACTATGATAAAAGGAACAGTTGAAGAAAGTTTTGTAATGCTTCCCTCATACTGCTATATGCTCAAGCGAGTTAATCCTAGCACAATTACTTACATTGAAATTGATTTAGAGAGCATATTCAAGTGCTTTTATGGCTTTAGAAGTCGCTATATGAAGTTTTACATTCATGAGAAAAATTATTAGTATAGATGTATTATGGATCAAAACGAAATAAAAAGCCATCTTAATAGTTGCAACTACACAAGATAGTGAGTTTCACATTTACTCGATCGCATGGGGTTTAGTTGACAGTGAGAACAATGCATAATAGATATGGTTTCTAGAGAAGTTGAAGGAGTTGATACCTAATAGCCTAGAGATATGTTTCATTTCTAATAGGAATCCTAGTATTGGATATGCAGTTAGTTATGTTTATACTATAACTTGTCACGGGACATATTATTGGCACACTAAAATAAATATAAGGCATCATTATAAGAGTTTTACTTTGATTTGAATGTACAAGAATCCTACTGAAATATATTGCATTGAAGAGTTTAATCAACACTTCAATGGGCTTCGACCAAAGATAGATAGGAGTAGCTAGGTACATAGAGAAAGATATGAAGTTTAAAAAATGGTCTAGAGCTCACTTTAAGGGCAACATGTATGAAATTATGACCACTAATATTGTTGAGACTATGAATACTATAATGCGAAAGGCAAGAGAGTATCCTATAGCTGCCATGATTGATTTTATCCTCAACACAATGGGACAATGATTTCTTAATTAGCATTGAGAAGTATTAATAATAATAATACTACTTATATCAAAAAGAAAGAAAATACTACGAAAAAGATGGGATAATATTGGTTCATTGATAATACTCTAATTGAATGAGAGTGAATACAATGTTACGTGTGGTGAGATCGATGTAGTATTAAATTTAACATCAAAAAGTTGTTAATGCAAGGTTTTTGACATTAACAAGCTTCCATGCATCCACAACATAGCGGCGGCAGGAAAGTCTCAACCACAAAACACTGAGGAACTCATATTTTCCCTTTGTTCTGAATACTCTAATACAAAGTATTGGTTGTTAGCATATGTTGAAACTATTTATCCTATGTCTCCAGAATCACAATAAGATAATGTTTTGAAGAGATTTGAGCAATTAAAGTAGTAACACTAAAAAAAGAATCAACTAAAGGTAGGACAAAAATTAGTCGCATTACTTGACAAGATGAGGATCTTAAAACACAGTACAGATGTCGAACATATGGGCACATAAGACACAATACAAAGAAATGTTCTTATTGATGTTATCCATCTGACATTGGAAGTACAACCTAGTAGCCATTAGTATTTTTATTTTTATTTATTTTACTAATTATGTATCATCCATCTTACTAAATTTTAATATTCTTGTTTGAGTAATTAAATTAATATAATTATATACTAGAGACACTCATTTAGTTCTCAATTGCTTAGCCACGGATCCGTAATCTATAGAAAAGTTGAAAGCGACCAAAATTTATATTGTGCGACCTTAAAAGTATACCAAATGACCATAATAGTTTTCCACTATAATTATAGGCAATTATTATGGTCGTCTTAGTGACCATAATGGCCGCTCTATATTAATTGTGCATAGTAACATAGTCACATATTTACATATTATGTTAATGGTTGCCAATCCAATAGGTATTTTTTTTCTTTACCTATGGTAGGTATTTTTTTTTTAGTCGTTGGATCACAATCTAATGATGATCTAATGGCTATAATGAAGTACATGAAAAGACGTGCATCATTAATGCTCTTTCTCTCTCTTATTTTTTACAATAAAAAAATATGCATGCTAAATTTTGATTGGCCAAATTGATACCTATGTATAGGTAAAAAAAAAAAAATACCTACTGGATTGGTGCCCTATGTTAATTGTTCATAGACATATTAAAAATATGATTTCTCACTAATTTAAGTATATTAAAATTATTGTTTGTTTATTGTACTAATTATGTATAATCCATCTTACTAGTTTTTAATAATTTTTTTTTACTTGGGCATCTAAATTAATATAATTGTATACTAGAGACACTATTGTAATTTTTAATTACTTAGCCATAGATTCGTAATCCATAAAAGAGCTCAAAATGATCAAAATTTATATTGGTAACCTTAAAATTACACTAAGCGACCGTAATAGTTACCTATTATGATTAGAGGTAACCATTATAGCTACCTGCTAATATAGTCACATATTCATCTATTTTATCAATTGTCTATAGGCATATTAAAAATACCATTTCTCACTAATTTAAGTAAATTATATTTATTTTAAGGAATTAAGACAAGTTAGACTAAGTTATAGTATAATTATACGTCACATAGACACCTACTATGTTAATTATGCATAGGCATATTATACAAATATAATTACTCACTAATTTAAGGAAATTTTTTTATATTTAAATTAATTAAAAAAAAGTGAGATGATGTTATAGTATAATTATATATCATATAGTCACCTACTATGTTAATTGTGTATAGATATATATTAGTAAATTATTTTTATTTAAATTACTTAAATAAATGTGAGACTATGTTATAGTGTAATTATACGTCACGTAGTCATCAACTATGTTAATTGTGCATAAGCATATTAAAAAATATGATTTCTCGCTAATTTAAGTAAATTATGCATAAACATATTTTAAAAAAATGTGATTTTTTATTAATTTAAGTAACTAAAACAAGCAATTATACATTATAGTAGTCGCTTAATTAAGTTTGTGGTCACTCAATGTAAGTTTATGGTCACTCAGGATATACTATAGATCGCTCAATGTAAAGTTATAATTACTCTATGTAGATTTTTGGTTGCACAATGTTGTGCGGTCTAAAATCCTATATGTTGGTCAATACAAAAAAGAGGAAAGTTGACCAAATGAACGTGTCAGGTCACATGACTAAGAGTTAAGTGCGATCTCTACCATATAAGTTAGTGTAACCTCCTCTGAAAGAGTTAAGTGCGATCTCCTCCGAAAGAGTTAAGTGCGACTTTAAGTACGACCAGAATGAAAAGGAAGCTAGACTAAGCTTCATCAAACGGGTAACCTACAAAGAAAGGGAAACAAAAGTTTCTCTTTCAAGATCGAACAGTCATCTCATTTAAGTTATTACCCAGTTATATTGTTACTCGAATTGTATTATCTGATTATACTGTTACCTATTCTCACAATTGGGAAACATTGAGCTATCCTCACCTATATAAAGAGAGTTCAATATTTTAGTAGGGGATTCTTTTCAATCTTTGATCTTTTATCTTTGAGGTCTTTTGGGAACTTTTTAAACTCTTGCTTCTTCTTTCCAGATAATACATTATAATTTTGAGCTCTTACAATTTTCCAGAAAATAGTAAAAAATAGTTGATGTAGGCTCATCTTTTTTGGGGCTGAACCACTATAAAATTCTTGTCTCTTTATGTGCTTTGATTAATTAACCCTTTTCACACACAAGCAACATTTTTTGCAATTTTTTCCAAATTTATTGTTGACAAAACCTCTATCAACAATTGGCGCTAGAAGGAAGGCTATTCCGATAGAAAAGTTTGTCCATTATGCTTCTTTTAACAATGGAAAACACCAGAAATACTACCAGAAACACCGAAACTAGCCAAAATCATCCCCAAAGTACCGCTGCTGCATAAGTAGATCCTGCTCAGGATCAGCCTATTGTGACCGCACCAGAAAATATTATCTAGAGACAAGAATACATGGAGGAAGCACTAGTGAACCTTCAACAAATTACAAATTAGATTAATGACTCTCTATGACGACTTGTTGAGGGACAGATGCTAACTCCACCATAGCATGAACGTCGTAGAAAACGTCCTACTCAACAACTTGAGAGAGGAATTCAGATCCTGGAGACAGGGAACTGCGACCAACCTAAAGCCCAGCAGGAGCATCGAGGAGATTGCATCTCCAAGGGAAAAGGAAAAGTCCCAGACTTGCCCCTGGTATCTGGTACTGAAAGTTCGAGCACTGATCGTGATCATGGATAACCTTCCCAGAGAACAACCATCAATCGTGATTATCTTGAACATGAGCAAAAATGTCAATCGAGGAGTGTTTTTGAAAGGATCAGTAGGGAATCTCGACAGAATCCTACAGACCTGATACAACATCAGGAGCGATCCACATCGCATCACAACGACCAAAGTCGATCTCTCGCACTGTTTCATTGGAATCCCTAAGGTCGCAGCAGACCCTACCTAACCAACCCGCCTTATATCATGACAACGATCAGAGGCCACTCCTACCATCAGTGAGAGAGAATGTTCTCCTTCTGAACATCGATATTCATATCTGAGGATTGCTTTAGATGCACTTGCTGGTTGGGATGATGAGCTCACTGATGGGTATCGTCAGTTGCCATTCAACGAGGAGGTTCGAGCTGCCGCCTTACCTACTGGATTTAAACTTCCCACCATAAACACTTTTGATGGGAAAACTGATCCGCATGACCATATGGATCACTTCAGCGACCTGATGGAACTTCATCATGTTGATGATCTCGTATGTTATAGATGCTTTGCTGTAACTCTCACAGGAGCGGCGAAGAAATGGTTATGAGGACTCAAGTCTGTTCATTCTCATCTTGGCAACAGCTTCAAACTGCATTCTTGGGGCAATTCCAGGCCGTAAAGAATTTTACTATTCCACTGGTAAGTCTGACTGCTATTCAACAAGGTCCGGAGGAAACTCTACGATCTTACCTTAATCTTTTTACTTCAGAGTTGGCAAAGGTCAATAACCCGCATGAGGGAGAATTTTAACTCTAATGATGGCTGGGGTATGACTAGAAACTAAACTTTGGGAAGAGTTATTAGAGCAAGAATGTAGAACTCTTAAAGACTTCTATTGAAGAGTTGGTCGACATCTAAGCGTGGAATCTTCATGCAAAAACTTTCATAAGACGACAAAGGGAGGAGGAAAGGATGCTGCCAAAGATGCGACAACAAACAACAACAATAATAATAAGAAGTCGAACAAAATGAGTAATGAACAATCGATTGAGAAGTAGCCAAACAGAAAAAGCAGGAGATTCCAAGAGCTCCCATGAGCTTCAATAATTATATTGAATTAAACGCACCCATAGATCATATATATGCAGTCACAAACCAACAGGAGAGGTACTGTCAACCGGAACCGATGAAGAGAGATAGAGCGAGGCATAACCCCAACAAGTTTTGTCGATATCACAATGACATTGGACACGATTCCAATAACTTCTTTACCCTAAAAGATGAGATCGAAAGATTAATTAGAGAAGGGCAGTTATGGCAGTACTCTAAACAGAAAAATAAAAGGTGAGCAGAAAACCGATAGCGACCTCCAGAAATTCAGCGTGAGGTGTGAACTATTTTCAGAGGATCGCACGTTGGTGGAGATTCCAAGAGAGCACAGGATAGGTATGCATGAGAAGCTCGGTAGCAGCCGTTGACCAACGTCATGTACCTCAAACAGCGACTACGAAAGCTTCAGTGAGTACCGGATATAAATATTACCTTCACAGAATAAGACACGAGGGAGGTCCATTATCCACATAATGATGCGTTGGTCATAAAGATCGATTATGGAAGCACGCAGTTATGGCGAGTATTAGTCGATAACGGAAGTGCTGTTGACATCCTGCACTACGATGCCTTTAAAAAGATGGGGTTGAATGAAAGTGACCTAAAGCCCACCGTCACTCCAATCTACGGATTCACTGGTAACAGCATAATGCCTATGGGCATGATTGAGTTAATGGTCAACGTTGGAAACTATCCTACGATTTCAATGGTAATGACCCAATTCTTGGTTATAGATTGCCTCTCTGCGTTCAATGCTGTATTGGGAAGACCGACACTAAGGGAACTTCGAGCAGTAACATCGATCTATCATCTCGCTATGAAATTCCTGACTCAACAAGGAGTAGGCGAAGTGCGAGGAAACTAATATGATGCGTGGACTTCTTACAACAACTCTTTAAAGCTCGCAGCGAAGGATGTGACACCTCGCATAATGATGGTCCAACTACAAAGAGAAGTGTCAGGCGAAACGACAGTCGAAGCGTCAGACGAAACGTCAGTCGAAGCGTCAGGCGAAACGTCAATCAGAATGACAAGAGAAGACCTCGACCCTTGAGAAATCGATGGAAAGATCAAAACTGGACCCATTGAAGACTTGGAGGATTTGCCATTTGACAGGTCCTCCAAGATTTTAAAAATTGGAGCGAAGCTTCAAGAATCTGTGCAAGCTTCATTGGTCACTTTCCAGAAATCTAACTTGGATGTCTTCGCATGGCAACATTCGGACATGGTCGGGATTGATCCGAATATCATGTGCCTTCGTCTTAACATAGATCCAACAAAGAAGCATGTACGATAAAAAAGAAGAGCTATGAATCCAGAACACTACGTCGCATTAAAATAAGAGTTAGAAAAATTACTCGAAATTCGATTTATCAGGGAATCTTTTTACCCGAACTAGCTTGCTAACCCGGTTTTGGTAAAGAAACCCAACGGAAAGTGGAGAACGTGCATCAATTTCACCGATCTCAACAAAGCATGTCATAAGGACAGCTTTCCCCTTCCAAGAATCAACTAACTTATAAATGCGACGTCGGGGCATAAACTCCTAAGTTTCATGGACGCATATTCTGGATACAATCAATTCCCCATGTACGAGCTAGATGAGGAGTATACCTCATTTATCACTGATCGAGGATTATACTGTTACAAGAAGATGCCCTTTAGACTCATCAACGCAGGAGCAACCTACCAGCGTCTTGTCAACATGATGTTTGTAAAACAAATTGGCAAGACAATAGAGGTATATGTTGACGACATGTTGGTAAAGTCAAAGAAAGCCAAAGATCACATCAAACATCTTGATAAGATGTTCAAAATTCTCCGAAAGTATCAAATGAAGCTGAATCCCCAGAAGTGTGCATTCGAAGTTGGATTTGGAAAATTTCTGGGTTTTATGGTCAATCAGCGAGGTATTGAAGATAACCCTCAGAAAATACAAGTGCTGATTGATATGCAATCTCCTCGCAAACCCAAAGATATGCAAAGCCTGGCAGGAAGAGTGGCCGCATTAAGTCGATTTGTATCCAGGTCGACGGATAAGTGCCAACCATTCTTTGAAGTATTGAAAGGTTCGAAGAGGTTCGAGTGGATGGGAGAATGTAAGCAGGCGTTCCAAGAATTAAAAATATACTTGGGTTCTCCTCTACTCTTGTCGAAGCCAAATTTAGGGGAAGAATTATATTTATACCTCGCTGTTTCTAAATATGCGACAAGTGATGTGCTAATTCGAGAATATGAAAAGATACAGCGACCAGTGTACTACGTAAGTAAAAGACTACTAGATGCCGAAACAAGATATCCAGAGATGGAGAAATTGGCATTAGCATTCGTTGTCGCATCCAGGAAACTTCGACCTTATTTTCATGCACACACCATCAAAGTTTTCATGAACTTTCCGTTAAAGCAGGTTCTGCAAAAATCCGAGGCTTCAGGATGACTACTTAAGTGGGCAGTTGAGTTGAGTCAGTTCGACATCAATTTTCAACCCCGCACGACGATTAAAGGGCAAGCTCTCGCAGATTTCATTGCAGAGTTCACATATGATGTCCATCTTCTCACAGAAGTAATCGAAAATCCTACTACAGATTTATCCAGACTGTGGAAGCTTTATATCGATGGATCTTCAAAAAAGAGTGGAGCTGGTGTGGGCTTAGTACTAATCAATCCTGAACAGCACAATATTCATTTTGCACTTCGCTTCAAATTTCCAGCATCAAATAATGAGGCAAAATATGAAGCACTGATAGCCGGGCTAAAGTTCACACAAGAAATAAAGGTCGAAATGATTGAGGTATACAGTGATTCCCAGCTGGTCGTTTGTCAAGTAAACGGTGAGTATCAAACAAGAGGAAAGAGAATGATCGCTTATTTACAAGAGGTACAAAGATTATTCTCGACATTCACTGCCTATAACATTCAACTTCTTCCTCACATTAAGAATACTCAGGCAGATACTCTAGCTAAACTCACCTCAATAAAAGATGCTGAATTACTAAAGGTGGTCCCTGTCGAGTTTCTTACAAAACAAAGTATTGAAGCAGAGCCCCAGATAGCTATGACGGTTGATAAAAAATCATCGTGGATAGATCTTATAATGAAGTATATACAAAATGACGATCTCTCCGAAAATAAAGACGATGCAGAGCGACTTCAAATGAAAGCAACTCGCTATGTTATCTATGACGAGAAGCTCTATCGAAGAAGTTTTAGTGCGCCATTATTGTTATGTGTCGATGAAGAAAAAGTAGACTACATTATGAGGGAAATTCACGAAGGAATATGTGGAAATCATTCCAGAGGGCAGGCACTTATGAATAAGATTCTAAGACAAGGGTATTTTTGGCCGACCATGAAGAAGGATACGATGGAATTTACTAGGAGGTGTAACAAATGCCAACGATTTGCAACTGCTCCTAGAATGCCACCCGTTCCTCTCACTCTAATGACCAGTCCATGGCCATTTGTAGTATGAGGAATTGATATTATCGAAACGCTTCCATTAGTATGAGGTGGATTGAAGTATGCAGTGATCGTAGTCGATTATTTCACCAAGTAGACAGAAGTTGAAGCTTTGAGTACCATTTCTGCAAAAAAGATGATAGATTTTGTATGGTATACCACATACCATTATTTCTGATAATGGGAAACAATTTGACTGCGATGAGTTCTGTAACTTTTGCAACAACTTAGGCATCAAGAAGAATTTCTCCGCTGTTGTTCATCCACAAGCCAATGGACAGGTCGAAGTGATAAATAAAATGCTTAAACACAATATAAAGGCAAAGTTGGAAGAGCATAAAGGAGCTTGGCCAGAGGTACTCCCTGAAGTTTTGTGGGCTTATCGCACCACTCAACGAACCATTACCGGAGAAAGTCCATTCTCTTTAGCTTACGGATATGAAACAATAGTTTCGGTTGAAATTGGTGCGAGTCTTTATGACGACCAACCTATGAGCAAGATCACAACTTAACACTAATGAGTATTGAGCTCGATCTTTTAGAAGAAAAGCGCGAGCAGTCTCAACTTCGAATACATGTATACCTTCATGTATTCATCATTCGTCAATAAAGATATCTACTTATTTGTCATTCGTTATTCATCATTCGTTGATCGTCATTCATTGTTCGTCATTCATTGATCGTCATTCATTGTTCATCATTCGTCATTCATCATTCATCATCATCAATAAGGGTGTCTCCTTATCGATCATTTGATTTGGTACCTTTTATAGTTTTATGGCAGTCTTCGAACACTATAAGACTCGGGGGGCAGTGGGATCAGAATATTATCTCCTACTTGCTTCCTAAGGGACTATGCAAAACATCCATTTAGAGGGGTCAGAATTTTAGATCGCCAAAATATCTAAAATTACTTAAAATCTTAGGATTTTCTCCTCACTTCATGCCTTAGCATGTTGTATTACGTAATTTCCCTCCTCGAGCAACAAAGCAACTAAGCAAAATGTTCATTATTCGATGTGATATATTGCTATATTTATATTTTGCCATGGAACTTTTGAAAAACAGTATTGAGTTTGTATCATCATACTTGCTATTTTCTTAAGTGACCTAACCTATCCTAACACAACTATTTTAAGTGTATTGGATTCGAATCGCAATAGCGTACCACTCAGTCACCTAGTGATTGACTACTTGGTTAAATTAATTATCTTCTATACTAAGACTTTGTATGTTGATTGTTTTGCAGGAATAAACATTTAATAAAGAAAGTATTCGTTCATTGATAAAAGCTCGCACTTGTATACAAGCAAAAGAAATACAAATAAGAAGGGGACCAAGTCCGTATTGTTCTGAAGTTAAAAAAATAATAAAAAACAACAATTTTTATGCACACATGCTCGCTCCACCATCTCCAGCTTTGGTAGCTTCTGCTTCCTTCCAACTCCAAACAAGCTCGACCATGTCTTCGCCAAGTATGGAAAAGTCGAAGTTCGGATGCTCGCAGAAGATGTTATATATAATGGTCGACGAGGCAATGTCACTGGCTTTCTCTTCGAGCTCTTTGACTTCAGTAGCCTTGAATTCTTTAATAGCCTTATGAGCCGCCTCTATCGTCGCCTCCTTCATGCGATTCGGATGCTCGGAGATAGTCTTTTCAAGCTCTTTAATTTTTTCCTCGAGCTTCTCCTTTTCGACTTTCTCCTTAGCCAGACTTTTGAGCAGCTGCTGCTTCTCTAAATTGAAGGCTTTTTTCTCCTCCTCGTGAGCCTTCTCTGAGTCCTCGAATACTTGGGTTATCTCTTCGACTTTTTCGGCCTTCTCCAAACACTCAATGATTGGGTCATGCATCAGGACAGCAGCTGCAGCAGTCTGAAAATATAACACATCAATATCAGAAAAATGCGTTGAAAAGAGAAAATAGAATATGCTTACATTCGCCAGCATTCTCATCGCAGAACCGAAGGCAATCTTGGCTGATCGTCACTTCATCCTCTCCCAGCCATCTTCAGTTTTTAAGCGATCAATGAAGGCTGCGCTCATACCAGCTTCTCCAGTAATTGGTTAAGGAGTGTGAAAAGCTCATCGTCTTTATCAACCTGGTTCGATTCTGAAGAAGTGTCAGTCTCTTTGGATGGATCGGGATGACAAATAGTTTGCGGCTGAGGAGGAGGCAAGCTTGTCGGGACATCCTCGAAGGTGACCTTTCTTTTCTTGGAAGTGTCAACCTTCTCTTTCCCTTTTGACGTCATTGGAGGTGTGCTCTTGTAACAGCCCATGAACCCCGCTAGCAGATACTGTCCGCTTTGCCACGGATCGCCGCAGCTCACGGTTTTCAAACGCGTCTGATAGGGAAAGGTATCCACACCCTTATCAAGAGTGCTTCGTTCCCCTTTCCAGCCGATGTGGGATCCCTGTGGGATCCTCCCCTCCTCAAAGGGTTCAGCGTCCTCGCTGACCATCGACTCGGGAACTGGCTCTGATACCATCTG
>JXTB01000488.1:13313-24243 GCA_002914805.1 Parasponia andersonii
GGGCCATTGATCTTGAGGAAGGTTGCCTATGCGAGAACTACTTTGCCTGACCCTGGTTATCTCAACTTCGGGTTCTAGCTCAAGATAATCTTCGAGGTTTATGGAGCTAACGCTGGTATTAGAAGATTCTCCTGAGAATGCATTCCCTTTCCTAAAATCCTCACTACTAGACATCTGAAAAGAAATATGGATGGATTTAGTCCTATGTGAGCATCAGGGACCTTAGCTATATGCGAGCAGTTTTGGGGTCTCATCCTAGGATTGCATCAACAAGCTACTCATCGAATTTTTTCTAATTCATCTACGGATTCATTAATTTTGTTCGAGCAGTTCGTTTAAAAAATAAAAAACTCTTTCACGAGTTTATCTCTGTTAGTCATCTAAAAGAAGGTATTCTATAAATCAACGAAGGGGATCTAAAAAATTCCCATTCCAGTCCATCCGGGTGTGGGACAGGTTTTCATTCAGGAAATTTAGGCTTTACAACTGGATTCAATTTCTAAAAATAAAATCTGTATATGGGTTTTCTGGACAGAGAACAATAAGAGAGAGGATATATACTAACCTTTCTTCGAAGACAAAGGGATCGAGATGTAGTCTGAAAGATTGCGGTGATAGCTTCGTCGGAGAAAAGGCTGAAAGTTGTATGAGCTGAAGAATAAAATGACGCCGAAAGGGTTACTCTGTGAATACTTCGGGTTTTGAGAGAAATAGTAGACGATAGGTTTTTGAAGAGGATGCGGATTAGTTTTCGATATATACGACTCGAGCATTGTCAAATCACAGTCGTAGATCAAGGTATTTAATTTTCAGATCTAAAGGCTGAAGTTCAGGCGGGATTTGATTTTCAGAAATTAAATCGTTATCTTTTCAAAATTTGAAATGATTTGATTTAGGACAACAGCTTACGTCATCGCTATCATTTTGTCTGTTTAAAAAAAGAAAAAGAAGGGAAAAGTCTCCTCGAGTTGTGCTATTCTTCTTAGAAAAGATGACACGTGATTTCATCAATCAGAAAAAGGTGTGCGTGATCTTAAAAAAGTGAGATTTGAGATTTGGCTACTCTTCAAAGGTCTCAAGTCCAGGTTGTGACATCGCATTTTTTAAGCTCACACTTATAGTAGAAGGAAGCTCCATTTTGTCCTAAAGAACTAATGGAGCTGGGGGGCAATTATTGTGCGGTCTAAAATCCTATATGTTGGTCAATATCAAAAAGGGGAAAGTTGACCAAATGAACGTGTCAAGTCGCATGAGTAAGAGTTAAGTGAGACCTCTACCACATAAGTTAGTGCGACCTCCTCCGAAAGAGTTAAGTGCGACCTGTACGACCAGAATAAAAAGAAAGCTAGATTAAGCTTCGTCAAACAGGTAACCTACAAAGAAAGGGAAACAAAAGTTTCTCTTTCAAGATCGATCAGTCATCTCTTTTAAGTTATCACCTAGTTATATTGTTACTCGAATTGTGTTCTCTGATTATAAAGTTACCCATTCTCATAATTGGGAAATATTGAGCTATCCTCACCTATATAAAGGGAGTTCAATGTTTTAGTGGGGGATTCTTTTTAATCTTTGATATTTTATCTTTGAGATCTTTTGGGAACTTTTTAAACTCTTGCTTCTTCTTTCTGGATAACACATTGTAATTTTAAGTTCTTGTAATTCTCCAGAAAATAGTAAAAAATAGTGGACGTAGGCTCATCTTTTTTGGGACTGAACTACTATAAAATTCTTATCTCTTTGTGTGCTTTGATTAATTAATCCTTTTCACATACAAGCCACATTTTTTGCAATTTTTTCCAAATTTATTGTTGACGAAACCTCCGTCAACATACAGTTAAAAGACCTATGAGATAATAATTAACATAAACTCTAATATAGATAATCCAGATATACGGCTCGAAAGCATAAATAAAAACCTACAACTAGGGCTCCACACTACCAACATAGAACTGTATTACATATGACTTTCATATGATGTCTATATTTTTATCATTCAGTTGATTCCATGCAATCTCATTGCAAAGACTAGCCATGTGTATCTCTAAAGTTTTCAGCACATATACTTCGTAATCTCCTCTATTAAAAAAGTTTAAACAAATTAGCATTAAGTAAGAAACCTCTACATTAAAAGTTTGAATTATAATGAATCTTACGCTCGAATATTCCATGAGACATATAAGGTGTGAGGCTACCAAATATGCAACAGAGTCTTAAAATGAGTTCGATAAGTTTTGAACTTGTCATTTTTATAAAGTAAAAATGAAAAGTACTCAGCAAGGGGCTACACTACTTCTCCATAGCCTAAATAGATTGTCGATTATGCAAAGGAGTTGAGTTAAAGACCAATATTGTCCAATTTTCGAATCTCAACTACAAGTAATAGCTAGTGTTTATTATTGTAGTTCTATAGCACATAAAAGTGACTAACCCTTGACGAATCTCCCCTCTAGTCAGCTTCACTCCAATGGTATATTATAGCAATTCATCAAAAATTGGATAAATCTAGTGGCTTTTCGATGTTTTATATTAATCGTATAGCCCAAGAACCATTTGTCCAAACTCATTACTCAGAATGCAAAAATCTCATGAGAAGATATTTGGAAACTTATCCATACATTTTCTAAATATGTATTATATCTCATCCACATGTTGTAAAAAGAAAGTAATTGGGTCATTATAACTTGTTATGAGAAGAAAAAATGGATAATTATCAAAACAAAATAATAAATATTAACTCACTATGTAAGTATTTTTACACTCCCACCAAAATCTCAAAGAATTCTCGAGGCTGGTATGCAATGCCACATCAAATAATTTGTCTATCACTATTATCACCACCATACTACCTGGAGAAAGCTTGCATATCACCACTATTAAACAACCTAAATGGGTCAAATATGGGAGGTATTGATCTCGAGTGTCAAACCTTCTTTGGCCACTATAAAAAAGGTGGTATTAATATCAGAGTCTACTTCCTTACTCGTAATGGCCGACCATCATGGATTAATTGCTCAACCTCATCACCAAATTCCACACCAATAGCTCCTCACTTACTACTCTTTCATCTAGGCTATCATCTATATTCCCTCCATCTCGTGAAGGCTATTGTTGATCCGAGCTTCATGCATCTCAACGAAGGTCGAGTAGGTCAATAAGAACATCCAACTTATCCATAACTACCTCATGCCTCAATCTGCTTAACTCATCATTTTGGACAATATTTGATTATAGCTTCCTCATGCCTCAATCTGAATAACTCATCACAATGAGCTAGACGACTATAATATAAAGCTTTAGTACCTTAAATGATCGACTAGATGGCCTATTCAAGGATCCACGAGTTGGGGTAGTAGTTGATAGATTAACATAGACACCATGAGTTGATGAATACTAGGGGGCTAGCATGTCAGAGTCTAGAGAGATATAAATGGAGGTTGGAGGGTTGGCCAATGGAAGAATGGACCAGTAAGCAACCTTTAGTCCTCGTAATCTCATATCTCGCCATCTTCTATCTTAGTATGGAGAGCATTAGAATGAGACGAGAAATGTAGTGGACTAGATGGTAACCTTTGGTCCTTGATGAATAATTAATTCACTTACAAATTAAGTATTATCCAGCTCAAATAATTGTAAGTTCTCAAACATTTAAGTTGATTTGATGTATTTTTACTTTGTTTTTATAGTGAGAATTAAGATAAATTGGTATCAAATATAGGTATTTCAACCTTGTGAATGAAATTTGAGTGCAATACAAACGCAACGTAATGAAAATCAGGCAAAATAGAGCTAAAACAGCGAAACAACTCTCTGTGGATGAAAATACTATCGTGATGATTTCCAGAACCGAGAGTCAAATACCACGACTTTGTCTGGAAAACAGATTTCCTGAGCTTAGAGTACTGCTACACTTGCCAGAGAACGCTGCGATGCTACTCAGCATCATAAAGTGCATTAGCGAGTTTTTAGGGCCAAACTCGACCCTTAATGCCATTTGGTCGAATGGTTAATATTCTACCTAGCCTAGGTCATTTTAGAGCTCCTTAAATTCATTCTTAAGCCTCTATTTTAAGGATAAAGAGTTAGAGAAAAGACACATATTTGAGAGCACAAAAATCTTAGAGAGAAGAACTTTAGAGCTGAAATTTGGAGAGAAAGCTTGAAAGAATTGCTTGAAGAATTGATGTTTGCAGTTCTACCTCCACAAAAAAGTTTTTCTCATCTTAGTCTCATTTAAATTATGTATTATGCTTGATTATTAAATACATTTAGATATATGAAATTCTTGTTGAAATTAATGTTGGATTCTCTTATGTTAAATTAATTGTTATATGTTTGGGGTATGATGTAACTTAAACTTTGATTCTATGTCTTGATTTCTAATATGTCCTTTTATATTCTTATTGAATTTATTTATAGTATTCCATGCTTATTACTTCTCAACTAATTAGCTACTAGTTGGATGATTTAGTTTCTAGAATTCAGTACTTAAGAAAGCGATTTTAGAATCAACCATAGAATAGTATAACCTAGTACTTGTAGAGTTTTAAAGAACCTATAATTCCTTTGAAGGTATGATCAAAGAACTATTGAACATAATGAATTCTTAATTTATAGGTTCGAAATAAAGATGTTTGAATCAGGATTTAGGAATTATTTCACTCGGCACTTGAGAGAGAGTGGAAATATCTTTGGGTTTATGGCTAATAAACTAAGAATAATTGATTAAGATGAAATTAGTGATCATAAGACATAGTTTATAGTTAAGTGAATTCAATCCCTTAGTCCGTTTGTATATAGAAGTCTCTATATTTTATTTTTGTATTTGTATTGATCTTTATATTTATTTAACTTATAAATTCATTCAGTTTAGTTACTTAGATAAAGTTAGACCATGATAATTCTAGTACAAACGATAATTTAACATCTAATTCCTCGTGGATTCGACAACTCTCTTATCACTTTATTATTATGACTTGTGTACTTACAGTTATTTTATGTATATGCATTTAGCGTAATAGTCTTTTTGATTTGATATCTCTCTATTTTCTCTCTCAACAAGGTGATCATCACTATGTAAGATGACATCACCTGATAAGAACTCCGCGAGGTAATTAACAATATCATATGTATTATCCTCGTAGCTACCAAGTCTCTGAGTATAGAAAACTTGTACCTTCTTCTCTAGTAAAGGGAATAAAGTAGATCATACAAAGAATTGAAAAGTAAGATCATTGGCAACTAATAAATAAATATTCAAATTATTAAATAGAACAATTATATATATATAATGGATAAATACCTCTGTATCTCTTATGACTTCCAATATCTTACTAATTGAAGTATTTTTATAAGACTTTCTTATCTTTTCACCTAACTATCGCTGAATGTAGTTTTCCAGAATTCTATCGCCAATCAACTCACCCAACTTGAGCATACCTTTACAAATCCATACTTAAATTTAAAATAAAATGATTATTATTAATATCAATATAAAAATATTTAACAAAATAATAATGTAAAAAGTTCCAAATTTTATTAAGCAAACTTAAATTACACTAAGCAACCATACTATTATAATGAGCAATCTTTAGTACTTCAAAGATCACTCAATACAAATATAGGCTTGTACAAAGTCGCTCAACTTTACAATATTTTTAAAAGTCCAAAATTTGAAAGATTTAAAATCTATAAAAAAAATTAAACTTTACCTGAAAAATCCATGGGCAATTATAAATATTCCACTACTTTGTACCACCATTTTTGGATTGCATATCTTACTTGTTAATATAATAAATAGTTTTATTTTTGGGGTAACACAACTTTTTCCAAGGATACATATCAAATAATTGAAGGTCGTCAGTAAGTTACAACCAAAATCAATCAATTGTTGCACTAGAGTTAGATACTAGCAACAAAGCACCAAGTAAGTAAACAAAGCATAGTTTCATTCTATCATTAGTCTTTTCCTTATGCTTATACAGATAACTCAAGACATTAGTAATGTTTGCTAGTTTAGGAGCATTTCTACCAAAGTATTTATTCATCAATTATTGCTTCTCTATACCTTTGATAATCCCTTCATCTGTTAGACCGTGACTTGTGTACAATCTAGATATTAATGCAAACTCAATGAAGGAGAACTTAAGTAGTTTTCCCTCTATCAAGATCTAATTGCATTTTTTTTTTGGCAATTCATCTTTTTTGATATTATTTGATATGCCAAAGTAACAACAAATTGCCCTTTACTAGGCAAGTCGAATAAACGACATAGCTAAGAGTACGTCCTAAGTAATTTTTCATCGTTTTTTGTCATGCAACTTTTAACTTTATTAATAATACCCAAAGTCGACCTTACAATAACTTTTGCTTGGATAGTTACACTCGTTATAGACTATGGAATATTTGGGAGCTTGGATGTTGAGGTTATCTCACTATCCTAAAATATATTGTAAAGAACATATTAATGTCTCATTAATATTATGAACAAAATGAAGAAATACAAACCACAATAATTCAAACACAAAAAATAGATAATCTAATAGAGTTTATTAAAATGCGTACGTATGGTGTTTGCTTCTTATTATATAATTACTACAATATAAACAAGTATAAATTATTTTAATAATATTAGTTAAAAACTAATAATTAGTCACTATGTGTATTGTCTCATTGACATTCACTAAGCGACGTTTATAGTGACAGAGAATTGCTTCATATAATTCTAACACAATTATGGTCGTTTAATGTATTGTCTCATTGACAATCAACATAACGACCTTAATATTAACAGAGCGATGCTCAATATAATTACAACGACAATTATAATCGCTCAATCTATTGTCACATTGATATTCGATGATCTTTAAAAACCTTATAGTCGTTCTTCAAAATGAATTAACAAAGAAAGTCATTCTTCAAAAATTGAGCAAGCATGAAAATAAAAAAAAAAATGAAAATCAGTCTTCTTACTAAAAATAATTCTTGTATTCAAATTCATATCCAATTCTTTATTTGAATCAATTATTATTCTTTGAGTAGATAAGTTATGCAAACTCAAATTCAAATAAATTTTCAATTTAAAAGCAAAAAATTCGAAATTTCTTACAAATTGTGGGGATTCATTAAATGGCGGCAACAATGGAGGCTCTTGTGGCAATAGGGTTGGAAGCTCTTCATTACCTTCTATTTTTTCTATGCTCCAAAGTACGTTAGATTACAATTTAGAGGTTGTTGAAAAGAATGCTGGGTTACAGATAGAGGAAAGTAAAGAAAGAATTTGAGAAAAGTGAAGAAATGAGGTGAGATGCAAGGGGAACTGGGAAGCCAAGAGAGACTTTGTATTCCTTTCATTTTCTCTTTTTTAACGTTATTAATTTTGGTTTTTTAGACCTTGTCACTATTTCATATAATTTATTTTGTTAATGATTCTTAATAGTTAATTATCTATTATTTAGTGCTAATTAGATTTATTGAAATAAAAAAATAAATATAAATAAATAATTTATTTTGCTAAATTTGATTTCTCAGGCTGTTATTTTGCCAAAGCACTCTTTGTGTTCCTAAACTATTTTAAATGTGACAGTTTGATATCTAAATTAAATAAATAGTCCAATTAGTCTTTGAATTTGTGTTTAAGTGATAATTTAATCCAAATAGCTAAAACTATTAAATTTTAGAGAGAAGTACACAACTGTTCAACTAAGAATCCTTTAAATTAAAAGTATTTGTTAGAAAATTAATAAAGAAGTACAATTTAATTTTGAAAAGAAAATTAGATAGACAACTATTCTCCTTTTTACTCATGATATTTGCATTCTCAACAATTTAATTTTGAAAAGAAAATTAGATAGACAACTATTCTCCTTTTTACTCATGATATTTGCATTCTCAATGTATTTAGTGGTCTTTATGATGATGAGAAAAAATCATGGGTTAGAGCTTTATTAGATAGCCATATATGTAAATCTCGCACATGAACTATTTCATTATAATACATGTAAGCATTATTTTGGAGGTATTTGCATAATATAGTGATTTTATTTTGTGGCTTATATTTGTAGCCTCTATTGAAAGTAGATGATAAGTATGCAATCTTAGTTTTTTTTATTGTAAAAGATTCTAGGTAAAAATATTTAGAATACTTGCTTATAATATGTAACCTTAGCCTATATTGGCTTATATTCTTTTATAATAAAAAATATATATCTAGAAAAGGGCTATTTTATATGTAGGTTAATTTTTCACAATAATATACAAGGTCCTATAAATTTTAGCTAGAATTTTACTATCACTTTTTTTTGTTTATTTTAAAAACTAAATAAACAAATTTGACATAGTATATATATATATATATATTGATTTTAATAATATGATCTAATAATATAAGATAATATTAAAAATAAATTATAGTTTTTCATCTAATAAAGTATATATTTTTTAAGTTATTATATTGTTAGCTTTTAAAATAATTGAATCTCCGTTCCAATGTGTAATCAAACAAAATAATTATTTCAGTATTGATTTCTAATTTTAACCAAACAAGGAAATATTATTAATTTTCTATTTAATTCCATTCTATTACAATTCTATTACATTCTTCGAACTAATACTACTTAAATGTCAAAAATTTCCTAACAATACCTAAAAAAAAAAATAGAAAGAAAAAAGAACCTTACTAACATGTATAGGCACGTGCCCAAGTTAACTTTTATATATATAAATATATATATATATATATATATTTAATTATAGAAAATTTTAGTATTGGTGGGCAAAATCCCTCCTATCCATGAGAAAGTTCTTTAGATCGATAAATCAAAAATTAATGGTGATCAAAATGTTTATTGTATAGAATTTTTGGTATACTATGATATATAGAAAAAGAATAACTTTTTTTTTCTTAAAATAACCATTCTTTCTTCTCGATCTTTTTAGTCTTCTCTCACTTCTTACTTCATCTCTCTTATTATATTATATTTTTTTCTCATCAAATTCTTAAAAATCCAAATTATGTTCTTATAAACGATAATGAAAAAATAATTTGATTTAAACAATCCAAGTTATATCCCAACATAAATAATTTCTCAGGTTGAGAATTGTGAAGTTACTTTCTCTTTTTCATGTCTACAACGTTCTTTGGTTTTTTTAGGGCAAAAAAAATCTATTTGAGCGGGGAGATTTAGGTTCCCCAAAATATATTAGGTCTTTTCCAGAATCCATTTAAAATTCACCTAAAAGGGAAAAGCAAATATATACTATAAAAAGAAAAGTAACTCATTAATCTATAAATCATTCAAATTTCCAATAATTTACACAGAACTTAAAGATACCAATTTTAAGCCAAGTGAAAAAAAAAAAAGAAAAAAGCCTCAACTATCTTCTTACAAATTGAGTTTGAATGATTTATTTTTTTTCTTTCCAATAAAATAATTAGTGTTATTATTTTTTTTAGAAAGTGTGCTACACCTGAGAAAATTGATTTAGCGACAATGAAATAATTTTGCATATATTCAGTCAAAAAAAAATTGGCATTAACAATCATAGTTGTCGAATGTTTCTTTTTAAAAAAGAGTAAGCAAACGAAACCTTCTATAGATATAAGACATTTAATGATATGCATGAAATGGAAATTAACTACATAATTAAAGAAAATATTGTTACTTTCAATGGCTGATCGAAGTGATAAAGTGCTCTATGTTAAATTTTTTTTTTTTACTTAAAAAAAATGAAGTCAAAAGTTCGAATTTTCACGTCGCTCTAGAAAATCCAAAGAGTAACTCTAAGAAGTGATTCAGGATCTCGTCCGCCTATTTTATTACCAAAAAAAAAGTGTTGTGAATAATTATTGGTTTTTACTTTTTTTATTCTTTTTGAGTTTTGTTTCAATGCGTTGTAGTTTCTATGTTTAGCTCAAAATCTATAGAAGTTGGTACTAGGATAAAATGCTCCTACAAGTAAGTATCCATGCACTAGATTTTCCCCATATAATAATTGTATGCACGTGATATGAGTGGTGAGAGTCTCATCACCAAATAATAAAAAAGAAAAAGACAGAGCCTAAATATATATATATATATATTTTTTTGACGGAACAGAGCCTAAATATTGTTTCCTCTCAAAGAAAATGAATCCGCAAAAAATGATAAGGTCAAAAGTGGAATGAAATAAAATTTACCGGGACAAAAGCGGGACGGTGAGATAGGTATAAAAGGGAGCCCTTTCTCTGCCCAAAACCCTCGTTTCGTCTGCCCAAGCAGCCAGCCCTCAGCCGCCATAGTCAGAAGAACCTCACCTCACAGCTTAGCCAGAAGAAGAAGAAGAAGAAGAAGAAGAAGAAGAAGAAGAAGAAGAAGATCTTTTCTTTCTCTCTCTCTGGGCTTGTTCTTCATCTCATCTTTGAGGAAACGGTGTACTGCGTTGCCGCCTCCACCGTTTCCTTAAAGAAAACGACTCCATTCTGTGTTCTGCTGAAGCTGATTCTGCTCTGAATAGAGCACCATAAATTGAAGTTGTATACGGTTGATTAGGGATCAGAAGCCATGAGAGTTGAGATCAGGAACGAAGAGCCTGCCTTTCCTCAATTGGACAATAATGTTGGTATCAGTGATTCCGACTTGGTCTCTCACTTTAAAGATGCTCTTACTTCTGTCTCAACGGTATACCTCAACTGCATCTCTCACTTATAACTTTAAGCATTCTTTTGTTAATTGCAATTCAGTTTTTATTTATTTTTTTTTTTTTTTGTGTGTGGGGTGGGGGAGATCCAAGTTTCTTGAATTATTTTTCAAATTTTAACTTTTCGAGAGTCTGATTCCTTAACCACTGAATATTATGACTTTGTCTTATATATTTACAGTATTATTGGAATTGAAACGCATACTTTTTTTTTTTTTAAAAAGAATTTCTATGACCCTTAATGTGAGATTTTTTG
>JXTB01000488.1:24288-36356 GCA_002914805.1 Parasponia andersonii
GCTGATAATAGAAGCTGAATTGTGGTTCTATTTAGTTTTTGGGCTGAGAAAAACTGAAATATATTTGCTATGATAGGGTGACAGTGACGAGTATAACCATCTAGTTGCAGTTATGCACCACAGGGGAGCTCTTGCCGCCGATGAGGTTGCCATGCTTGTGGTAAGTTGTCTTATTTAGAATGTACTCATGTGTCTGTATAAGAGTTTCCGAAGAAGCGAACCATTTCTCATTTCCGCCTGATCTAACTTGTTGTTTGTTTATGCTTTGCAGACTAGTTTGAAGGGACTGTCTGAAGCAGTTTCATATATAGATAATGTTCTTCATCATTCCCTTCTTGCTTCAGTAAGTCGATGGATGAACTTTGGTGTTAGTTTGGTTTGTTTTTTGTATCGTAATTACTTATTTATTTATTTATTTTCCAGATATTTTCGATGAACCTGTGGAACTGCAGGACTGATGTAATGGATGCATTGCTTGAACTAATCATTTCGTTGGTATGTAGGGTTCTGCGCACTTATGGCCTTTTATTTTTTTCTTGGCTCTGAGAGTGACTTGGACCAATCCTCTTTTTGTATATATATTTTCAATCTTGCAGGCTGCTTCGAGTGGAAAATATGTTGATTCCTGTTTGGAGATGCTTGTCGGCCATTTCATGCCTCCTCAATCTTTCACAAATATGCTAAAGGAACCACGAGGTATTTCAAGGAAGGACCAAGTTCTATCTCGTGTGCATTCATCTCTGAAAATTATAGCTGAGTTGGTGCCTCTTTCTCCCATGAGATTGGTGCCAATAGTAATACAGAGAAAGCCACACTACTGTTCTAAGGAAACTGTGAGTTGAATTGGTAGTTTGCAATTTGGCGTCAAACTTTCTTTACTTTATATGACACTATTGATGATTGTGTTTTGAGTTTTCCTGTTCTATTGTCTTTTTGTTTTGCTATTGAGTTATAAGAGTGAGGCAACGAAGTCAAAGTTTTCTTGTTCTATTTTGTTTTATTAGTATTTCTTCGCAGTTGTAGTTCGTAGTAAAGCTCATTCATTTCCCTTTTTTTTTTCAACTAGTCAATATAGTTGCTTTGTCCTTCTCGTCTGTTTTGCAATCCTCAAAAAAGTTATATTGTGGTGTCTGCTTTGACCATGCATGTGAGAATTTAAACGTAACAACTTATAGTCAATGTAAAAGTATTTTAGATTTCAGTTACAGCGTAGCATTGAATAAATAGCCCAATACTGTTGGAAGTTTTTACTGTTTGGAGCTGTTTTTTATTATGACCAGCATATTTTAGATTGTAATAGCATGTATAGTTATCATCACTTGTTTCAACGGCCAGACTTTGATTCTTGCTTCTTGCTTCTTGTTACATGTGCAATTTTTTTTTTTTGATATTTCTTCTCATTATTTCTATTTCCGTGAATTTGTTTTTCCAGCTTTGCAATTTGTATATTTGCTTGTATTAATTTCTTGTATCGCAATACATTCGTATTCTCTTGCAGAGTCTTGTTGTTTATGGGGAAAACATGTTAAAATTGGAAAGTGGTGTTTTTGGTGAACTTGTTAGAAGTACAATGCTTTCCGGGTTTGTGGATTTGCTGATAGATTTGGATGTAAGTTCATTTTTGCTTTTTTCCTTTTCCTCTCTCTCTTTCTCTCCTTTTTGGTACTTGAGAGTGTAAAAGGTAATTGTGCATGGTATGGTTATGTATTGAACTTTTAATAGGTGGAGATTGGGTGGGATGACATCTTACAAGATGACTATAGTAAGGGGATTTTTAATATGGAGCTAGAAGATCTTGATGAGGCTACAGATGATGAATTGATGGATGGTAATGAGGTATGTCTTAATGACTTCAGTTCTTTGATGCCTTGGTGATGCATTTTGTATTTGTCTCTCTTTGCTGGAAAAAATATGAGTAGTTTGCGCATCAGAGTTGCATGTTATTGTTCTTTTTGTTGAGTGGATTAGAGTGTCTCATTTAGTGGGTGATTGTGTCAATTTATCTTGAAATGTGAATTCTTAAGTCTCTGAATATTTTATTTTACAACTAAGGGGGAAGCGTATCTGCCACACCTTTTTAGATGTCCGTCATTTTTGCATATCTGTGTTATTTTTGTAGATGGGCTGTGAATCATTCTTTTGTCGTTTTTGTGTCTAGATAATTAACAATCGGTTGACCGTTGAGTATGGAGCATTTAGGCTACAACCGAGCTGAGCTTCTGGTTCTGGTTGAATCAATTTTGTTATTGCGCATTAATTACCGATAATTGTTCATAACATGGTCATGCCTAACACACAACAGTACATTATTTGTGTATAGGAGACTAATACATTTATTTTGTCCAATCATATCTTGTAAGAATCTTGAAGGATACTTAAAAGCACTTCTAATCGAGAGGTGGATTAATTTTTATGTCAGAATTAGATTCATTTTTGCCACAACTAAGAGCTCATGTAATTTGCTATGAAATCTGTAGTTCGGATAACGTTTTGAAGCTTAAGTCATTCTTTGATTATCTTAAGCTATAACAGTATAGTCTGCTGTTGTAAAGTAATCCAAAGTTGTTTTATACAAGCTTCCAAGAGAATTAAGCCGGAAGGGCTTGGTAGGAAATCTTTTTGCCGAGAAGTTGGATAGCTTGATGGTGTTATTGTTTGAGCATCTGTATTCTTGTGAGGCTGTTGGCCGTTTAAGTGAGGTATCTTTGATTAAATTTTCCTTTCCCCCCATTGAGTCTTGATTCTCTCTTTTTTGCTACTGGTATTTAAATTTTCTTATGTTATTTTATCGTTGTTACTAGGTCTTCGAAATTCTTCTGCAGTCATTTCAGAAGACTGTTCTTACTGCATACAAGTCAAAATTTTCTCAGGTTATGAACGGTGGATACATTCACCATTGTCCTCTTAAGTTCTAATTTTACCGCATTGTACTTCCATTGTTTATATGCAAGTAGTGGTTTATGGTAATGCTTGTACTAAAGAAATGCATGGCTTTGATTTTTTAATTGCAGTTTGTAATGTTCTATGCTTGTGCTCTAGATCCTGAGAACTGTGGCAGTAGATTTGCCAGGATGCTTGTGGATATTTTTGTTTGTAATGCCTACTCCCCACTTTTGAGGTAATAGAATGGTGCTTTTCATCGTTTTATGCTATTGTGTATTTTTCTGATTGTAAGGTGTTTCTTTAACTCTTGGATTGCCAGTTCATTTGCTTTTGATTGGAGACTCTAGTCAGTGTCCTGCGTTTTCTTTGGTACTTTATTGTTTGGGACTTATTTTACAGTTAGGCTTTGTTACTTTGTTGTGGAACTTTTTAAAATAGTGTACCCAATGAATGTGGGAAGATGTATGCTTGGTTTGATCCACATTGAACATGCCTGTTGGGCAACACTTAATCAGAAGACTATCTTTGTTAACAATGTGGAACTTGGGATGACTGAAACAATTGTTGACATGATTCTTCATCATTTCTTCTCATAATTGTTGAACTAATTTCTTACAAAAAGGAAACAAATTTATCTTGTCTTTTCCCACATCTTTGTTTTCATAAACATGTCTCTGGTTATGGTCATAAAAATTGGTAGAACTTTGAAGTAGATGTTACAACTGCATGTTGTAAGTTAAAAAGATTATTCCATATGCGAGCAGTCATATTGAAAGTGACTTGGTAGCTTCATATGTCCTTTTCGATTTGGGTTCTGATTATGCTTTCCTGTGTTGTGTTGTGTTGAATTTTAGTCATTGAAGGTAGGGCCAGTTCAGGGAGTTGAGTTCTGATACTGATTTCGTGTATTATTTCTTGCAGGATGAGTGCTGTTGCTTATCTTGCTAGTTATTTGTCTCGTGGAAAGTTCCTGTCAACCTCTTTAATTGCTAACTCCTTGAAAAGGTTGTGCAAGAAATTAAATACAAAAAGGAATTGATGAGTGATTTACCATAGTTGCTGATTATGGTCTTTGAATCTGGTTTCAGGTTGGTGGAGTGGTGTTTGGATTACTGCAAAATGCAGGAAGGTGAAATAAACCCACAAGCTCATAGAATTTTCTACTCTGGATGTCAGGTACACATCTTACTATTCTTTTCTTGAAACTCAAACTTTGACTCTAATTATTAATTGATAGGCCTGTCCAGAGGGAGAAATATATGTTTTTAGAGTTCGTTTGGGTTCCCGTGTAAAAAGGTAGGAGGTTGAAGCATTTAATACTATTTTGAACTGTGCTACGTAAAATTTACTTTTTTGGTTTTTTTTTGTTTTTCTCACTATCAATGATAATGTTTGCAATGTTATTGCTACTCATTTCCTTAGGGTATTTCTTTTCTTCTTTTTAACATATAAGAATGTGAAAAAGATTTTCCATGCTGAGTTGGCTCAGTTTCAGTATTCTTTTTTTTCCCTGAAAAAAATAGGTTTGTTTCTGTTTTTATTTTCATTTCTATTTTTGTTTGATGTACTAACATGTACTGTTGGCTAATTGTACTGTCTAGCTGTAGGAGAGTTTTGTTCCTGTATTAATTGGTTCTTTATTTGGAGCTTTACCTTTTTCAACTTTTTTTTACACGGATTTTTTTAGATATATTACTTGATGTTCATATATATATATATATAGACTAAGATATATGATTACAAGAGAAATCTGTAATAGTGTTTGTGCTGGGATTTTCAATTCCTTGTGTTATGTTGCTAAATTACTTTCTTCTGCTGTGCAGGCCATCATGTATGTGCTGTGTTTCCGTATGAGATCAACGATGGGTGTTCCTTGGTTCAAATCACAGCTTCTTGCGCCAATAAACCTGATTTTGTCGCATAATTTGGGTCCATTGAAGGTAAGGAGCTTATTTTTAGTAGTTGAAGATCCTTTCATTTGAGTTCCAATTGGAGGACCCCTTTACAAATCATTGGTGAATGTCGACCTAAACATTTATATGGAAGTTACTTTTTACAAGATTAGTAACCCTAGATAGTCATGATTTTCCAAAGTAGGGCTATCCATCCAGCAAGCAATTTAGGGCCACTTCCTCAACGTGTAAAAGTATTTGCAATAATAGTTTCTGTATCTTATTAAGAAATAAAAGAAAGAATTTCTAGATTGCTATCCTGATTTTGGACGGACCTTTTTACCTGGTTGTTTTATGTTAATTTGTTTTTTCTGTCTTTTAAAAATGTCAGTTGAAAATTAAAATTATACCTGAAATATTAAGTTTAATAATAACTTCCCCCTGTTTAAACAGGTTTGCCTCCCTTCTATTGTAACTGAGTTTCTACGACAGTCAAAAGCGGCGGATTTGTTCACTACATCTGAGAGATTCAATTTTGACGACTACCTGGAATCTGAATTTTCTAGAGCTTTCGGTGGTATGGAGAGGCTCGACATGTTCTTCCCATTTGACCCATGTTTGCTGAAAAAAAGTGACAGGTTTATATCTTTCCTTTGATTAGTTTTTGATTGAAATGCTTTTTTGCCCCCTTGAAACTTCATGGGAACAACTCCCGTAGGAAGCTGGAGACTGCTGGAAGTCAATTTCCATGCCTGTATTTTTCAGGCAGATTTGAAATTAGAATCTGATCCTGGAAACTATGGCAGCCTATTTCAGAAATTAATCGAGGATGACAAATATTTATATTTGCTTTCTTTCAAGAAATTAAGGAAAAATAAGTGTACTCTGAGTTTATAGATCTGGGTCATAATTTTGAGGAACTAAGTTTGTTAAGTGATCATGTATATGCATATTTCTGATTAATTTTGTGGGTAGCTCCCTACACGAGTAGTAGGTCGAGTCTATAGGCGTATGGTTTGCTCCTACGAGGTCTAGGTTTTTTTTTTTCCTCGTGGGACCTATGTAGCAATATGCTTGAGTTCCTTCTTCCCAGATATCTGAGTTGGAGGATACATATTGTATTTGAGTTTGCAGAATGAGTATTGGTTATTTATGGGATATAAAAAAGGGACCCACAAGCGAAATGTTTTTTTGTTGGACAAGTTGATCATAATTAAAATCTCACTTGGCGTGTGCACTGCAACTGAATGATTATTTTTGAAACTATAACTTCAATTTTCAAACTGATTTTGAATGTTTACTAACGTTATTTTTCTTCCCATATGAAGCTACATCCGACCAAACTACGTTTACTGGTCAATGGTCAGACCTACTTATGATGATGAAGAAGATAGCAGTGATGAAGAAGTGGACGTCAATGCAGAGATTGAGAGGAATGATGAGTTTTCAAGAGAGCACGAAGATTTCGATCTTGATGAGTTTGACAATGCTCTGAACCAAATGTCCATTACACCAAAGTACCGGTTTGGGGGCGCATTGAATGACCCACTGCGGATGCCCTCAAGAATCAGACCCTCGACAAGTCCCGAGTCTTTGTGAGTTAAGCCCTTTCTCTCATTCATTGATTTTATGAAAGATAGATAGGATAAGCGGAATCAGATCTTCCGTGTCATTGTTTGTGTTGATCAAAGTTACAATGCTAGTATGATTCTAGGTATAGGTCAGTTAGTCTGAGCTTAAGTTGCCCTGATGGGGTGTGAGTTTTGCCCCATGTTTCTTGGTCTTTTGTATTATTGTAATATAATGAATATCAAGTCTTATGTATCCTGTTGTTAGTTTAATTAAAAGAAAAGTTGGTTTGAGATTTTTAGTATTGGGTAATGTAGGTTGAGATTTTATACAATTTCTTTTTACGAGAGAAAATGAAACAAAAGTCAGTCAATTTGACCATAAAAAATATAATGATGCCAGTGCCAGGTTAACAAATAATCAGTGATTAAATTTCTGAAAAATATATAAAATTTAACGCTGCCTTCCACTTAACAGTCCAACGTCATACGAGTGATAACAAGCACATTTGTAGGGGCATTCAGATTGGTAAAATATCCTGTCGGGGCCGTTAATTAATTCTAGTTGTTTCTTGTTTTATTATTGATTATTTATTATCGTTATTTTCCGTGGGAGGAGTTGTCTTCGGCTTTTTGGGATATCCCGAAATGTTGTGTCAGACCAAAAGTAAAAGCTGTCTGTAACCCCCCACCAAAAAAATAAAAAAAGAAAAGTCCCGGAAGGAAAGGACGTTGGAACTTTTATGTAATGCAATTGATGGTTTACCTAATCTCGAAGTGACATGGTATTATAATCATGAGTTGCAAATTGTCTAAATTTATTTAATTTGGTTATCTGATGATTCTGATCTTGTATTTCACCAAAACAATGATGAGTTAATAGTCAACTATTAAATCGTCTAATTTTTGAAATTTTGTTAAATTTGTGTGCGTGGTGTTTTATAGAAGGGATAATACTAAAAATATCTCATCTATACAATTACAACTATATAAAAGAGGGGTGATTGTAGTATAGTCCCTATATAGAATTATCTTATCTATATGCAATCAGCAATGTTCGTAAGTTCGGATGTGATACGCATGAGTACCATGCAGATTGTGAATTCATAAATTGCGTACAATTTTGTCTTTTTAGATATCACTTTAACTTTGTATAATTACATGGCCTTATAAAATCAAGTAAAAAAGAAAATATACACGATCTGAAAACAGAAAGAAAGACGACTTTAATGTTATATACCCCGCACATTATCCGTATATAATTTAGTGTATATGTATACCTGGTATTTTGTAAAATAAAATATACTTAATTGTTTGTGAAAATAAAAATTATAACCAAACAAGAGAACCGCAGCTTCTTGCTACCAAATTCTTTTCTTTTCAAGGAATCCCAAAGATGCTTAAATGAATTTGCTATTATTTTTTGACTTTTTAATACAAAATCCCCTTGAACTTGGAATAATTTAGTAAAATTAATTTTGAACTCAATTTTTGGAACAAATTCTCCTAAATTTCCTGAATTCCCCTAATATTAGTTATATTAGAAAAAAAAAATGTTTCTTTTAGGTTCTTTTTATGGTTAAGTCATCCTTCTTTTATTTGTGGCTTTTAGATTTTCATTGTTATGTTTTTATTTCAAGTTAATTCCTTTTAAATTTTTCCGTCCAAAATTGCCATAGATTAGCACTTGCCCAAAACGTATTCATCTTAGTAAGTTATAGTTATTATTCATTTTCATTCAAGATGGAAGTAAAAAATTAAAAAAATTTATATGATTTCAATATGGATTTATTTTGGTAAAAGTATTTATATATTTAGAAGAAAAGTATATGAATACTAACATCAAATTAGATCCATATTAGAATTATATAAAATTTTTACAATATATGTCTTATAAAATTGACAATATATTCATATACTTTTCTACTAGATATATGAATAATTTTTTACTAGATATATGAATACCTGAACTAAAGTAGATCTATATTAAAAGCATATGAAATTGAGAAATTAGTAATAGTACGGTTTTTTAGTAAGATATTTGTTTTATACCGTACATGATTTATTTTTATAAGAACTCTTCCTTTTCTTTTCCAATTTTCTGTATGCGTCCAAACATTATACTTTTTTTCAAAAAAAAAAATGCTTCGTTAGTTTCACGCGCAAGTTTCATTTTCTTTTCCAGTATTCCGTATGCATTAAAACATTACACTTTTTTTTAATTTTCTAATGGTACTAGTGTGGAGAAAAAAAAAGTTACAACAGATATCTAACCAAATTACCTATAGTATGAATAAATTTGAAAAAAAAATTACCATAGATATTGTGATAACCTATACCCAAAAAAAAAGAACTATTTTATTTTCTAAATAGTATAAGGATAAAATAAAAAGATTAAAAAGTCCTTAATTAAAAATATTTATTGGGGTTACTTTAGTAATTGAATAATTGATTCTTTAAGAAACCTTAGGACTGATAATCTATTCAGTTTTATATGTATATTTTATGGTAAAGGCAGAGAGGTAGCCACGTAGTTTCAAAGAAGAAAGAGAAGCAAGAAAAAATTTCAATTCATTTGAGTTTTAAAGTAATTGACTATAATCTATTAAGTCAACACGCACTAATTAGATTTTTGGGGATTGGAATTGCATGTCTAGAGTTAGGGTCTTAATTTTCCCATAAATAATTTATGAACTATGAGGATGAATCTGATAAAGAATAAAGTCTATTGATATTAGGATTTAAACAAGACAAATTTTGAGTGATTTTGTTAGATAAATAGAAAGTTATGAATTATTTAGTTTTGACTAAGATGTAAAAAATATAATAGAGATTTCGACTAACTTTTTAGGGACTTTCACTAATCTGATTGGGTCATATTTGATATAGTTGGAAAGCTTATCGAATTATCTTTCTAACGGTATATAATTTGTCTAAACAGACTTATAATCAGATAGTTATAACTAATTGAAGTGAGTACTATGAATTTGAAAAAATCTAAAACTTTGGGTATTTTTAGCAAAATATGGCAGCAGATTTTGGGGCTTTATAGGGCTTATCTATGGATCTTATAATAGTATTCTTGGTACAATTAGGATTCTCATGATATGTAGAAGATGTTTTCTAAGTTTGGTAATTTTTAGAGAGACATTAGAATTGTTATAAATCATGAGAAATTGACAACATTGGGAATAACTATGAGGTTGATTATATAAGATGCTTGGGCAACAAGTAGTCAATACTTTTAGTATAATTAGAGTATGATTTTATTGTTTTGATACTTATATTTGTTGTGATACTTATATATGATTTGTGTGATAATAGGTATTTGAGAGGTTATGTTAATTATTTTGGTTAAATAGACAAAGCGAACAAGGTAAGTAATCTTTGATCTTTGCTAGTAATTTTTCCTCATCCAAAGTTAAATATTTTATTATTTTATTATTTCTAATGTTTACAAGGTATTTTCTTTAAAATATAATTTCAAGTAAAAATATAATTTGGTAATAAGACTATTTAGTGAAAGAAATCTGTTTTATTAAAATAACGTAATTTTTATAGAAAATAGTATGATTCTATATTTTATATTAAATTATGGTTACAAGAATTATTTTGGAATGACTACAATATTATAATGAAATAAAAGCAAAATTGTTTATAATTCGTCATTATAAATAAATATATGAATTACTATTGAACATGGTTACAAAAAAATTGTTTTGGAATGACTACAATATTATAATGAGATAAAAATAAAATTGTTTATTATTCATTATTATAAATAAGTATTTTGAAACTTTTTTCAGTGACTATACACGTGAACCTAATCCATAGGGGTTATATGTATATAGTACGTAGCTGCAGGGTTAAATGTAGTAGATTCGTGATTCATATCCAGTTACAAAGGTTATTTGTAGTAGATTCGGTCCTAGTCACATGAGTTAAGTGTGGTCATAGTCGCCAAAAGCTGGGGAGAAGTATAGTTAAAAATGGATTCGAAAAGACAGATTTAGAAACTTATTACGTCTTTTTGTCAAATTGTTTACGAAACGACTTGATTTGTATATTTTCAAAGTATTGATTTATGAAACCAAATTTTTTCTGAAAAATATTTGTTAATGATTTTAGTTTACATATGCTTGATCTAGCTAGATAAGGTTACTGGTTATTTACTGGGCTTCTAGTTCACCTTTTTATTTTTTCCTCCCAAGTTTTAAAAATTGTTAGTTAAGAGGTATAACTAAGGGAAAACTTATTTAGTAGTAATTGAGGAGCATAGTTCAAAACAAAGAATTTCTTCGTTTTGATTGAGAAAATATAAAATCTTAAAAGTTTGATCATCTTAAATTTGTTGGATTATAGTTTCTATTGTATAGTATTTATTTAAAATATTTGGAGACTTTATAAAAATTATTAGATTTTATGTCATACATTAATATTTATTGGAGATTAAATATTTTTAATTATATTAGTTTATAGAAAGATGCTTGTATGTTTATGGGGCTTTCCCTTATGGTGCACGTTCTCGAGTATGGGGCATGACAGATATTCTCCCCATAACAGATATTCTCTCACCGTTCCTATGATCTCCAGGAGATGGAAAGGGAGTTAGGTGTTGCTTGTTGGAGAGAGAGAGAGAGAGAGAGAGAGAGAGAGAGAGAGAGAGAGAGAGAGAGAGAGAGAGAGAGAGAGAGAGAGAGAGAGAGAGAGAGAGCTATCATAGGTATCGAAGAACAACGCCATTGTTAAGACCAAGGCTCGGAACTCTGCTTTGAAAAGTGGTACGTTAGTGAGGACTAGTCCTGGGAAAGGAATGTCGTTTGAGGGTTTGGAGTTGAGGAGACTGAGCTTGGATTCGGCTAGAAAAGCATGGGATCACTCGCCACCGTGCAACGACACTTCTCAGAGGACTTCATCTCGTTTCAAGTCCAAACAGGTTCCGGCTTCTGTAAGTTTCTGCTCTAATGGTGTTTTTTTTTTTATTAAATCATTATTACTGTATCAAAACAATTTATGGCTTCTGTATATTTTTGCTCTTATGGGTGGTTTTATTTCTACTTTTATTATTACTATGTCTAAACAAGTTTTGATTGTTATAATTACCATGCCAAAAAAAGTTTTGGCTTCTGTATACATCTGCTATTATGGGTGTTCTTTTTGGATGGATCTATGTTGAGGCGATGGGATATGATCCTTGAATCAATCCCCACCATATCCGAATGCTACCATGCGAAGACATCCAGATTAGCCCTCAGAAAAGCGATCAACGAAGCTCGCATATGTCCGTGAACCTCCGTTCCAATCTTCAAAGTCCTGGAAGTCGAATCGAATGATATTTCTTCCAGGTCTTCTACGGGTCCAGTTTTGACTTCGTCGATTTCTCGAGGATCGAAGTCTTCACTGGTCGTTTCGACTGGCGCTTCATCCGCAACCTCGATTGACGCTTGATCCGCTACCGCGATTGACGCTTCATCTGGAGCCACGACTGACGCTTGATCTGCTACCACGATTGACGCTTCATCCGCAACCACGACTGACACTTCATCCGCAACCACGATTGACGCTTCATCCGCAACCACGATTGACGCTTCATCCGCAACCACAATTGACGCTTCATCTATTGCTTCTGGCAGTTGAACCATCATTGTGCGAGACGTCGCATCTTTCGCTGCGAGTTTCAGCGAGTTGTTGTAGCAAGTCCTCGCATCATACTGGTTTCCTCGCA
>JXTB01000488.1:38114-89733 GCA_002914805.1 Parasponia andersonii
TAGCAGCAGTACTCTGAGGTTGATTTTGGCTAGTCCCGGCGGCTCTGGTAGTGTTTCTGGTATTTGCCATTATCGAAAAGGTGGAATTTGACAAATATTTCTACCGGAATAGCCCTCCTTCTAGCGCCAATTGTTGATGGAGGTTTTATCAACAATAAATTTATGAATAATTAAGAGATGTGGCTTGTGTAAATTGAAGTAAATAATCAAAGCAAATAAGGAGAGAGGGATTTATAGTAGTTCGGCCCCGAAAAAGATGAGCCTACGTCCACTGTTTTCTCACTATATTGATGAATATTCAAGGGTACAATACTCGAAAGCTATTGAAGAATGCTCAAGACTTAGACTACCCAAAGTTTGGAATACCCTAAGCGTGTATTTGCTCTGACTTCTACTCTCTGTGACTTGTTTTTGCCCAGAATTTGTGATGATCTCTTCGGAACATAGAGCCCCCCTTTATATAGATTGTAGTGACCTTATCCCCCTAGGTTCCTTATGTCTCTAGGATCCTAATTGAATAAACGGGTAACTATACAATTGGGTAATTATCCAATTAAGTAAACGGATAAATAATACAATTGGATAACTACTCAAAAAGGATAACTTAGTTAATCGCAAATAGGAGTCTTCAGTTTCCCTTTCCCTGTAGGTTTCTTCCACAACATTTACCTGTTTCCCTCTTCTTGTAGGTTTCCTTTATAGTGTTTTCGTGTTTCCCTTTTCCTATAGGTTCCCTGTTTGTTAAGGAAAACTAGACGGAGAAAGTCGCACAAAAACCTGCAGAAGAGGTCGCATATAAGCATCACGGAGGAGGTCGCATATACAACTTATGCGACCTTAGGATTTTAAACCGCACAACAGACAATACTCTGTTCTGTTTTTTCGTAGTTTTTTTTTCCCCCCGGTGTGTATTTTCATTTGGACGATTCTTATTTAAGTGAGTATATCCTCCTTGTGTTGTAATCAATCTAAGACTATTCTTATCAATTTACATATAAAAGAAATTTTTAAAAAAATTTACTATAAGTATACTATCACTATACGTACTTTCTCAAGAGAATGAAAGTTAAATGTTGCTCGTTGAAAAAAAAAAATTACTATAAGTATCCAACCAAATTATTTATAGTATCTAAGAAATTGAAATAAAAAAAAAAATTTTAAGTATCCTATCTTGATACCAATGATCTACATTATTATAGGGTATCTTATAATGATATTTATAGTATTGGAAAAATTTAAAATGAGAGTTACATCGTACTGTGTATTATAATAATATTAAAAAAAAATTACTAGTTTCATTCTAAGTTACTACTTACTTATTATATCATGAAAAGTATAAAAAGAGTTCATGATTTTTTGATTGCAAAATTGCTTTAGAATTACATTTATTAAAAAAATATTTTCAAAACTATAGGTATCATAACAAGTTACCTTTGTATCAAGAAAAGTTGAAAGAGAGTTCAAGAAAAATAGCATTTGAGTTCAATATTTTTTTACTGATAAAGAAAAGATGGTTTAAATTATAAAATAAAAGCATTCCACACAAATAAAGAAAAGAGAGTTTAATTTTTGTTTTAAGATTTTTTATTGCTATAATCCAAAAAATATCCCACACAAATAAAATATATAGTTTTACGGTCCAAAAAGACAAAACAAAAGCAAAAAAAAAAACATAAGAAATAAAAAAAATTTGTAATTTTTTTTAAAAATAAAAGGGAAAAAAATAGTGACAAGTGTTGATGCACGCTGACATCAGCGCCTAGAACTATAAGTGCCTTTACTTTGGCAAATATATTAGCGGCACTTCTCTTTATTTCCTTTTATTTTTGTTTGATTTTTTTAAGGGCCATATCGTATGACGTCAACATCTGTATTTTAGTGAACTTTTGTACCGTATGTCGGTATTTTTGTACGATTTTAATGCACACTATATTTTTTAAAAGTAGTTGATTTTTTTCTTATTTGTATAATAAATTTTTAATTTTTCATATAAATTTTGAACGAAAACAATAGTTCAACTTTTCTTTTTTAACAAATAAAAATTCTTTTTGTTTCAATTTTGCCGTTACTAAAATGAGCACGTTTTGAGAAAGTGTTAATTAATGGCAATATTAGATAGGAAGAATTAAAAAGAGTGAAACAAAAATTTAAGAATTAGGACCTAAAAGTCACATATAAAATAATAAGGACTTAATTGTAAAAAAAACTAATAGAAATATATATATTTTTTCTAACATAACTAATATTAAATGACTTCAAAGAGTTTTGCTCTAAAAAATTGAGTTCTTAGTTAATTTTACTAAATTTTTCCGTATTTATGGTGTTTTTGTATAGAAAATTCTTTTTTTTTTTTTTTAAGAAAAGCTTTAATATTAATTTGACAACAAAATATGGACATAAATTGTAACACCACTAGGTCTCACCCAAAAGTGTTAGCTTGAAGGTACTTTTGGGCTCATGGACTACCACTTAAATATCCATGATTTTCTCAGAGCATACCCGATATGGGACTTGAGGCATTACAGTCCTCTACTTCTTTGGCTTTAACAAATGTATATACATATTTGTTTTGGTGACATATCTAGTCTAATTAATAATCACATATTCCTTAATCACTCAATTGTCATTAAACATAAAAACCTAGTCTAGTAATTTCAAATACGCCATGGAAAAAGAGTAGTATCAATCCTCAATGTATGCAGCAGAACTAGTAAAGATTTGTTAAGTCGAAGATTATGCTAGGCAATAGACATGACATATCATAAAATTTATCACTAAAGTTGTCAAAATGGGTTGGGCCAAACAGGCTAGTCCATAGCTTGTTACTGTGATATAAGGGTTGGCCTGACCATACTTACAAGGTCGAGCTGAGCCTATCAGCCTCCGCTCGCGGACGAGCCCATTCCGACTCGAATGTCATATAAGTTCGGGTTAGCTCAATTTTAAAAATTTAAAAAATAACATAATATATGTATATATAATCATATATATATATATAAAATCATATATATATAATTATATATATGTATATTATTTTTTAATTATTAAATTATTTTAAATTTAAAGAAAAAAACATGCCAACTGTGGCTGGAACTGGCCGGCATGCGTCAGCTCGTTTTTGGGCATGCTTAGGCCAGACCTGCCTAAGTATGCTAGGGGCCTGCTTGGGTCATAGGATCAAGCTAGACTCCTCTCTTAACCATATGGCCCATCTCGACTTTATCTACTTATTTGGATGGGCCAGCCTGACCTAACCTGTTCATGCCTAAAACCTGTTATGGGCGGGCCGAGCCAACTCTATTTATCAGAGCTAAAACAACTTCTAACTCTCTCTTAAAATGCTGTTACAACTGTGGTTTCAGTTTTATTATGTTGTTCATTTTTCTAGACCTTATTAATTTGGTGCACAAGTTGTACTTCAGTTATGATAGCACAACCACCCCTTGTTTAAGTTTTTAAGAACCTTAAGGACATGAGCTTTTATTTTGGAAGTCGACATTTTCCAACTTTGAACGCTAATAACTTGGTAAAGAAAAAAAAAACAAAGAAATAAAAGAAGAAAAGGAAAAGAAGAAAAAAGAAGTTTAGTTGGAATTTAAGCAATTAATCAAATTCCAATGAATTCTACTGACTTTGCAAGTTGATTTATGAATTAATTAAAAACCAACAATTTGATTTTCTTGGCTTTTCAAGATGTAAAAAGAGGAAAAAGTCAATGGTATTTCAATGACAGTAGCATAAAACTTTTGTGGCTGGGCTCCACAAAATTATTATCTTTTCCCAGTTGGTGTAATTGGGAGGCTGAGTTGCAGCGAGGTAAGGGTTGATTTAGTATTGATCAACTCTCTCACTTAAAAGTCAACAATATCAGAAGGAGAAAACAAACAAATTAAAGAAAAAACCAATTGTGGAAATAGAGACCAGTTTTACCATTCCACAGGGTAAGCTCTCTTCCAATCAAATTTTTGCAGTCCAACTAACATGAACATAAAGGAAATTTTTTTTCTGATATATTTGTTTATGTGAAAATGACTTAGAAGAGGGTACTTCTTACTTCATGGAAAAAAAAACTACTATTGTAGACTCAGTCTCAGACCAACGTTCACAGCTTTGGTGATAGTTCAGTATTTAGTTGCTTTTGTGGAAGTATTCAAACATGACAGCCTATAGAAATAATCTATTTTCTTGCTACAATTTCAAACCACTCACAATTATTCTACGATTAGTCCTAGCCATTGACCATAAACAGCCTATTATCACAAATGTGCTTGGAAAACATGAACATCAAGACTTTTATACCAATATAGCATCCCACTATACCAGTAGTTGCCATGGGAATTGTCTTTTTCATTTCTTAGTGGTCTAGAAAGAAGTGTTAAAGCTTTTGAAGCTCAGGGTTTTATGAATGATGGATCAAAAACTTGAGGTGTTTCTGCTTCTTCTATTCTCCCCAGCTTTGGTTATTGCATTGTCAGACGACCAAGACTGTAAGTGTTTACTTCAGCAACTCTTCTGTAGACAGTGGTATAGTGATTTTTTTCTATAATAATTTTTCCTGTGTGTATTTCCTCTTCTTTGCAGTTTAGCTTTTTTACCTATGAGTTAATTAATTTATTTATAATAACAGGGATGGATATTTTATATTGTTGCTAGAAACTACTTCCATTGGTATGTAGGAATTTGGGTGAAGGGCAGAGGTCCTCTATGCTGCACTTGTTTTCATTCTTCTTTAGGAGTAAAAGAATGAAGATGGAAAATAAAAGAAATTAGACCAATTTAACTTTTAAAATTTCTGGTATTCATTGCTTAGGTGAGCAAGAGTTCTGCTACTTGCTGATTGAAAATGTAAGAAAAAGGATATGTTTCAGTGATATGCTCTTGTTTCTCCTCCAAATTTTCCATAATTAGAGGTTTGTGTTATGACTTCGAGCAAACAATGAAGCAGGTCAAAAGGCTGAAGATCTTGATTTCTTCCATTTAGAATATAGGAAGTCAGCCTTAATATGGCATCTAATGTGGCAGTTCATGCTAACTCTTGAAAATTCTTTTGCCAAACAAAACATTAATAGCAGTGTGCTCAAGAATTTGACTTTATAATTTGTAATATATTAAAAACAGAAAAGAAGGGTCATTCATCTGCAAGTTCAATGAGAAATACTCAGTACTCAACATTCAAATGAGTTCAGGTCTTAGAAGTTTCTTTAACCTTGTTGTTTAGGTTGCTGAAACTATGGTGGGTTTGCCATCTATGTTGTATGTGACTGCTAAACTGGATACATTTTTGGACACTCTATTGCCTATCAACTTAAGCCTTAAGTATAATTACCCAACCTTTTGTTAGTTGGGTAGCTTTGGTTATTTGAATGGTCTTCTCTTCTACTATTTCTTCAATTTCATTTAGACTTTGTGTAAGGTGAAGTTAGACTATGTAATTCTTCTGGTTTCTGAAATTTATATTGTTTTTAATTTTCTTGGATATTTCCAAGTTTCATTTTCCAGTTAAATCATGAGAAATACTCTTTAACGCCTTTTGCAGTTCTCGGATTAAAATCTTTTGAATGGAATAATACACCTCCTAATTGGGACGGTTCAAATCCTTGTGGTGATAATTGGGTAGGCATTTACTGCACCAAATCACGAGTTACATCCATGTAAGATCTTTGATACTACTTAAAAACTTTCGATAATGAAATGCCGCTTCTTTTCTGTTCATCATTTCGGTTATTTTATTTTATTTTTAATTTTTCAGGAAATTATCAAGCATGGGTTTGGCAGGTCAGCTATCTGGAGAAATCAAGCAGTTATCAGAATTACAGTCTTTGTTGGTCTTCTTTGCCATTTTCTTTGCTTTTTGGATTTTCTAAGTTATTGAAAGCCATCTTTCATGCTACAATATTGCTAACTCTATTAAGGTTCACTACTGAGTACTTTGAGGCACTTACTGAGCATGTCACTCTAGAACTTATGTGACAAGATAATCATATATTACTCAATTATTATCAGAAAAGTAAGCAATGAAAAATCTTTAATTTATTTGAAGTTTTGTAACGAAGTTTTAACGAACACTCCTCTTTAACTTTGAAACTAGACTTTCATAATTCATTCTGTACTGCTACAGGGATCTGTCTTACAACAAGGACCTGACGGGATCACTCCCACAATCAATTGGGACACTGAAGAAACTTACAAACTTGTAAGGAAATGTTAGAAATTATTTACTGAAACTTCGATTCTGTTCTTGGAATCCTGCTAGTTAACTTTTTGCTTGTTTTATGCCTGGAAGGATCTTGCTTGGTTGCAGCTTCTCTGGCCAAATTCCTGCTGAAATAGGATCTCTAAAGAAGCTGGTCTTTCTGTAAGTACTCTCATTTTCATAACGTAATCTGGAGAAAAATCTCAAGCTGGAGTCAATGCAATTGATGATAGAATGATCAGAGTCCATAAATTTCATTATATACTTATATTTTCACTCTTTACTTAATACTTTTGTTATGATCACTAACAAAATTCTCCACATGTAACAAATGCAGATCACTAAATTCCAATCGCTTCGGTGGTGTGATTCCACCTTCCATTGGTAATCTATCTCAACTTTATTGGCTAGATCTAGCAGACAATAACATTGCTGGACCTATCCCGGTCTCAAATGATAGTAGTCCTGGTCTTGACATGCTACACCATTGCAAGCACTTGTATGTAAATTTTCTTTTCTCATTAAGCACGGCTAGTTTCTCATTAAAATCTGTTTTTTTTTTTTTTTTTTTTTTTTAATATCGATTTTCCGACCATCTAAGATTCTGTCTGTTATCAACAGCCATTTTGGAAAGAATAAGCTCACAGGCCCGATTCCGGATCAGCTTTTCAGCTCCGATATGAAATTGATACATGTGTAAGATTTACAATAATTTGTGTGGCCCAGAATTCTGATGAAAAAACTTAGAGGCTAGAATTATCCATTCATAGGTATCAAGGTTATTGTAGCAACAAATCATAGATGTAGATTTAGGAATATCCATAGCAAATATGATTCCCTCCTCAGTTACACCCGGTTCTTCATATTTAGTAATCATCCATCAACCTACATGTTTGTCTAACGTGGTTAACATAGAGTTTTCCTCTATAATAATCAAATGAAAAAAGTGTTGACAGTCCAGTTGTTGACTGATTGTCGTTTAATTGCAGGCTTTTTGAAAGTAATGAGCTAAGTGGAAGCATCCCTTCCACCCTTGGACTTGTTCAGACTTTAGAGGTGGTGTGAGTATTAGTCTCATATGTGCTAAGTGAACTTGGTTTGGATTTTTACACTGTCTAACTATTTTATATAGTTTTTTCTAAATCTCTATCTTTCTCACTCTCTTTTCTATTTTTCTTTTCTTCCTTTTCGAGAACTGATTTTTTTCCTTCTCTTGACTGTAGTCGCCTCGATGATAATAAATTAACTGGGGAAGTACCTACGAACTTCAATAATCTTACACAATTAACTGAGCTGTAAGTGCAAAAAGTGCAAAAAGTGAAAGTGTCAAATAGAGCTTTTGTAACTGTATTCAATAATTTCTATCTTCGACGATGCCATGAAAATCCAACTCTACATATTAAGTTATCATGACTCCATGACCTATTAATAGGTTCTTGTCCAAAAATAAGCTGAGTGGCCATTTTCCCAACCTTACTGGCATGGATGCACTGCATTCCTTGTAAGTTTCTCCTTCAATGATAATTAATAATCTTAATGGCTCTCAAGTTGCATTTTTTAACTAGAATGTGATCTGCAGAGATATAAGCAATAACAGCTTTGATCCATCAGATTTTCCTTCATGGTATTCAACCTTCGAGTCTTTGACAACATTGTACGTCACTCTTCTCTCTTATCCATGCGTATGTCTTCGTCAGATCATGTGTGTCCTGCATGCATGCCTTAAATACGTAGAGGCCTCTTCTACACTGCTGATATAGCATATTCATCCTGTGTGGCAGAGTGATGGAGGACACAGGACTTCGAGGACAAGTACCGGTTGAACTATTCAGTCTTCCCAATCTAGAGTCGGTGTGAGTATTCTCACCACAACTAGATTAGTGCGATTCAGTGAATGGATATTCATAAACTTCGAATAAAGTCACTTGAAATTTTTTATATATTTGGTTGTAAAATTGTTTTCTCATTTGTTTTTCCAGAAATTGGCAAAGACTCTCATTTAAGTAATTGTTTCTGACATGAATCACAGGATACTAAAGAACAATTTGCTCAATGGCACATTGGACCTTGGCAACTCCCATGGCAGCCACCTGTGGCTCATTGACTTGCAGAGCAATTCTATTACTGATTTTAAGAATAGTGATGAAGTGAACGATGTTAACATAACGTAAACGAAAACTTCTATTACCTTTTTTCTGTTTCCATTTTTTCCTCCTATATGATGACAAAGAACTGGCTAGTATATATGGTCACTTGTTGGAAGATGTTGTTTGAGGATCTTCATTTATTACTTTTGGCTTTGTTGTTGTGCTGTGTCAAAGGGGCTAATTATCTTGTTTTCTTTTTCCTCCTCCAGACTTGCGAGAAACCCAATCTGTGACGAAACAACTGGAACAATTCAGAGTTACTGCAGCATCTTAGTTCCCCAATCTAGTGGCTCATATGTCACCGCCAAGAACTGTCTTTCTAGTACTTGCAATGAGGGTCAGATATCCAGCCTCAACTGTCAATGTGCCTATCCATACACAGGAACTCTAGTCTTCAGAGCTCCTTCCTTCTCAGACTTGGGAAATCCAACTTACTACAAAGAACTCGAGAAAAATCTCATGTCCTTTTTTCAGAGTGCTACACTTCCTGTGGATTCCGTTTCTTTGAGTAACCCCACTAAGGATCAATTTAAATATCTTGAAATACAGCTAGAAGTATTCCCGCATGGTCGTGATCGTTTCAACCGGACTGAGATTACAGATATAGGTTTTGCTCTTAGTAACCAAACTTACAAGCCCCCTTCCAAACTTTTTGGACCCTTCTTTTTCAATGCTGATACGTATGAAAACTTTGCAGGTGAGTCTTTAAACTAAGACAAATTTTGAAGTTCTAGATCAGTATTTGAGCTCTTTAAACACCTTTTTACGCACCTTTCTCCATCTCTCTCTCCATATAGACTCAGGCATAGAAGTTCCTACAAAGTCAAAAAGTTTGAGTATTGGCATTATCATTGGAGCAGTTGCTGGTGGTTCTGTCCTTTTGCTGTTGTTACTTCTTGCAGGAGTGTATGTTTTACGCCAAAAGAGGAGAGCAGAAAGAGCCACTGAGCTAAGTCACCCTTTTGGTACAACACCCTTTTTTCACCCCTATCCTCCCAGAACAATTTTTCAGTATACTATTTGATAGATTAGTTTCTTGAACATATTTGTCATCTGAGCACAGGGCGGTGGGATCCAAAATCAAGCAGTGGAAGCATTCCTCAGTTAAAAGGGGCAAGGTGGTTCTCTCTTGAAGAGCTTAAGAAATACACCAACAATTTTTCAACAACGAATGCCATTGGATCTGGGGGTTATGGGAAGGTTAGTTTGAATTGTCTCCATCAGTTCAAAAGTTGTGTGCATACTACCACATTTGTACAGTTCCAAATGTTTTTATGCATTTGTAACTCTCCTTTATTTCGTTATTTTCAGCTTCTTCTTCTCTTCTTGAGGAGTTATATATCTGTAACTTACAATTCTCAACATCAGAAAATCTTTGTCAAGATATGCTAGGCACTAAAATTTAACCGAGTCTCTTTAACATTTTACAGGTATATCGTGGAAATCTTCCCACCGGAGAATTGATTGCCGTCAAAAGAGCTCAAAAAGAATCAATGCAGGGTGGACTTGAGTTCAAAAACGAGATTGAACTACTCTCAAGGGTTCATCACAAAAATCTTGTCTCCCTTACGGGATTTTGTTTTGAGCAAGGTGAACAAATGTTGATCTACGAGTTTGTACCAAATGGTACTTTGAAGGATAGTCTTTCAGGTACTTCCATTTAATGCTTCTAAAGAAGTAGGTCGCTCTCTCATAGATTTCTATCATAAATATAATAGTACATGCATATTGTCTATAGGTAAGTCCGGAATTAAGCTGGATTGGATGAGAAGACTTAAAGTAGCTCTTGGTACTGCTAGAGGCCTTTCCTATCTTCATGAACTTGCCAACCCTCCTATAATACATAGGGACATTAAGTCCACCAATGTCCTTTTGGATGATCGCTTAAACGCGAAAGTTTCCGATTTTGGTCTCTCCAAGCTTATGATGGGTAATGATGAAAAGGATCATGTCACTACTCAAGTCAAAGGCACAATGGTAAGTATATTCAACCTTTAACTCCCCTCTATATATCAGTTCTGATGCAATTTTGTTTATAAAGACACTGTTAGTCTTCAGTTGGGATAGCCAAAGTCTATTATAGACAAATAATGGAAGATTGAATTTCCTAGTCCATATGCATTTGATTAAAACAGCTTATAATGATTGAGCTTGAAAATTTTATGGAAAGATTCTGATGGAAACTCTCAAGAGAATCAGCTCACAACTATATCAAGATTCTAGAGAATTAAGTCGCAAAATAATAGATGTTCACTCTTTTTTTCAACGCTGTTTCATTCATTATGTGGATTTTCCTTGAGCACTAGGTCACGCCTAACTAACTAAATGTATTCGTAATCCATTCATATCTCAATGTGACTTATTTGAACAAACACAATACAAAGTTTCTTGTGACCCAGAAAAACATGTTATTTATTTTAAGAAACTGCATAATTCTATTCATGCAACTTATAATGTTGAGATTCTACAGATATCAACCGTTCCACTATTTCCTGCTCCTAATAGCAGTGGATTTTCTTTATTGGTGTAGGGCTACTTAGATCCTGAATATTACATGACACAACAACTGACCGAGAAGAGTGATGTTTATAGTTTTGGAGTGTTGATGTTGGAACTTATTACTGCAAGGAAGCCTATAGAGCGAGGGAAATACGTCGTGAGAGAAGTACGGTTGGCAATGGATAGAACTAAAGAACTATACAACCTTCAGTCACTTATTGACTCAAGCATTGGTTTGGGGACAAGATTGAATGGTTTTAACAAGTTCGTTGACCTGGCAATGAGGTGTGTTGCAGAATCAGGAGTGGACAGGCCTATAATGAGTGAGGTGGTGAAAGAGATCGAAACCATCATGCAGCTCGCTGGTTTGAACCCAAATGCAGATTCAGCATCCAATTCTGCAAGCTATGAGGAGTCAACTAAGCCAAGCTCCTTCCATCCTTACGGCGAAGCAGACTTTGATCATAGTGGATCCTTCCCATCATCAAAGATTGAGCCTCACTAGCATTGTTTCGAAATCAAAATGTTCAAATTTGCGATGTTTGGCTGGCTCTGTCCCTGTCTATATAAAGGAAAAACTTGTGTCAAGTGTTGTATTAGTTGCCGTCTCATGCTATGGGAAATTGCAACCGTGATTGAAACAAGTAGCCACTTTGGTTTTTGGAAGAAGTCCTAATAATTTTGTGTCAGATATATTGTAGAGTCAACAGATTAATTCTGCAAAATGTTTAATATTTTGGGATTATTTTGGTTTAATAATCATCATGAGAATAGATAGCACCTATGTGGGGGATTCAAGGAAACAAAGATCACATACAAACAAGTCTCAGAAAAAAAAAAAAAAAAAAAGAGAATTTACGTTAACTTAGCAGCAATATTTTGTTTTGGATATGTAAGATTATACAAATCAAACCAAACATGCATGAACTTAGAAACAAACCCTTTGACGACGATTCATTCAAGCTAACATGCCGTTTAGGTGCAAAACAACATATTACCTTTTATCTTTATCATTGCTGTTATGTAAGTTCTAAACTCAGAAATTTGATGTTTTAGTGTAATTATACACTTCTTATATTGAGCCGGGGTCTCCAGTTGGTCCAAGACTTGAGGGATGTGTGTGTAAATTTGGGAGGGGTCAGGGGTTCAAACCTTGGTAGAGTGTGTGTTATTTTCTTTTAAATTTGTAGTAAATGGTGGTTATTAGTTAAGTTCTATTTTTTTTTTTTTTAAAAAAAATACTTTTTATATTGAAATTATATTCGGAAAATATTTGTGTTTTGGAAATCCTTATAATGGATATGGACGTGAACAACTTAGTATTATTGGTTAACTTAGTATTATTGTAGGAATAAATAGACTCTTTACTATAAATACGAGATTCTTACTTATATAAAAAAGAAATTTTTTTTTAAAAAATTATAAATTTAGACATAAACTGACATAATTAGGATTCGAACCTTCTCCTTCTACACATGTAAGAAAGGAATTTAAGTAATTTATTTTATTTTTCTATTATTCTTATATCTTTTGCTTGGCTATTACATTTAGGTCCTTATGGATGCTTGTTGTCTGTGTTGAAGTTTGGAAGTTTGGTGTCACTTAAATATCATGCCTTTTCATCTAAATTTCATTGTTTAGAAATAAATAAGTACAGGTTATTATTTCAAAATTTGATCTTGATCATGAAACACTTCAAACTTGGTTTGTGTGCTTCCTAGTTCTGATTATTTTTTTATCTTGGAAAGATCATTTTTGATCTAATTTCTAGGTTTATTGATGGTAGAAGAGGCAATCAAAAACTACATTTTCCATCTCTGATCTATGGTCTTCTGTTATAATTCGTAACCCAAATTCTGTTTGCTCTATTCTGAAAATTTTGTAATACGATATATGTGATATTTTTGTAATTGGAAGAATTTTTTAAGACTTATGGTGGAAGTGGAGGGATTGAGCTATTTGCCCTTGAGGTATAGACTTGTTTTATTGGGTCGATTTTTCTGTATAGTTTTTGTCTATACACGTATGCATTTTAGGATTTCGAGATTCTATATTTTCCGGTTTAGCCGTATAATACTCTACATTTTGTATTTTATTTTTGATACAATGAAATTTTTATCTGCTAATAGTAATTTTTTCCGATTAAAGTTTTCTACTTAAATTTATATGTTTTTATTTTCATTATTTTATTGATTATCGTTCTTTAATTCTCAACATCTTCTATCATCAGTGAAACCATAAATTAGATGAAAAAAGTGATCTTTCCAAGATTTCATTCACACTAGTCCCAATATCATATAGTCGCATTGCAAAGTTGGTGTAATGAGTTGTCGGATACCAATTTATCATGGCAATCTTGTGAAGTCTAGGATACTTTAAAGTAACTTCAGAGACCTTGATACCAACATTTAGAACTCCCTAATCTCAGATGCTACAGCATTCATTGGATAAACCTCATAGCGTTCAGCCTTATAGAAGAGAAAAGTATTTGTAGGTAATCATATATCACAGTGAAAACGAAACCTTTAATACTAGTCATTGTATTAAGCCATTTTCTGTCATCAACAATCTTTTTGACACCAATTCTCATCTAAAGGATTCCAAACTCAAAATTTCTTTCCACGATAAAATCTCGTTTAACAAGAGATTCCATCTGTTTTCCATTTTCCTTCGAGTAATACTTAAGAGATATAAGCATTCTCAACAGGAGGGTTGTGGATGGAAGGAGATGACTTGTCCCTTTGTTGCAATCAGGGAATTTTCTAGGAGCAATGCTACGGGGTACCAGTAGTATTGTCAAGATGCTGGATACTTCTATTACAGATATATTATAGGACTGTGATGAGAGGATGAGAACTCATATATATACTTGTATTTGGTTGATTTATGATATGTGCAATAATGAATATGATTATTTATGATCTTGATTACTTTGCAAACTTATTTTATAACAGGAATTTGGAAAAGTGCTAAACATGCAGGTTTGAAAAGTTGTCATTTTTATATATTTTTGAGCTCAGGTTCAATTTTTGATCTGACCATTAAATTTTATTTTTGATGTGATTCTCGGTATGGATTAATTATCCAAATACCGAGCGACTGTTGACTGTTTCAACAAGAGAGTGACTCTCTTTCCAAAGGATTCAAGTGAGCATAGTAAACAACAGGATATAAATAATGAATTTTTACTTGTAAAATTCCTCTTCTGTCACTAATCCGAAATTTAGATCGTGATAAGTATTTAGCACTATAATAATGCGTTTGTTTGTTAATTTAATTAATAAGTTAGATAATATACTAGTCATATTTAAATTATAATTATTATTACTATGGACTAATTTCCGTATACGGTGCGTCACATTATTAATTTTCTAAAGAAACTGAGTGAACTGGAACAACTGTTGTTGCACCAGTAGGAATGTGACGAATAGGACTGGTGATTTTGTCTACTGCTGTTGTTGCATCATACATCGAACAGGCTGGACTACGATGACAGACAAGCAGCTTTAGTTGGGTCCAATCCATAATGGAGAGTCGTGAAAGGTATGTAGGTCCCATTAGTTTAGAAGCCACGGTTGCCAAGGCGTCGCTCCTTGCCCAAGTGGTGAATACTAAATATGTCCACCTACTTCCTAGAGTAGATGCTGCCTGCTGGTATGAGATACTAGGGGAAGCTTTGGCCAATAGGTAGGGCTTTATGCCATCTTTAATCCAAAAATTCTAAGATGGTGTAATTATCATACCAAACGGTATTACTTACATAACCGCATTTTATAAGTTAATCTTCAATTCATTGCACCAAAATTTATATATAAAAAATATTTACTTTCTTTTCCTCATTTTTTTAATTCTCAGCAATAAATTTATTTCACAAAAAATAGTAAGAAAAATGATACATTGGAAATAAATTTGTATGTTGAACCAAGTATAAAGTTACAAGTAAAATTGGAAATAAAAAATAACTTTATAACTTCAAATGAACAATGCAACTCCAAATTTGGTGTTATACTATTTATTACACCAATTTTGTTTCACATTCAAAAATTTAGTTAGAGCTCCATTTTCACATCAAAATTCCCACCAAAATAGTGTGAAACTCCCATTTGGAGTTCGATTAGAGTTGCCCCTTAGCTTAAGATGATGCTCTGTGTCCTGTGTGAATATATTATTGTTACATGTATTGATTCTGAAAATTGGCTTTATTATTTCACATATTTGTGATTAGTTTAGTTGCCAGGGACTAATAAGTTAATGATGGTCAAGTTATAGTCCTTAAATAGCTGTCTAGTCTGATTGGGAGAGGTCCCTAGTTGACACTTGGGCGGAGGACCTTTTGCTCTATTTCACTTTCTCATTAATGATAGCTATTGGGTTATGAACAAAAAATAAAACAAAAGAACACTCACTCGCCTACTAGCTACTTCCCTCCCCTCTATTTCACATGTTTTCTTGCTTAATCTCAAATGGGCTTGACCTAATTTTTTTTTTGATTATGATTCTATATTATTCATATTTTATATATAAAAATGTGTATCTCGTGAATAAAATTTACATTATAAATATGGACCACTTATAATTTACATATGGAATATGGACCATAAAATAAGTATTTTTGAAAGAAAAATTAAAAATAAATATTTATGAAAATAAGTTTTAAATACGGGTACTAGGCATAAATTTCTCATAAAGAATTTACTAAAATTGGGTGTGGAGAGAGCAGACGTAGGGTGTTAATAAACCCGTCGTATTTTCTATTGTCTGAACAAAGATATAACTATTTAGACTAGATCTGGATGTTCAATAGTGGGGTTCACAAAAACTATAGATTTATTAATATGTAATACCATTATCTTTTACTATAATATCATATAGTATTATTTAGGGTTAATATCTCTTGAGGTCTCCAACCTTTTTCTCATGTATTGATTAAGTTCTTTTTCTTTTTTTCGAAGTTTTCGAGTCTTTAACTTTATGATTTTGTATCACTTAAGTCCTTTATATAATTTTATATTAACTTTGCTCTTAAAGATGTGATTTTGTATCACTTAAGTCCTATATATAATTTTATATTAACTTTGCTCTTAAATATGTATGTGCCCGTCATGTGAGCATTTTCTAATGTGCCCCTCATGTGAGCATTTTCTAAGGGCTTTTTAGGAGTCTCAATTGCTAAAAAAAAGCCTCGAACTTTTTTTTTTTTCTTTTTAACTATAACTGCGATTATTGCTTAATCTAAAAAGAAATCATATCTTTTATTTTTAATTCATATTTAAAAGGAAACATAGATAGAAAAAATAAATAACAAAATAATTGAAATTATTTTTTTAAAAGAAAAAAATAATTATATCTCAAAAAATATTTTTAAGATATATTTTCATTATATGTTATTTAAAATAATTTTCTATAAAAAAAGAAAGAGCAAAAAATAATTTTTTTAAAAGAAAAAATTATTTTCACTGTAAATAGCAAATAATGAAAATGTATGTCAAAAAATTATTTTTGACATATAGTTGTTTTTTTTCTTTCTTTTTTTATATAAGAAAATAATTTTAATTATTTGCTATGTACTTTTTCTATCTATGTTTCCTTTCAAATTTGAACTTTTAAGAACAAAACAAAAGAAATGATTTTTTTTGAGTTAGCAATAATCATACAACTATAGTGAAAAAGAAAAATAAGAAGAAAAGAAAATACTAGGGCTTCTTATAGCAATTAAATTTCCAAAATCCCCTTAAAAAATACTACATGAGGGGCGCATGCACATTTAATAGCAAAATTGACAGAAAATAGTATAAAGGATTTATGTGATACAAAATCGTAATGTTGAGGACTCAAAAACTACGAAAAAAAGAAAGGAGAGTTAATCAATACACGAGAGAAAGGTTGGAGACCTTGGGCAATATTAACCCTATTATTTATTTACTATAATATGATTATCTTTTATATCAAAATTTTAACCTTCTTTAAACAAATATTTACAAAAATGTTATCGAAAGAACACGAAAAATCTATTCACGAGTATTTGCCTTAGGCACATACTACTTAATACCTTTTTTCTTTCTTTTTGAAAAAAAGGTACTACTTAATACTAATATATATATATATATATATATATATATATATATGGGAACTAGTATAGTGACCATTTTTTTTTCTCTCTACAATTAAATGTATTAAAATAAATTCTAATATGGATTAAATGATATTATTTATTTTTGTATTGGATTCTTTATTGATAGAGAATAAAAAAATTCCAATTGTACTCGTTTCCTAACAATATATTTTAATATTCAGGGCGAGATTTTCATACAAAACTTTGGTCTTCGTAAAAGAGTCCAAAATAAAATTCAAGAATTACACCGAAAATAATGTCCATATATGGGACCTAGTATACATCTAAATTCTTGTTTCCGCCTCCATCCAATTAAATTTTCTAAAATTAATATTTTACATAAATTATAATTTTGGAACTCTCTTTAATACACAACTTCAAACACTAATAGAAGTGAGCTCGTCACCTCTAATTTGACATAGTATTTTTCATAAATTAAACAGCCAACCAATCTTTAAGTTCTACTTTTTTTCCAGTTACATGAAATATAGAGAAAAAGAAAGAAAAAAACTCAAATTTACTATAATTTCTTCTCAGTTGATCAAAATTGAAGTTGAGTACACATATTATATCAGTTGTTAATTTAATATATTAATCATCATCAATTTGACTTTTATGTTGACTTTTTCCATGCGTAAAGCACATTGCAGGAGAAATGGGAAAACAATCCATTGTGTCTTGAATCTATCTATAAATGGACTAAAGTTTGAGACATAGTAGATAAGGAGAAGAAACCAACCAATGAAAGAAACAATAGTTGCTTAATTGGGGTTGAATCATTCAAAAACGTTCGCCATTTTCTCATGACAAACTCTCTCTCAATCGACTTTTCAGTTATAAAACCAAAATGTCATATAATATTTTGCTTAGGCGAAAATGACTTGACTGGATATATAGTGAATACTATACCGTAAAATCAATGACAAGAAAAAATTTATGTAGCATTGAGTCAAAGTCTTTGGTTTCTTAAGTTGAAGTAAGCAGTGATTAAAGTCCTTGGATTTTCAGTTTAGAAACGTGTTTGAAACACTCGAACAGTGCCAATTTTTCGCCAACAGGGTAGGCATATAGTTTGTCCAAGGCTGCTACTACCGAGAGAAACAACACAACTTGAAACTCAGCTTTGGTTTTTTCTATATTTTGTCTAAGGCTTTTGAAGCTCTTTTCATATTGAACAATGGATCAAAAACTTGGGATGTCAATATCCAAATTCCAGAGTAGTGGCAGAAGAAGAATTTCACAAAAATTAGAAATTTCTTAGTTTTTTTTTTTTTTTTTTCAAACTCCAACCAGTAGACCTATTTCACAGTTCATAGTCATCAATAAACATAGACTGAAAAATTATAAGAAAAATCAAATTCTCAAATAATTCACTGAGCATCATCATTCACACTTCAATATCAAGCTAGAATGACATATATAGTTACAAACATTTTCAAAGTAACACTTAACATGAATGCTAGCAATATCCATATATTTTACAAGACTTAAACATGAGTCTTGTATTCACATTTCTAGCATTATCAAGTCTCAAATTACAAATAAAAGATAACTTCTTATTCTGCTTGTTGACCGTCAATGTCACACTAGACACTACCTGTGGAGAAAGTATGAAGGGTGAGCATAAATTGCTCAGTAGGTTACCCAATTTCCCTTTTGAAAAAATCTTTTATAAATCTCAAAACATCTGTATGGTTAGTAGTATCAGAAAGCATTTCTATAAATATTAAGGATTTAAACCATTTACATAAAACCATGCTAAAAATCAAAACTAGATATCCAGGTCAAAATATATAAAAGTCTCAATTAAAATAACCATAATGCACATCACATCAATCAACACATCACATGAGTTCTCATCTTCTCATCACAACTAGAGCAACTTATACTACATGTATTGAGTGCTCTCTGCCTGACATCTATCTCTGAAAACCGGAGGGATATCCATGTGTCAAATCCTATTGAACTGAAGGGGCACCTAATGCCTACGCATACCGAATGAAAACAGTTAGAAAATAAACCCCGTGCAGGTTTACAGGCTCTCATTGAAGGCGGGTGTACTAGTCTGCCTACTATAATACTGTTATACCTAAGACGACTCTCATGCATGATCGTATGAAATGTGTAATATATATAGTCTCAAATAACCATGCAATGGTTTAATATTCTAGACATGCTCTGATTTTTAATTAAAATCCATTTTGTATTTTAAAATACAAGAGTACAGTTTCTATGGTTTTACCAAATTCCAAGTATAAAAACTTGTATAAAATCATATTTAAAAATATTTAGAGCAGTCTACAATATTTCACAAATTCATAGTTCATTAAAATAATTATTCAAATAATTTAATTTAATAAAATCACGAAATTTCATTTTTCAGAATAAATTCTAATTTCAATGAAAATAATAGAAAATAAGGAAAATGAATCCCCTACCTCGAAATAATAATTATGCTGAGCTAACGGCGCTAGAAATATCCTCAATTGATCGCTGGGTTGTTTGGACAGTTGTTTTCGAATCTAGTCACGTTCACTTAAAAAGTTAACTTTTTAAACGGAGTCTCAGATTGAGAAACAGAGGTCACCATTGAAATTTCTCAGTTTAGATATAAAGTTTGTCGAAAACAGGTTCCGGTACGGAACCGTCCTATGGCACGCAAAACAGTGCAATTCACGAGCTATCTTCTCAATTTTCGTGTCACTTCGGAAAATAGTGATATTTTATATCAAACTTCATATCCTGACCTCACTGAGTCCAAATTCGATGTCAGATTTCAGTTTCGAGGTCCCGAACACTAAATGGGCTCAAAAATTCAAAAATTATAAAAATACCATATTTTTAAAATAATTAGAAAAGTACTACATTTTGATCCCGATAATTAATGATCTTTCGCTTATCGTTTTAATACTTAAAAACTATGGAATTTCATGTTTCAAACTCCTCTATCACGTGGTAAAATTTTTTCGGGAAAAATAACTCAATTCCGAAATAATTATGAAAATACCACAAAAATTAAATATTAAAATACTACTACAATAGTCAACTTCTCACCGGAGCTGAGTTGGAGGCCGAGAGTGGTTGGAAATGAAAGCTGGGGTCGAGACGAATCCAACGGTGGTAGTGATGAGGTGATTGAATGTCGGAGGAGGAAACAATGAGCGAAAAACCGATCTGGTGGCGCGACCTTCGGAGTGCTCGATCTCCGGCGAGAGGCGGTGGAGCGAGATGGTGGCACCAGGCGTGGCTTCGTCGGTGGCTGGGCAAGGATGCACGGTGGCACATCGGGCGATGCGGGGGCCAGAGGAGCCTCGGGTGAAGAGTAACAGATGTGGGAGTTCCGGGGGGTTGCGTGGAGAAGAAAGGAAAAATGAGGGGTTTTTATGCAATTTTCAAAAACTGTAGCAGCGGGACACGTGGCGCAATCTGATTCGACCGGAAAATAAGTTTCTGAAATTTCACTTTGGCCACAATTTTAAAAAGATTCTTTCACTTTAATCTCTCCTTAATTACACTTTTGTCCCCAATTTGAAATTTCTTTTTCACTTTTGCCCCAAATGCACCTAGACTTAATCTTGTCTAGATTCAACACCAAATTATTTCTGATTTTTATTTAATTAATCCAAAAATATAAAATTACCAAATTGTCCTTAAAGTAAAATTACTTAATTACTCTTACAAAATTTAGGATTTTACATCCTCTCCCTCTTAAAAGAATTTCGTCCTGAAATTCGGATACAAGGGTTAAAGTACATCTTCAAGTTGGAAATTAAATAGATGAGGATATTTTTCATACATTTCTGCTTATAGCTCCCAAGTGGCTTCGTCTTCCTTATGGCGTTGCCAAAGAATCTTGACAAGTGGTATCACCCTATTTCGAAGCACTTTGAGCTCTCTCCCCAGTATTCGAATTGGTTGTTCCTCATATATTACATCCTCTTGTAATGGCACTTCCACATACTGAATAACATGAGATGGATCAGGCACATACTTCCTGAGCATCGAGACATAAAAAACATTGTGCACTCGGCCCAATTGTGGTGGTAATTCTAAGCGATTCGCTACGGGCCCAATTCTAGAAGTAATCTCAAATGTTCCAATATATCTTGGAGCCAATTTGCCTTTAAGCCCAAATCTAGTGATCCCACGCCTTGACTTTACTTTTATGAATACCTGATCACCAACTTTGAACTCTACTTCACGTCTCTTTGGGTCTGCATAGCTTTTTTGTCGACTCTACATGATTTTAAGTCTTTGTCGAAACTTGTCAATTTTCTCAGTAGTCTCTTGTATTAGTTCTGGCCCAAGAATGACACATTCCTGAGCATCAGCCCAACACAAGGGTGATCTACATGGTCTTCCATATAATACCTCATATAGCCATGCCAAGATTAGTTTGGTAGCTGTTGTTGTAAGAAAACTCTACCAATGACAGGTGATCATCCCAACTTCCACCAAAATCTAGTTGACAAGAGCAAAGCATGTCTTTAAGAATCTAAATAATCCTCTCAGATTAGCCATCTGTGTCACGCTCCCTAACTCAACTATACGACTATGTAGGTCAAACTAGGAAGTATTCTCTTTCATAAACCATAACTTTTGTTTTGTTCAAAAATTTGGGCCAAATTTAAACTTTTCAAGCTTTAAAACAAAAGAAACTGCGTGGCATTACTTTTTGAAAGTGTTTTTACAAAATATACAACCAGAAACTCCTTATCAGTTTATCTTGCCATCCACAGTGATATTTACATCACACCAAAATATCAAAATACAACGAAAACATCACCCACAAGTCAAGCTCGTCTACATCTGTATGATCATGGTGACAAGAAAGCGTGCTAGCCAACCAATAACTCTATACATCATATAAATCCTCACCTGCATCACAGGAACTAAATGAGCAAATGCTCAGTAAGTAAAGATCATGTATGCCTATGAATGTGTTTCATGTATAAACTTTATTGAAATTCCCATTGTACTATTTCTGTCATAACTTTTCATTTTGATGCACTTTTCTAAGAAAATATTTCTTTATAGAGCCCTTGAATGCATTACAAAGTCGTGGCAGTCGGTAGGCCGTGCCCACCTATGCGGGAAGGAAACACATGGCCAATGTAAACCATACGTACCCAACGCAGACCGACTAAGTAATACACCTGATAAATCTCATAGTACAATGCTTAGTCCCGGTAGTTGGTAAGCCGTGCCCACCTATACAGGAAGGATGCCTGTACAAACTATACTTACCCAATGCAGACAGACTAAATACTGTACTTAAAATATATATCGTAAAATTAGTACAATGTTATTACTTTAAATCCAATGTGTGGAAAACTTCACTTCTTTGAAAATCATGCTTAAATAATCATGCCATACTTATATTTCCGTAAACTTTACAACAATAATATAAATAACATATAATTGAAATAATACACATAAGTATGTAAGAAAACATCTTATATCTACTATTATTCTTGTGATGCAGTTAAAATAAATCTTTACTTACCTTGTGTCCGATAGAAAAAATAGTGGAAAGGGTCAGTATTCTCTTTAGCAAGGTGTGCTAAATACCTGGTATGAATCATAACAAACTTAACATACAAAATTTATATTTGCAACATACATTAGATCACATAGTCAAGAACAAAGTGCACTAAACGAGGACATATTTATCACAATTAGAGTACAATTTTGATCTAGAGAATTAGAAAATAGATTTGAGTAATAATGCATTCTTATTATACTCAATTGACATAAATTATAAATTTTTTAGCTTCTTAGCATACTTCAAAGTTTTTAGGTAAATTCTGTAACCTGTAGTTGAAGGGATAAAATCACAAACATTCAATTAAGTTCAACAATGATCACATTCAGCAACTCCAAAAATTTCATGAATACTTAAAACATTAAAGAAGAAATCAAAAATAATCCTTTTAAGCCAAAAGACATATTTTCAATCCAAACCATTTATTTTATTTTATTTTTATTTAGGCAGTATTTCTCCTAGCTTAAGGACATTAACGCATTACTCTAATCAAATTTATGGATCTGAAAGTATTATATAAAGCATATCCCACATATCCATAACATAGATTGATATAAAGAATACGAGGCAGACCTTATTTTCATTATTTTCAATTATATTTAATAATAATAAAATTAGTTTAGCACCTAAATTATTCCAGCACTCATAAGAAAATTCACAACTTTCATAAAATTAATATCATTAAAAATACTACAACAAAGAAACTAGAGTAACTAAATCTCAAGCATCCAAAAATAACTAAAATAATTGTAACTAGTATAATTCATGACAACTTTAGTTCGGTAATAATCATATCAATTAGAAATTACCTCTCAAGCATTAAACAATAGTCAAGTTAATTGATTGAACTAATAATATCTTCATAATATAAGTTTTCCACACACGAAGTGACTTACGACCAACAAAGAGCATTCAAGTGTAAAGCATCTTCTTTTCCTTTGTAAATTGACTCAAATCTACTCAAATACTTACATATAATCATACACATATATATATACTCACACGTGTGACGTAGAAATACAAATTCTAAACTCTATCTGAAATAAATATCAAAAGCTTTCTAGTATTTTAATTAATAGTTGCTGCAGTAATTAGTAAAAGAAGAAATACCTTCAAGATGAATGCAAGATGACTAGACGATATTCTCCTTTGTTATACTTATTCTAGAATATCTAAATATATATATATGATATCTCCTATACACCACTAACAAGAGGGAGCTGGGAGATAATAACAATAAAATGTAGTAGTCTTTTCGTGAATGTATAAAATCAAATGATTAAATAGTATAGCTAATGGTTTAGCTGCTTGCCAACTTAAACAAGTTAGTTTCCACAACATTCCACAAGTTTTCTTTCAATAATAAAGAAAAGTAATAAAATATATTATATAAATGGGTTAATAATAAGACAAAATAACCATCAGACTAATGTTTGGTGAATTACATAATTCGTGAGGTACAAGAATAAAACAAAGGCACTTATTACACAATTTTAACGTTCTAATGTACAGTAAAATTCATTGAGAATCAAGTATAACAGCAAATAGACATTTATAGTTAGCACCTATATATATAATTACTTTAGGCATAAGAGAACTCTTATTAAATTTTCAAAGTAACGAAATCGAAATAACTGTATAATAAATAATGACATAATTTCACAACTAAAAAAAAAATTGAATTAGTTTTGCACAGTTAAATCCTTATTGTTATCTTGAAATCACTTAATCAAGTTTCAATATGTATACGCAAAAAAATAAAATTCTTAAGTACATTTATTGCCCCTTCCCCCTTTTTTTTACACACCGTGCATTTGTGTAGAGGTTACCGAACCTTTACACTGCATAAGACACTTGACAAATATTAGTACAATAATATAGATTAAAAGCATTTAGCAATAAAGAATGAGCAATTTACCATAAAATTGATACTAATTATTTGATATGTCTATTATGCAATATGAACATATTTATTATTGGCTTATTATGTATGTGAGAATCTTGGGCATTACAATCTATCTGAGGATGGTGAGCAGTACTGAGATTTAGCTCCGTTCCCAAAGCTCTCTGCAAAGCTCTCCAGAACTTAGAAATAAATCTTGGGTCTCTGTATGAAACTATGCTTGATGGCACTCCATACAATCGAACAATATTGTCAATATAGAGATGACTAAGCTTGTTTAGTGAAAAATCAGATCTGATCAGTATGAAATGAGCAGTTTTCATCATACGATCTACAATTACCCAAACTGCGTCGTTCTTTCTTCGGGTCATAGGCAAACCCATTACAAAGTCTATGGTGATTTTATCCCATTTCCACTCTGGTATGGGTAAAAGTTGTAGTAATCCAGCTGGTCTCTGGTGTTTAGCTTTAACTTGCTGACATATCATGCATTTAGCCACAAAAGTAGCTACGTCACGTTTCATACCTTTCCACCAATACTGTCTCTTCAGATCATGATACATCTTGGTGCTACCAGGATGTACTGCAAACTTAGACTTATGAGCTTCAGTGAGAATGGTCTCTCTAAGATGAGGATCATTAGCTATTGCTAGCTTTCCTTTGAAAAGCACAAATCCTTCTTTATCTGTACTCCAGCCTTCTAATTATTCACTATTTCAAGTTAATTCCAGTTCGTTATCAACTCTTGGTCTTGTCATTGACTCTGCTGCACACTTTGGAGAAGTGCAGGTGTGGCAACGACATTACTGAGATAAGTAATATTTCCAGACTCAAAGTATTACAAGTTATAATCATCAATTACCAATGAGTTCTTCCAATCTTGAAATAAAAGTGCCGCTAAGGAGCTAAGTAATTTTCTACTCAAGGCATCAACTATAACATTGGCCTTGCTGGGATGGTATTGTAGTTCAAAGTCATAATCTTTCATATACTCAACCCATTTTTGCTACTTCAGATTCAGATCCCGTTGGGTGAAGAGATATTTCAAACTCTTATGATCAGAAAATATTTCAAAGTTAACACCATACAGATAAAACCTCCATATTTTAAGTGCGAAAATTATTGCTGCAAGCTCCAGGTCATGGGTAGGATAATTCCTCTCATGTGGCTTTAACTGGCGAGAAGTATACGCTACAGTTTGACCATTTTGCATCAGAACATATCCCAATCCCATCTTAGAAGCATCAGTATACACCACATAAGGTTCATTACTCTCAGAAACTGTAAGAACAGGTGCAGTTGTCAAACTGTGCTTCAATTTTCTGAAAACTTCTTCACAATTACTATCCCAAATGAACTTGACATCCTTCCTAGTTAGCGTTGTCAATAGTAATACAACCCTTGAGAAGTTCTGAACAAAACGACGGTAATAACCTGCTAAACCTAAGAAACTTCGTATCTCTGCCACATTCTTTGTCCTTTTCCATTTTAGAATAGCTTTTACCTTAGTAGGATCAACTGAGACACCTTCTTGAGAAATTACATGCCCCAAAAATTTAATTTCTGACATCCAAAAGTCACATTTTGATCTTTTGGCATATAATTATTGACTTTTCAAAACTTCAAGCACTATCCTTAGATGTTCGACATGATCTTCCTGAGTCTTGGAATATACCAGGATATCATCAATAAAAACAATTACAAAACGATCCAAGTATGGCCTAAAAATTCGATTCATGAGGTCCATAAAAGCTGCAAGCGCATTCGTCACACCAAAAGGCATTACCAGAAACTCAAAATGACCATAATGAGTTCTAAATGCTGTTTTCGATATATCTTCCTCATTTATCTTCAACTGGTGGTATCTTGACCTCAAGTCAATCTTAGAGAAAAATCTTGATCCACCAAGTTGATCAAACAGCTCGTCAATCCTTAGGAAAGGATACTTATTCTTTATCGTCATCTGGTTTAACTTCCTGTAGTCCATACAAAGCCTTAAAGTACCGTCAGCTTTCTTGGCAAATAAAACAGAAGCACCCCAAGAAGAAGTACTACTTCGAATGAAACCCTTGGATATCAAATCATCTAATTGTTCTCTCAATTCGTTCATCTCTACAAGAGCCATGCGGCAGGCTAGAATAGAAACTAGTTGAGCTCCAGGAACAAGGTCAATACAGAACTCGATCTCCCTATCTGGTGGTACTCCTGGTAAATCCTCAGGAAATACCTCTGGATATTCACTCACCACCGGAATCCATAGGTCCTGATCATTAGTTCTCACTTCACTATCAGTGGCAAACAAGTTCCCATAATACTCAAGTTTCTTCATACCACTTAAACAGGCTTTTAGAATAGGACTCGGTTTCAAAGAATTCATTCGGGCTTGATATATTATGCGTCATCCATCATCCAGAAAAAGAGTCACTTGCTTATCATAACAATCGACAATAGCTCGATACTTGGATAACCAATCCATATCGAGTATTACATCGTATTGTTTCATTGGTAATATAATTAAATTAGCAGGTAATTCTTTACCATCAATCACCACACAATAAGATTTACACACACTAGACACATCGGATACACCACCCAAAGTTATTCCTAAAGTCAAGGCATAATCCAACTTAGATAATTTTAACCCCAAAAGTTTAACAAACAACAAGGATATGAATGAATGAGATGTACCAGTGTCAAATAAAACACGTGCCCAAGAATATGAAATAAGGACCATACCATCAACAACACCTCGGCCAGTGTGTTCATTGGTACCATCAGTTCCAGAAACTACATAAGCTTGGCTAGTAACTTTTCCATTTCCCTTATTACCTCTTCCTTGTCCAGGATGACTACTGCTAGATCCCGGACCATTGCTACCATATCCACACCCTCCTTGACTCCCTAAAGTCTGAGGAGTCTAGAAATTCTGAGTATAACCCTAGGGGCGGTACTGGTGCTGGTAAGGTGGTGGAGAGGAAAAAGCCTGGGAAACACCCTGAGACTGCAGCGGCCTAGCTTGAGTGTTCTGGGGAGGTGCTGAAATAGAATAACTTCCAAGTAGTCCTTCCTGAGAAAGAAGGGATTTCTGTAGACGTTTTGGGCACTCATTCCTCTTATGACCCTGTTGACCACAGTGGTAACACGTATAGAGGCTGAACCTTTTATTACCTGCTGAACCACTGCTAGTATAGCTTTCGCTGTGAGGTGAATCTTGAGCAGACCATTGTCCTTGGTTCCTCTTGTTCATTTTTCTCTCATTGCTTTTATTCTTCCTTGCACCCTGCTCATTTTCTATGGCTTTAGCTCATTAGGCAGCTAGCACTACTTCAGAAAGAGTGGCAAATGAGTGAATAGTAATACGGTTGTGGATATTTCGATTCAGTCTATTCTTAAACTTCGCAATTCGGTAAGTGTCACTCACTGCTGGGCTAAGGGCAAAGCTTACCAATTCTGTGAATTCCATCATGTATTGGTTTACTATTCTATTCCCTTGAGTAAGTCTCTCAAAACGACCAACCACTTCATCTTATTGATCATCGTTTGCATAATGTGCTTTGAAGAGTCTCTCAAATTCCTCCCAAGTTATGCTTTCTACATTTTGCATAACCTCAATTGTCTCCCACCAATGGATAACATTTCCCGTCAAGCTAGAGATAGCAAACATAGCCTAGAACTTTCTAGGAGTACCCAGGGTCCGAAAATTTCGTGTCATCTCACGCAACAATGCGTTGGCAACTAGTGGGCCTAGGGTTACATTATACTATCTAGGTTGAAGACACATAAACTTCTGAAGATAATCAGCCTGATCGGGTTGACGCTCTGGCTGTGATTGAGGTTAAGGCTGAAGGTTAGGAATTTGCATCTCAAAGAAAGCATGATGCATAGCTTCAAAAAATTGGTTGAAGTCTTGCGGAATTAGAGGGGGGCTCGGTACTAGGTTGGCATCTCGGAACTCTCCTAGGAGGCATTTTTGAAAGTCTGAAATGATATACCAAACTATTAGTGAGGTAATGATGCATATCATCATAAAAACAATTTCAATCTAGTTTAATGGTGCTATGTCCGAGGTATTAAAATCTAAAAGCTCTGATACCATAATTTCTGTCACGATCCAAACCCCGGGGTAGTGGCAGAAGGAGAATTTCACAAAAATTGGAAATTCCTTAGTTTTTTTTTTAAACTCCAACCAGTGAACCTATTCCGCAGTTTATAGTCACCAATAAACATAGATTGAAAAATTATAAGAAAAATCAAATTCTCAGATAGTTCACTGAGCATCATCATTCACACCTCAAAATCAGCTAGAATGATATATATAGTTACAAACATTTTCAAAGTAACACACTTAACATGAATGCTAGTAATATCCATATATTTTACAAGACTAGTGCTCCTAGCATTATAGTGTCTCAAATTATGAATAAAAGATAACTTCTTATTCTACTTATTGACCGTTAATGTCACACTAGATACCACTTGTGGAGAAAGTAGGGAGGGTGAGCATAAATTACCCAGTAAGTTACCCAATTTCCCTTTTGGGAAAATCTTTTATAAATTTCAAAATATCTGTATGGTTAGTTGTATCGAAAAACATTTCTATAAATATTAAGAATTTAAAACATTTACATAAAACTATGCTAAAAATCAAAACCAGATATCCAGATCAAAATATATAAAAGTCTCAATTAAAATAAGCATAATGCACGTCACTTCAATCAACACATCACATGAGTTCTCATCCTCTCATCACAACTAGAGCAACTTATACTACATGTATTGAGTGCTCTCTGTCTGATATTTATCTCTGAAAACCAAATGGACACCCATGTGTCAAATCCCACCGAATCGGAGGGGCACCAAATGCCTACGCCTACCAAATGGAGATAGTTAGAAAACAAATCCCGCGCGGGTTTACGGACTCTCACCGAAGGCGGGTGTACTAGTCCGCCTACTACAATACCGTGATGCTTAAGACGACTCTCATGCATGATCGTATGAAATATGCAATATATATAGAGTCTCAAACAACCATGTAGTGGTTTAACATTCTATACATGCTCTGATTTTTAATTAAAATCCATTTTGTACTTTAAAATCTAAAAGTACAGTTTCTATGGTTTTACCAAATTCCAAGTATAAAAACTTGTATAAAATCATATTTAAAAATATCTAGAACAGTGTACAATGTTTCACAAATTTATAGTTCATTAAAATAACTATTCAAATAATTCAATTTAATAAAATCACGAAATTTCATTTTTCAGAATAAATTCTAATTTTAATGAAAATAATAGAAAACAAGGAAATTGAATCCCCTACCTCGAAATAGTAATTATGCTGAGTTAACGGCGCTAGAAATATCCTCAATTGATTACTAGGTTGTTTGGACAGTTGTTTTCGAATCTCGTCACGTTCACTTAAAAAGTTGACTTTTCAAACGGAATTTTAGATTGAGAAACAGATATCACCAATGAATTCAGAACACCCAAAATGTTTGTTTGGATATAAAGTTCGTCGAAAATGGGTCCCGGTACGGAACCACCTCGTGGCACGCAAAACAGTGCAATTTACGAGCTATTTTCTCAATTTTCGTGTCACTTCGGAAAATAGTGATATTTTATATCAAACTTTATATCTTGACCTCACTGAGTCTAAATTCGATCTCAGAAATCAGTTTTGAGATCCCGAACACTAAATGAGCTCAAAAATCCAAAAATTATAAACATACCATATTTTGATCACGATAATTAACGATCTTCCAGTTATCATTTTAATAGTTAAAAACCATGGAATTTCATGTTTCAAACTCCCCTATCACGTGGTAAAATTTTCTCGGGAAAATTAACTTAATTCTGAAATAATTACGAAAATACCACAAAAATTAAATATTAAAATATTGTTACAGTAGTCAACTTCTCACCGGAGCCGAGCTAGAGGCCGAAAGCAGTCGGAAATAAAAGCTGGAGTCGGGATGAATCCAACGGTGGTGGTGGTGAGGTGATCGGACATCGGAGGAGGAAACAGCGGGCGAAAAACTGATCCGGTGGCGTGACCTTCGGAGTACTCGATCTCCGGCGGGAGGCGGCGAAGCGAGATGGCGGCACCGGGCGTGGCTTCATCGGCGGCTGGGCAAGGATGTGAGGCAGTGCATCGGGCAGTGCGGTGGCCAGAGGAGCCTCGGGTGAATAGTAACAGATGTGGGAGTTTCGGAGGTTTCTGTGGAGAAGAAAGGAAAACTGAGGGGTTTTTATGCAATTTTCAAAAATTATAGCAGTGGGACATGTGGCACAATCTGATTCAATCGAAAATAAGTTTATAAAATTCCACTTTGGCCACAATTTTAAAAAAATTCTTTCACTTTAGTCCTTCCTTAATTACACTTTTGTCCCTAGTTTGAAATTTCTTTTTTACTTTTGCCTCAAATGCACTTAGATTTAATCTTGTCTATATTCAATACCAAATTATTTCTGATCTTTATTTAATTAATCCAAAAATATAAAATTACCAAATTGCTCTTGAAGTAAAATTACTTAATTACCCTTACAAAATTTAGGATTTTACATGGGATCTTTCTATTTCTTGTGTTCTCCCAAACTTTGGTCATTACATTGAGTAATCAGGACAGTAAGTACATTTCAGTTACTCTAGTGCAGTTTAGTTTAGTGTTCTTTCAATTCATCTGTCATTGCCATAATACTCTGTTCTATGCTGTTATGCTGCTATCATATCTTTGCATTTCTTCTTTTATTACTACAAGTCATGAGTTTCGGTGTATTTGTAAGAAGCTACTTCCGCTGATCTTGCGCTGTATGTTGTGTTCTTTTAGTTTTCGTTTCATAAGTAAACATAGAAAGTGGAAATTTGGTATTCTTGGTTTAGGTGAACAAGAGTTCTGCTTCACTTGTTCATTAGGAATTCTAGAAAGAAAAAAATATCCGATTCCATGATATGACCTATCAAAGAATTATCAACTTAATATTAAGACGATAGTTGGTTTGTTTGTGATGATGTTAAGCTTGGTACACATTGCTCCATCTATGACATATCAGCATACGATTAACAGAAAATAAGAATCTAAACATGGTTATGGGGCTTTGTTATTTGATTGGTCTTGTCTGTAAATATTGATGACATTTTTCATTACATTTCAGCTTCATTTAGATCTATAAAGTTAGTGGTAATAACATGAATAGCATTTTGTAATTCTTCGGATTTACTATTGAGAATCCGATTTCCTTTTCTTTTTTTCTTTCTGTTTTCCATTTAATCATGGGAATTATCTATATATAAATATATATATATTTTTTTTCTTATGCAGTTATCGGTTTAGAGTCTCTTGAATGGACAAACATACCTGCTAATTGGGAGGGCTCAGATCCTTGTGGTGCTATTGGGACGGCATTGACTGCACCAAATCACGTGTCACTTCCATTTAAAGATCTTTGCTAGTTCACTACTTTTTGATGGTCAAAGTCTTGCTGCTTCTTTCCGTCAGTTTCAAGGTTTTTTTTTATTATTATTTATTATTTTTTTATCTTGTGAAATGCTTCTGCTTTCAGAAGATTATCAAGCATGGGGTTGAAGGGTCAACTGTCCAGGGGTATCGAGCAACTATCCGAATTACAAACTTTGTAGGTCTTATTTTGTAGCTTTATTATGCATTTTTTGTAGTATTTCATTTCTTCATTTATGTTTCTAAAAGTGAAAAGAAAGGTAGAGACTCTCCCAAGAAACATCTTGAGAAGATCTCCCCCATTCAATTCACTTTCAAAAACAAAAACTAAAAGTAGAACCAAGCAAGCCATCTCTAGTTCTGTTTCCATGAACATTTTCTAAATATATTAGTGACTGTTTTCTTCGTATAGGGATCTGTCTTACAACAAGCAACTGACAGGACCACTCCCGCAATCAATTGGGAATCTGAAGAAACTTTCTCACTTGTAAGGAAATGTTGAACGCTTTATTGAAACTTTAACTCTTCTTGAGATCGTGCCAGTGCTATTTAAAAATATTTTTGCTTGTTTTGTTCCTGCTAGAATCTTGGCTGGTTGCAGCTTCTTTGGTCAAATTCCCGGCACCATTGGATCTCTACAGGAGCTAGTTGTTCTGTAAGAGCTTAGCATTTTCGTTACATAAGTTGAAAACATCAATATCTCCCTAACATTTTGAAGCTCTCTCCCATGCAATTGATGACAACCCAAGGATTCTCAAAGTGTATCAATTTTCTAATTACCGTTGTGTCTCTTTCCTTATGTCACTTCTACATTTGTAACGATCAATTTCTTTACATGTAAATGCAGATCTTTGAATTCTAATCACTTAAATGGTGTGATTACACCTTCCATTGGGAATTTGTCCAAACTTGATTGGCTAGATCTAACAGACAATAACATTGAGGGAACCATTCCTGTCTCTAATGAGAGTAGTCCTGGTCTTGACATGCTAGTTCAATGCCGGCACTTGCATGTAACGCAAACCCCCCCCGCCCAAAAAAAATATGCAAATTAGTTACATGTCTTATTATAACCTCTCTTTGACTCATTTTCGGAGATTCTGTATACATTATCAACATTCAACAGCCATCTTGGAAAGAACAAGCTCACAGGTTCAATTCCACATCAGCTTTTCAGCTCAAATGTGAGTATGATACATGTGTAAGTTTAAACATAATGTCCTTAAATTTGTACATTTACCAGAGCACAAAGCCGAAAGAGTCTGTCCTAGCTGCGAGACTTGCTTAAGCTACTCCATTCCCTTTTTCCCTCTTAAATCTATATGGGGAGTTCTCTATACTTTTCTGGCTATTCCATGTATCAAACTGTATCTTTCTTTATCAGCAGTATGACGGGAACTAGCCTGCATTTTGCTCTAGTGTATTGCCTCACTTAATTTCTTTGGAAATGATTGATTACGGATTAAATATGTCTTGTGTATGAAGTCAAATCTACTTACAAATATATGTATACATAAATTCGGATAGCTCATTTATTGCAGGCTTTTGGATAGTAACAAACTAAGTGGCAGCATTCCTTCCACCCTTGGACTTGTTCGGACTTTACAGGTGGTGTGAGTATCTACCTCACACACTTACCGTGCAAATGTTATTGTCCAGTCATCTTCTCATGATAATTATAGCAACAATGGCTTCATAGCTTTAATTAAAGTAGTATGTGATATGCAGAAACATGAGGAACAATAGTTTTGAAGTGGCACATTTCCCTTCATGGTTTTCAGCTCTATGGTCTTTGAAAACATTGTAAGCCCCTTTTCCCCCCTTTTCTCCATAGTTGTCTTGCTTCTTCACCAGGCCATGTGTGTGCACCTGATATAACTTTTTAATCTTCCTTGGAAGAGTGATGGAGGACACGCAACTTGAGGGACAAATTCCAGTTGAACTATTCAGCCTTCCCCATTTAGAGACATTGTGAGTTGTGTTTCCAGTGTAAACTAAAACAGTATATTTTATATAATGTTCTGAGGATGGCAAAGACGGTTATTGGGTAATTGTTTCTCTATGAATAACAGTAAGCTAAAGAACAACGAGCTCGGTGGCACATTAGAAATTGTGACCTCCTACAGCAGCCACCTGCGGCTTATCGATCTGCAGGGAAATTTAATTAGAGAGATTGAGAATAGTACTGAAGTAAAGAATGTTCAGATCGTGTAAACTATAACATCCAGAACTATTTTTTTTTTTTTTTCAAATAATCCTTTGCATTTCTTTCTCCTCTATGAAGCTAATGTGCTAACATATCATAGGTTCACTTTGTCGGAAAATTAATTGTTGTTACATGTCCACATGGAAACCGACATATGTGACAGAGAAAAACAAATATAACAACAAATATTAGCCATTTATTCTCAATCCAATAGACACTGTGGACGCTGTGGACATGCAGAGAAGAATTCTTGACATTAAGGATATTAGCCATTTATTCCAAATATACCACTATTATATATCAAATCGAAGAGCTCGACGAGACATATACGCTGCCATAAAAATCAGCCAAAACAGAGTCCGAACGAGTCGTCGGAAGTTTGCTGCCATAAACTGAGTCATCTCACTAAGTTGAGCCGAGTCAGAGCCGTTTGACCGAGCTGTCAGAGCTGTTGACCAAGCCATCAGAGTCGTTTGACCACACTGTTGACCAACCTGTTGACTAGCACTGACTGAGTGTTGACTTTAACCATTGACTTTGACCAAGTCGATATACAAGTTAATTTTAAGGTTTTTCGACGTTCCGGATCTATCGGTGAAGTCAAAATTTTCAAAATCTCACTCTGCTAAGAGTTATGGTTACCAAAAATTTAGTACTTCTTCAAGTTCCACCACTTCATGGCAGCAACTTTGATAATTGGACTATCAAAATGAAAGTCCTCCTTGGAGCACATGATATCTGGGATATAGTGAAGAAAGGCTACTAAGAGTCAAGAAATAAGAGTCAAGAGATGAGGCGACATTATCCTCAACACAAAAGGATAGTTTAAAAGACACAAGAAAGAGAGACAAAAAAGCTCTCTTTCTCATCTACTAGTCCTTAGATGACGACGGGTTTGAGAAAATCTCAAGTGCAACCTCCGCTAAGGAAGCATGGAAGAAACTTTTAATTTCATACAAGGAAGAAAAAAAGATCAAAAAAGTCCGCCTTCAAACTCTAGGGGGAGTGTTTGATTTATTACACATGACAGAGATAGTGTAACGCCCTCTTTATCCTCCTACTACTAGTGAAAATTTATTAACTTTCTATTTACAAGGCGTTACTTTTGGAAGATAATCCTGTAATTGTTTTTCCAAAATACGGGCCAATTTGAACTTTTTATTTTCTTTAAAACTCTATGGATAGCTGACTTTACTTTCATACATGGTTAATATATACATATATTACAAAACAAAACGTAGTAAATAGGTACTAAAAAAATGAACTAAAAATAACTTCATTGAGAGACTGCAAAACATTCCAAAATACACAAACTAGGCCCCCCACAAGTGGTCAAAATATCCATATGTACAACACCAAGGTTGGGCCTCTACTTCAACTCACAAGCTCATGCGGTCATCTCAATCATTACTTGCAACACAAGACTATAATGAGCTACAGCTCAATATTAAAGTAATGGATGACATGTTGCTCAATGACATGAATTAAATGTATGATCATGCTTACTTAAATGTTTCGGTGCAAATAATTTCCTTTAGACCCTTCCCTGTCATGTGCTCACTGTCCGGTTCAACATTGTGCCTGCAGGGCTTCCTGAATTAATGATATCTCATGGGTTCTCCTCCCGTAAGCTCTTACCACAGTGGGGCTCGTTACTAACCTTATTCCATCGTTACCCCGTCGAGCTCAAGAGATAAGGCAGCCCGAGACTGTAGTTTAGTCTATTATATAAGTTGGAGGAAGAATATTATGACAAACCTTCTGACTAATCCTGTCACACTTGCCCTTCTCCTGGGGCTGCCACTCTGAAACTGTAAATATTTATCCCGCTTCCCCGTAACAGTAACACAAAACCTTCTGAAAGTTACCTGGTCTTAACTTCTCTATCATAAAATAGTTTTTCACAATAATACTAAGGCATTTCATAAATCATATTACCCTTCTTAAACTTTTTCATAAAATATGTATAGTTATATGGTGTACATAATAATACCACACCAAAATTACCAAGCATATATATGCTGAAATTGAAATGCCAATGGTCATACTCATAACTAGAATAAATGCAAAACATGGAAACATAATAAATACTTATATAGCACATAATTCTTGTGTTGCAGTTTAGTACTTTACTTACCTTGTGTCCTGAATAGAAATGAATTGTGGAAAGGGTCAATATCCTCTAGAGATTGGTGTGCTATTCACCTGTCATAGTTTACCGTATTCAAAATGCACATTTTGCCAAAAGAATGCATCGAGATACTCGAACAATACCGAAATCAGAATTTTCACGAAATTAGGAAACTTGATCTTAAAATGACTCAGAAGTATATAAATCACTTAAGGTACTTGGCAGTCAATAAGTAGCATTGAAAAACTGTTCAAAGTTATTTAAATATGAATGCTAGTTCATTAGTACAAAAATGATCCAAAATGGCACATAATTTTGTAAAACTAGTCCATTTGCTCCTAAATAGTACCATTTTATTTTTAAAAATATTTGGACAGCACCTCCCCGATTTTTAGGATGTTGCCACATGATCAAAATCATGGTTTTAAACCTGAAATAGCAATTAGAAATCCAAATTCCCATATATACATATCAAGAGGATCACTTAGAACAATCTAAGTGCACTTGAACTCTTTTTCGGTTTCAACAAATTTAAAACCACTTTTACACTTATGTGTCATCATAAGCAGCCACCAAATGAGTGTAATAGATAATAGGATCAATAAGATATACAATCCAAATTTAAGAAATCAGATTACAAACATAGAAAACTTAATATATTACACATAAAAACACTTAACTCCATAAATTGCAAACTTTGGGGTTTTAGGTTTAACTTTAATCTTCTACTTAAATTTTATGTTTCCAACAATATATAAGGGTTCCTAGGACCATTATTCATCAAATAATAGCTTAGGTTTAAGAGCTGAAATAAAGGAAATTCACTACAAATTCAAAATCCAACATAAACCTCACCTTAACTAGTTTAAGCCTTTGCTAGACTTCTTGCCTTCTATCTCCGCTAAACTGATTTCCAAAACTTAGAAATAGATTTTTAGACTTAAGAAGACTTGAAGAAACCATTATTTAAGTGGGAACAAGCAGAGAATTGAAATTGAAAGACAACACCTAGAAAGAAGAACTTAATAGAATTACCTTGACTAGTTTTGGTGTATCTTGCTTTCTAAGGCTCCAATTTGAGTTCTACTACTTGGAAACTCTTGGAAATGTTTGAAAGAAGTTGAGAGAAGTCAGAAAAAGCATTGGAGAGTTTCAGGTCGTAGCTGGAGAAAAAGAGAAAGCAAATGACCAGATTTAACCCAAAATCAACACTTAATGGCTAAGAAAAGGTATAACTTAAATTCTAAGGGGTATTTTGGATATTTTGCACATCACTTTCCATGTGTCCATTTCTAGAACATCCTTAACATAGTCACCACGTTGCTGGTTACTCCTATATACCCAAGTGTAGCCAAAGTTGGTGAATCCTACCTTAGAAAGTGAAAACTAGTCATACTTTGACTTATGATCCTATATAACCAATCTTATTGTAATTTGGTGGAACCTAGCCCCTTAACCAATCATTAAACATAAAAAGAAAGTCAATTAGACTCCAATTAACAATGCAAACATAGTATTTGCACTCAATAATTAGAATGCACAGAAACGACATTACGCGATTAAGCTTAATCTAAGCTAGCTTAGTGCAACTATATATGAATTAGGGTCCTGAATGCCACCTCGTGCTTACCTGGAGCCGACAAATAAAATGCTATAAATAAGTCCTAGACATTGAATTTAGCCTATTTGACGAGTTAAACACACAATGAATTTGGCTCCGAAGTACGTGAAAATTGTATTTTACCGAAAAACTACTATTTGACCAAGTTATCAACAAGTATGATCTTAATACATGTGCACACAGTATTAGTTTCATAATTATATTCTTTGTTCTTTTTATACACCGAGCTCTCTCTCTGAGGGTATTGAACCTTTACACTGCATCGGGACACTCCGACAATCATTAGTATAATAACATGTATGTAAAAGCACATAACATAAGGAATGAGTATATTTTTATAAAACTAGTATTAATGACTTCTAGATGCCTAATATGCAATTAGAATATGTTTATTATTGGCTCTCTTAATTATGTGAGGAGCTGGATGTCATAGATAGAGTCAGTTTCTGACTACTTTTCTAGAGATCTAACCATTTCCAATCAAATGAAGAGAAATTGTGAAAAACTAGAAAATGTTACGATCATGGAAAAGTTTCTTCGATCGTTAGATCCAAAATTTGAGAATATTGTTACTGTTATTGAAGAAACCAAAGACTTAGAAGCCATGACAATAGAATAACTTTTGGGTTCCTTGCAAGCCCATGAAGAAAAGAAAATGAAGATGCAAAATTTCAAAGAGCAACTCCTTAAGGCTCAACTCCAAGAGAAAGAAGAAGATTCCGGCAATGGAAAAGGACGTGGAAGAGGAGGAAGGGGATACTTCAACAATAATTATGAAAATTAAGATATACGAGAAAGTTTGATAAGAGGTCGTGGAAGAGGTAACCCATGATGTTTGCATGACAAGTCCCAAATCAAGTGACACAACTATCAGAGATATGGTCATTATGCTTTCGAATGTAGAGCTCCAAAGAAGGTGCAAAAAATAGCCAATTATGCCGAAGATAAAAGACAAGAGGAAGATTTGTTATTGTTAGCATGCAAGGAGACCAATGGGTGCCAAGAAAATATATGATATCTTGACAGCGGAGCAAGCAATCGTATGTGTGGAAGAAGAAATATGTTCATAGAGCTTGACGAGTCAGTGATTGGGAATATTTCATTTAGAAATGATTCCAAAGCAGTAATAAAGGGCAAAGGTAAAATTCTCATACGCTTGAGAAATGGAGAACATCAGTTTATTCCAAACGTTTACTACGTGCCTAACATGAAGATTAATATCTTGAGTCTTGGCTAACTTTTAGAGAAAGGCTATGATATTCACATGAAAGAAAACAATCTTTCTTTAAGAGACCATAGAAACAAGTTAATCACCAAAGTGCCAATGACAAGAAATAGAATGTTCTTGTTACACATTCAAAATGATGTAGCAAAATATCTAAAGGCTTGCTACAAAGATTCATCATGGCTTTGGTACCTAAGGTTTGGACATCTCAATTTTGGCGGCCTAGAATTATTAGCAAAGAAGGAGATGGTTCGAGATCTACCTTTCATCAGTCAACTAGACCAATTATATGAAGGATGCTTATTGGAAAAGTAATTCAGAAGAAGTTTTCCAAGAGAATCAAGTTCCTGAGCTCATAAACCGTTTGAGCTCATACATACCGATGTGTGTGGTCCAATAAGACCAAGCTCTCTCGGTAAGAGTAACTACTTTCTCCTCTTTATCAATGATTTTTTAAGAAAGACCTGGGTGTATTTCTTGAATGAGAGATCATAAGTGTTCGAAAAAATTCAAGAATTTCAAGGCACTTGTTGAAAAAGAAAGTGGTCGAAGTATCAAGGCAATGAGATCTGATAGGGGAGGAGAATTCACATCCCACAAGTTTTAGAAGTATTGTAAAGATAATGGCATCCGCCATCCTTTAACAGTACCAAGATCTCCCCAATAGAATGGTGTCGTATAAAAGAAGAATAGAACAATCTTAGATGTAGCCAGGAGCATGCTTAAGAGCAAAGGAATGCCAAAAGAGTTTTGGGCTGAAATTGTAGCTTGTATAGTTTATCTGTCAAATCGCTCTCTAACAAGAAGCGTATGAGGAAAGATGCCATAAGAAGCTTGGAGCAGAAGAAAGCCTAGAATCTCTCACTTAAAAGTGTTTGGAAGCATAGCTTATACTCATATGCCTGATGAAAAGAGAACCAAGCTCGATAATAAAAGTGAAAAGTTTGTCTTCATCGGCTACAATTCTAACTCAAAAGACTACAAACTCTATAATCCAAGCAATGGCAAGACTATTATTAGTCGTGATGTGGAGTTTGATGAAGAAAGCACTTGGGAATGACACACACAAGAGGGAAATTATGACTTCCTACCATACATTGAAGAAGAAAGTGAGCAACATAGAATGGAGCAAGGAAGAGAAGAACTGCAAGAGCCTGTTATCCCACTTACTTTACCAATGACAAGCACTCATCAAGAAACAATATCAAGATCATCTTCAAGTAGTAGTTCAAGTGAAAGGATACAAAGATTAAGGAGCTTATAAGAGATATATGAGGTAATTGAGAGTCAAAATGACTTCACACTCTTTTGCCTCCTTGTAGATTATGAACCATTAAACTTTGATGAAGCTGTACAAAGTAAAGAGTGGCAAGATGCAATGGATGAAGAAATAAAGGTAATCACAAAGAATGATACATGGGAGCTTGCTACACTTCCAAAAGAGCACAAAGCAATCAGCATGAAATGAGTTTACAAGACTAAAAAGAATGTTAAAAGAGAAGTGGAGAGATATAAGGCAAGATTGGTCGCGAAGGGATACAGTCAAAGACCCGGCATAGACTATGATGAGGTATTTACTCCTGTCATCTATCTAGAAACGGTACGATTGATCATCTCATTGGCTGCTCAAAATAAATGGAAAATTCATCAAATGAATATCAAGTCTGCTTTCTTAAATAGAGTCCTTGAAGAAGAAATCTATATAGAGCAACCATCTGGGTATGAGATTAAGGGACAAGAAGATAAGTTTCTAAAGTTAAAGAAGGCTCTTTACGGGTTAAAGTAAGCACCAAGAGCATGGAATAGCTGTATCGACAAATACTTCCAGAATAACAACTTCATTAAATGTCCTTATGAGCATGCATTGTACATCAAAGTAAAAGATGGAGATATCTTGATTGTGTGCCTCTATGTTGATGATTTGACCTTCACGGGGAGTAATCCATCTATGTTCGAAGAGTTTAAGAAAGCAATGACAAAGGAGTTCGAGATGATTGACATGGACTCATGTGTTATTATCTTGGCATAGAAGTGAAGCAAGAAGAAGATAGAATTTTCATTTCACAAGAAGACTATGCTAAGGAGATCTTCAAGAAGTTCAAGATGAATGATTGCAAGTCTGTCAATATACCGATCGAATATAGAGTCAAGCTATCAAAGCATGATGAAGAAGAAAAGTGGATCCAATACTCTACAAAAGCTTAGTTGGAAGTTTGCGCTACCTGACTTGCACAAGACTTGACATTCTATATGTTTTGGGCCTAGTTAGTAGTTACATGGAATCTCCAATAATTACTTACTTGAAAGTTGCCAAAAGAATCATTCGATATATTAAAGGTACAACTAACTTTGGTTTACGATATTCATTATCTAATAACTATAATCTTGTGAGTTATAGCGACAGTGATTGGAGTAGAGATTTAGATGATCGAAAGAGTACAAGTAGTTTTATATTCTTCATGAGAGACACTGCTTTCACATGGATGTCTAAGAAGTAATCAATCGTCACATTTTCAAGTTGTGAAGCAGAGTATATTATAGCTACATCATGCGTCTGTCATGCGATTTGGCTAAGAAACTTATTGAAGAAATTATGTATTCCGCAGAATGAACCCACTGAGATCTATATTGATAATAAATCAGCAATTGCTTTGGCAAAGAATCCTATCTTCCATGATTGAAGCAAGTACATCGATACCCGCTACCATTATATAAGGAAATGTGTTGCAAGAAAAGATGTGTAACTGAAGTATGTGAAGACTCAAGACCAAGTGGCAGATATTTTCACCAAACCACTCAAGCATGAATATTTTCTTAAGTTAAGAAACTTACTAGGTGTCACAAATCAAGTTTAAGGGGGGTATTAGAAATAAACTTCTTTGTGTCCTATTGAGCCATAATTTAGTTATTTTGGCTTGTGTTATGAGTTGGACTTGTTTTGGGGTGTGTATCTAATAGCCCATAATTTAATATCTAAGTTTCTAGAGTATTCTTGTATTTGCTAGATTACTCTTGTATTTTGTATAATTAATTAGGTGGTTGAAGGTTACATGAAGTATCTAGAATCATCTTTGAAATAGTATAAATAGAGTATTCTTCCCCCCTATTTTGTATCAAGCAAAAGAGAAACAATTCAAATAGTAATACAAGTTCTTCTCTTTCACCAAAATTCTCTCTAGTTTCTTTCTTAGCCTTTCTAGTCTTAAAATCTCCTATTTTCAATAATGGGAAGGTAGATGTTTACTCCTTTTGTTTTAAGTATATAACAACTAGTTCACAAAAGGTGCTTGCATAATATATATGTATAAGTATGATGTTTTGAACTCTCCCTTGAGCATTTTTATACCTGCAACTTCAGAAATTATCTTGTCAAACTTTGTTATGCACTAAGTTGTTTAGTCTTTGAACATTTTCGTAGGTTTATCGTGGAACGCTTTTGACCGGAGAGCTGATTGCCATCAAAAGAGCTAAAAGAGAGTCGATGCAGGTTGGACATGAATTCAAAACTGAGATTGAACTTTTATCGAGGGTTCGTCACAAGATTCTTGTATGCCTCCTGGGTTTTTGTTTCGAGCAAGGTGAAGAAATGCTGATCTACGAGTATGTACCAAATGGTAATTTGAACGATACTCTGTCAGGTACTTCCATATTCTAGTTCTTCAGTGTTCACCCTCCTTATGTTTTACACTGGTCATTTTGACACCTGAATTGCATATTCTGTCAGTAAGCATTCTGAATGCTTAAGCCTTTTTACAAACACATGTAGCCAAATAGGCCAAAAGATAGTAAAGGTTTATGTACATCAGACATCAAGAAAGCTTCTACGAAGATAGAATATGTACTCATTTTTCTTTCTTACTCATTACATGCATGTTGTCCCACATGGAAGTCAGGAATTAGACGGGATTGGATGAGAAGACTTAGGGTAGCTCTTGACACAGCTAGAGGTTTGGTCAATCTTCATGAACTTGCCAACCCTCCAGTAATACATAGGGATATTAAGTCGACCAATGTTCTTTTGGATGAATGCTTGAATGCAAAAGTCGCCGATTTTGGTCTCTCCAAGCTTATGGGTGATGGTGAAAAGGATCATGTTAGCACGCAAGTCAAAGGGACGATGGTAAATATTCACCTTTTGAATCCCTTGTATAAATCAAACGACGGCCAAAAAAAAAACTGTGGTTGTAGGCTTAACCTGATTAGTAACCACCGCACAATTAGAGTTAAAATTCAAATCCACCAAAAAAAAAAAAATCAACCAAAAGCTATTCGTTTAAAATATGTCTGCTTTCATCATAATACAGATAAATTAGTTCAGATGCATTTAACTATTAAAAGTCAATGAGAAGAAAAATTTGAAGGAAATATTCATCAAATCTAGTTCTAGAGAAACTCTTTGGATAACCAGGTCGGAAACAAATGTGAGATTTAAGTCCTAAAGTAATGGAATCCAAGTCCATTCCATCCAACAAATTAATCAGTTAACCAGAAAATCAAAGTATAGCTTCGAATATGCTTCTTGCATCAACATTCAGCCATCATGTGGATTTTTCTCTCATACTAGGTGGCACCTATAACTAATTAAAAGTTGCTACAATCATTTATATCTTAACTGTGACTTATTTGAATAAACGACAAACATAAAAACTTATTTAAGACATAAGAAATATACATTGTTGTATTCTAAGAAGATATATCATTACATGTGCTTATATTATCGAGGGTATCATACATTTCACAGCATTACACTTTCTTCTTCCTAATAGTGCATTTTCTTCACTGGTGTAGGGCTACCTAGATCCTGAGTATTACATGACACAACAATTGAACGAGAAGAGTGATGTCTATAGTTTCGGAGTGGTAATGTTGGAGATGATTACTGCAAGAAAACCTATAGAGCGAGGGAAATACATTGTGAGAGAAGTACGAGAAATGATGGATAAGACTAAAGAGTTATACAGCCTCCACTCAGTTGTTGACCCTGCTCTTGGTTTTGGAACAAGATTGAGTGGTTTTGAAAAGTTTGTGGACCTGGCAATGCGATGGGTTGAAGATGGAAGAGCAAAAAGGCCCACAATGAGTGAGGTGGTAAAAGATATTGAAACCATTATGCAGCTTGCTGGTTTGAACCCCAATGCAGATTCATTATCCACTTCTGCAAGCTACGAGGAGTCCAATAAGGCAAGCTCCTTTGATCCTTACAGTGAAGAATCATTTGATCAGAGTCAAGTTTTTCCGCCACGGACGATATAATCTCAGTGAGTTTTGTTTTGAACTCAAAATGTTCAAATTGGTAGCGGTTGGCAAGATGTAATTTGTTTTGTAACTTAAGTTGAATGTTACCGTGTTTATATCTTGTTGTAGAGAATAACATCCGTAAATTACGAAAACTAAAACTTTAGTTTCGAAGAATTAGAGGAACAAAGAGCTACTGTATTTAATAGGAAGGAAAGAAGATAAGATGGAAAGGGATGGACAAAATCGTAACAAGTAATATAATAGTAAGTGTAAGTATCATTCTGACAAAGACTAATAATTTATTAAGTACCATATTTTGTTAATTTTAAACAAATAAAGAAAACCTAAATTATATTAAAATTAAAAATAAAATAAAAGCAATTAAAATAATGAAAATAAAAATTAACATAAAGAGAGCAGAAAACAAAAATTGAACGAGCTTCTAATCAATAAAAATAAACTTAGGGTTTCCGATTTCATTATAACTAATCAATTCTAAAATTTTTTATCTCATTAGTATAAAATTATTCCCCTATTTAATAATCAAGATTCTTTAATTTATTCATTATCCTCTCATTAGTTAAAGCAAAAATACTCTTAATTACCAATTCACTCTATTTTTATGTGAATCAAAAAAATTAAAAATTTATGACGATCTATAGAAAATCATATAACAATTGCACGAACTATGTAAATATTTCCTATTTTATATACAACCTATATCTTTCAATCCGATAAACTAGATACAAATCTCTTTGCAGTTTCGTTATGATTAACAAAGCGTCTATTTAGTAGCTAATTAAATAAAAGTATTAAGAACAGAATTGAAAACTCAATTAAAAAAATTAATTCGTAAATTAAATTAAAAAAATATAAATTTAAAACATCATAATTAAAATATATCATAGTTCTAGAAAAACAAATCTAAAACTTAACTAAACTAAGAAAAATAAAAATATCAAATTTAAATATCTAAAAAAAATAATATTTTAAAATTGAAAATAAAATCAAAAGAAAATTACGAATAATGAAACTCTTCTTTTGCACCGTTGATCTGTCTGTCTCCTATCAATTTTCTCCATTTGGATTACAGTGTTTCTATCTTATTTTTCTCACTCTTTATGTCTATTTCACAGTTTTGAATAAAAATTAATATTTGGTGTATAATCCCATGCGGGGGAGATGATGAGCTCAGCACGTATCTCTCTTTCATTTGAGCACAAAAAATTGACTCTGACTGAAATGACGTGACTCGTTGTCGTTGGATTAGAAAATCCGATGTACCGGAGTCTGCTTCACAGGATCAGACACTACAAGGCTCACTACAGTAGCTAACGCAAGCATGAGGCCCACCATTTGCTGTTAGCCTGCCTCACTCGCTCACCCACCACGCATGATGGACACGCGCTCACCAGATGCCTCCTTTGTTTGCTCCAACGGCTGAGATCCCATTTTGCTACTCATCTTCAACCAAGCGTCTGTCCTATCTTTTTTTCTTCAGATTTTTTTTAGAAAAAAACAACAAAACAAAATAGCTAAATAAAAGAATTGAATCCAAAATAAGTAAAATATAAACGTAAATTAAACGTAAATAATAGATAAATAATAAATAAATAAATAAACTAATATTAAATCTAAAATAAGCTAAAATTCAATAAAATTAAAATCTAAAGAATAAAATAAAATAATTTAAATTATCTAAAAATAAATAAACTTAAAACTCTCAAAGACCCCTAATAATTCCATTTTCATAGAGTTATTCTTTGCTTTTCTAGTTTTGATTTTGCTATATTTCTTTGAAAAATAAAGTTATTTCTTGTGAGCATGATATTATTTTGATGTCTGGCTTATTTTTATGTGTAGGAGAAAGAAACATTGTGAGATGATACCAACGAGGGTAAAAAAAAAAGAGCAAGAGAATATGAAAAAGGGCGCCAAAAGGCGCCATAAGTATCATAGAACCCGAGAGTTGGCATTGTGTATCACCTCTTAGGAATCCTTAAACTTGCAATATTAGTAGAATTATTATAAATTTGGTGTCGAATTTTAATAAGTTTGCATTCGTAAATACTTGAAATTATGTGTGCAGTATTATTTTAATGTTAAATTTTATTATGTAAGAAAATCATAGTTAATCCTTGATTTAACTTAGAAATTCTAAGTTAGTTTTCTTTAATAATAAATTGATTTTACAATAATTATATTATGTACATCAATATAACCTAATTAAAAATGTGACATGTTTATATCACATTAAAATTGTTACATTTTATAATCTAAAGTTAATGGTTGCACCAAATTAGTACCATGCCATAACTTGAATGGTTAGGATTTAAGTATACAAAGAATTAAGTAGACAAATCAATCTAAGGGTGGAAAATAAGTTATAGAAAAAGATGAAGAGTAGTAAAGTTTTACCTTAGGAAGGTAATAACTTTAAATGAGTGGAATAGAAAAGGAAAGGGATATAGTTAATAGGTAATTCAAAATGTAGGAAAAAAGGAAAATTATAATGGAAATATTCTTTAGAAATTAGTGGTCATAATTCAAAGTGGAAGACATAGACAAAACTAATTCGTAACTTTTGTCTCCAAAATAATTCAAAAGGTATAAAAAGATTAATATAGTAGAGACTTCCCTTAGGAGCTAATGGTATTGGATTCCAAATAATTGAAAAGAAAAAATATTAGAGATAAAAATAATGGATGAGTAAAAAAATAAAATAAAATAAAGTAAAAGATAAGATAATGAAGTAGGAAAAGAAGATATATTGACAAATTGATAATAATGATGCTTAGATTATTTAATAGAATGTGAACGTATGTATTATTGGATACCTTCCATGGATGACCTATAAATAGATCATTCATTTGGCAATTCAAATTCATGCTTAAACTTTCAATCACTTAGTCAAAACTATCTTCATATTTCCAATTATCCTTTCTCAAAAAAAAAAAACTCTTTCTACCTCACTTTCTTCCAAATCCACAAGAGATACAATATTTTACCCATCAACTCTAGAAATTTAGAATTATAGTCAAGAAAGAGAGTACTTAAATTTGTGGTGGTGACGTAAGAAAGAAGGTTCAAACTTGGAAGGTATTTATTCCTTCACCTTGCTTGTTATGTGTTTAAATAGATTATATAAAAAAATAAATAGGTAATAACATATTTGACCTACTTTAGATGTTATATAATTTTTATTATATTTAGACTTATTTTGTTGATTTCTTAAACCTCTAAATATGAATACTTCATAATAATAAATGCTAAATAATAATAATAATAGTAAAATCAAAATGACTAAATAAATAAAAGTGGAATATTTTTAAGTATAAAACCCTAAAATAAAATATACATAAAAATGAACCAAGCTTAATGATTTAGACTTAGATCCTTAAGAACAGATTTTTACCCATTAGAAATGCTTTCCAAAAATTAAAAATGTTTGCTCAAAAGTTGGAAGGACTAAAATGCAAAAATTTTGAGTATTTGGATCAAATATGTGAAAAAGTTATTTTAGGAAATTTTAAGACTATTTTAAAGTGTAAAAGTAAATAAAGGAAGAATCTTTAACAAAAAAAAAAGATATAACTCAATATTTACTATTAGAGGGTATAAATGTTAGAAATCTTAAGATTTTGGGCAAAAATGTAAATTATAAAACTTGAAATATTGGGTTGGAAATTCAGTATAAGAATAAATAAAAAAAATTATTTTAGATATCTAATTGGGATAAGAAAAGATTTACTTCAATTTAAGACATGAAATCAATTATAGATTATAAGTAATGTATGCCTCTAATTGTATTTTGCCTAAGTTTAGTGATAGGCCTAAAAAAGCGCGATCAATACCAAATAATATTTAGTCTAAGTATGATTTTAAATTTTAAATTTGTATGGCCCTTAGTGTGGTCGACTCAATTATCATATTATGACCCTTAATTACGAATAAAAAAATTAATCAAGAATAATTCAAAGTATTTGATGAAAAGAAATATAATTAAGAAAACTTAATTGATTTAGGATGATATTAATCAAATCAACAACCAAATTATTGATAGATTAAAAAGATCACTATGATCTAGGTTAAGGTGAATCAAATCTCGTCCATCTAAGTGAAAGTATAAATTAGTCAATGAATATAGCGTGACATTGTTTCTTAAGTGTGAAATTTTATGCTGGATCAAGACTGAGTCTTAAATATTTTAAGCCCACTAAGTAATTAGAAGTTTTTTCTTTAAAAAAAAAAAAACAATGTGAGGCCACTTTAAATTTCTCTAACAAATAGAGTATGTATACGTCAGGGTAAACTTTGATCTAGACGTATGTAATTAATGAGTAGAACTAGGATATTCATATTACGAGCTAAGTACAATTTCACCTATAGCATGGATGGTTGAAAATGTTTCATGTTTGCAGTATGATATATTTGAATTAATTTCATGCGTTAACTTGCCTTTATATTATTATTGTATGGCCTATGTATAATATATGTTTATAGAAATACTTTTCCTATGCTATAAAAACATGATGTAAGCTTACTTTACAATGTTATCATGAAAATACTTCAACATACTTTAACAAAGGAAATGTTACGATAGTTGAATATGAGTTTGGGTTCATTGAAGCGTACCCACTCATATTAAGAAAAGACTAAATTAGATAAAGAATTTAAAAGTGTCGTACCAAAATAAGATAAAGAATTTAAAAGTGTCGTACCAATCTCCACTAAGTGAGGATATCTGAGGAAAAATAAGATCGACCTCCCCTAAGCGAAGATTCCTGAGAAAAAGTATGTTAAGATTATGACCTTGAGTGTTTTTAGATGGGTCGCTCCCCTGGTTCCCCATTCAGTAGTGCACACTCGGTACATACACTAAGGCCCATAAGAAAGATAAAAGACTTTACAATCAAGAATAAGATAAAATCATGACATAATATCTTATAATAAAGCGTAAAGTAATGATTTCATAAAACAGTACAACTGGACTTTCATAATAAAAAGAAAAAAAAAAGAAGAGAATTATTTGTTCATAAGTAAAATGTTTTGTGAGAATTACATTGTACTTACTGGGCTAAAGCTCACATTTTATGAGTATCCATGCTATAGGTTTCAAAGGAAAGAAACCTCTGATTTGATTGATGGGTTAGTTAGAATTGATGCGGAGATGAATGCGAGGCACATGCAATGGAATACCGTCATTAAAATTATTTCTGCATATGTTCTTATCATAAGACAAATGATTTCAATTATATAAGCTTGATGTTATTTGAAAATATACTTATAACTTGGTATTTTATTTTGTAATGCATAGTTTAATCAAATTGAACTTCAAAATGTATTTCGATTTAATAGAAGTTAAACAAATATTTTTTTTAAAAGATCTAAAAGAGAAAATGTTTTGATTTAAATAAATGCAAAACATAAGGGATTCTGTCAAAAACACCTAAACTGTCTAAGGAGAGCTTGGGACTTAAGTGGTCCATATGTGACTCCCCTCCTCACCTAGGAGCCTTTTATGGTTGCACATTATTTAAATTAACTTAATAAAAAGTTTATAATCAAATTTAAATAAAGGGTACTTAACCATTGAGAAGTATTTACTTATTTTCAAAATTTAAGTAAATTGTTAGTTATGAATATAAATCTCTTCAAAAGAAATAAAAATATATATAAAATTTTTTTTTATGAATTTTCAACATCTAAATTTTTATTTTTTTTTTAAATAAACTAAGAAGTAAGTAGTTAATAGTCTGAAAAGTTTGAATCGTTACATTGTGGTACCAAAAAAAGGCATTGGAGTGCTAGCAAATGACACCATAGTACCAAAAAGTGGCACCACAATACCAGCAAATGGCACCGCGGTGCCAATTCGAAGGGCCACAAATTTGTTTTAGCATTGTTGCACCCTTTTTGGCAATACATTGCCATCCTATACATTTAAGACTCAAAATAGATGTTCTAGATCACTTTTTGAGGAACTAAGGCCAAGATTAAACCTTACTTTAAGTGTGAAAGAGCTTCTTGGATAGAAAATCCCACTTTTGGAGATGGAGGCGCATATTCTAAGGGGAGATAGCTTAGCTCAATTTTTTTTGAGAGAGAAACATTCAAAGGAGAGATTCTTCGAGCAAAAATACCAAAAAATATTGTAATTTTCATTTTAATTTCTAGTTTTAAGAGAGAAAACTCATAGTAAAAATTAGAGAGCAATTTATTGGAGCTTATTGTACAATTATTGGAGGATTTCAATTCTCAATTTCGGAGGAATATTAATCTACAACTAGATTCATTCTCAATTTCTTCTCCTTTTTGGATTGTTTTTATTTTTCAATGGGTTTATATATGGATTTAGTTGTTCTTTTTATTTCTATCATGAGCTAAAATCTCTTTTGTCTAAAATTGCTATGTGAACTAACCTTGTAATATTGTGTTTGTTTATCTCTTATTTCAACATCTAATTGTCTAAATTGTTAGTTTTTTCTATCTTATGCTTAATACTATTATTTACTTAGCTAATAACTAGAGTGAACTTTGGACATACATGATGGAGTGGAAACTAAATTGTATATTTAACCTTAGATATAGAGATATACATTTAATTAGGATAGGAATATACCTAATTAGTATGTATAACCACTAGGAATGTTTGTTCTTAATGATTTCAGTCAATTTTGATCCTCATAGGAATATAGTAGATTAGGCTGAGTGGAAATATTTGCATGACAAACCCACAACAACCCAAATATTTAACAATTAAAGGACACAAATTGTAACATCCCCCGATTCTACACACATATGTAAGGGTATTTGTATAAATATTTAGTGAAATCGGGAGACGTTACTCAACTTAGAACTAATAAAATCGGGGAAAATTCAAACTTTTTAGAAGGAAAAAGGAAATTTCCACTCATAATTATACATACTCTAATGTATACATATATACACCCTCGATAAATGGGCCTCTCATGAAAGTTACATAATGTACACACACAAAATAGGTACAAAATCGTCTATCAGAAAACCACAGCGTCAAAATGCTCATATACACAAGCCGCGGTCAGAAAGTCAGCACTCCTCTAACTCACATATCATCCATACCTTCTACAATGTAAGAATATTAATGAGTATAAAACTCAGTAAGTAACGTATGCAGATGCATAGTACATATAACATGAAATAAATGGTCATATGGTTGGGATCCCTGTGTATATTGTATTACCTGATAAGACCGTGAATTGCATACTGAGCCACTCAGAGAACGTATAATATATCACGAGCTATATGGAGGTCTTGAGCCCCAAAAATCCCCTCTGTGTATAGCAGAGGTCCACCCCATACCG
>JXTB01000488.1:97748-146054 GCA_002914805.1 Parasponia andersonii
AAACCTAGCTTAAGAGGTGAAAACTAGTCATACTTTGACCTATAATTCCACATGGCCAATCTTATTGTAATCTAGTGAAACTTAGCCCCATAACCAATCATTAAATATAAAAATAAATCAATTAGACTCCAATTAATAATGCAAACAAAGTATCAATGCCTAATTATTAGAGTGCACAAAGATGACATTACGTGATTAAGCTTAATCTAAGCTAGCTTAGTGTAATTAAATATAGTTCAGTATAATAACTGCTACCTCGTGCTTACCTGAAACCAATATTTTAGAGAATGCTAGAAATGGTTTCTATACATTAAATAAAAGCCATTTGAAGTTTTAAACACACAGTCAATTTGGCTCCATAAAGCGTGAAAAATGCATTTTACCGAAAAACTACTATTTGACTAAGTTATCAATAGATATGATTTTAATGCATATTCGTATAGTATTACTATTCATAAATGTATTCTTTGTCCCTTTTACACATCAAGCTCTCTCTCTTTGAGGGTACTGAGCCTTTACACTGCATGGGAGCCCTTCCACAATATTAGTACAATAATACAGATCATTTAACAATCAAAATGAGTAATTTACCATGAAATTAATACTAGTTGCTTGATATGTCTATTATGCAATATGAATATGTTTATTATTGGCTTATTATGTATGTGAGAATCTTGGGCATCACACAAATAATTCTATTTCATGGTGTTATCAGTTGTCCATTCCCATCTCGCAGGAACATAGGTAAATCACATATCAAATATACATGCAAACATAGTATTTTGAGTAGTATTATTTTTCTTCCATGATATAATATTTGGTCATTGATTGGAATATGTGCCAATACAAGAAAGGTTTGTTTTGTTTTTTGTTTTAAACTTTTTTTTTATTATCATTTTATTCCCAAAAAAATGGTAACAATTTTTAAAAACAAAAAGTGAAAATAAAATAGCTAAGCATGTTTTAACAAAATATTTCTACTTTTTTATTTAAATAAACAGAAAAACCAAAATGAAAGTGAAACCAAGTAGGGCCTTAGGGCATGCTTTAATTCACTTCTAGTTTTTTATTTTTTGAAATTGAAAGTGAAAATTTTGCTTTTGTTTTCAAATTTTAAAAAAGTAAAAACATGATTGGAAAATTTGTTTTCACTTTCTATTTTTTAAAATAAAAAACAAAAGCGTGATTGGTAACCAAATTTATTAAAAGAAATACATAGCTTGAAAATAGAAAATATCTAAAATTATATATGCATACAGATCTACACGTATACATATATAGATACATAGATGAATATATACTCATACATAGCTACATATATAGATAAGTATGTTTATTTGTGACAAAAAAAAAACTCTTAAAAAAGATATAAAAATCATTTTTCACTAACTTAATATGTCCATTAAAGAAAAAAGTAGAATCAAAAAGTTTTTAATAACAAATAAGAGCAATTAATTCTTTCAATATCTTTCTCCCATATGTTGAGTAATATTTTCACAAATGTTAGCTATATAACGTAACTGGATTTGGATAATGTTTAATTAAAGAATACCATGAGATGTACCAGCACTTTGAGATATATTATCTGCCTTTTCTACATTATTTGTCCTTGTTTCATAATTACTTGTATCAGTCTCAATAAATAATTCATATCTAACAACATTACTTCTAATAAAATTATGAATAGTACAACAAGCTATCACGATATACCGTTGTATACTTAAGTCATAAGGAGCCATTGCTTTCAGATAAAAACACGAGCATTTAGTATTTTGGAATACTGCTCAATAGTTATTCTCGTTGGTTTCGGAAAATAATTTTCACATATGCGGAAGTGATAGAACACCGAGATTTTTTTAAAAAAATTCTCAAAACCTTTTAAGATCTTCAAGGTTATATATTAATTTTTGACAAATTAAAAGAAGGAAAAAAATATAATTACCCTTGAGGACTTAATGTTTAAGCTTTTCTTTTGACACCAAAAATCATCTTCTCCAATCACCCAACCAAGTATGTAATGTGTAGGTACTTTTTTGATCAACAATTGAAATAGCACTATTTTTTACTCTTGAGTAAGTAGAGAGTTAGAATGACAGAAACTAATTTTTCTCTTTTACAAATAGATAGAAGCCAAAAATATGTGAATTTCTTTCTCTATTCTCTCTATAGTTTTCTCTCAAGAATAAGCTGATAGTTTTTATTTTTAGAATATTAGAACTAACTCATAAAAACTAACACATCCTAAATCCTCTCATCTTTCAAATTGTATATTAATCTTGAATAAGATGAAAATAGTAGTAATATTAGTAGACAAACCTAATTATTTACTCCCATTAAAATTATTAAATTGTTTCACTAATAAATTAAATCATATTTAATTTATTATTATTTTTTAAATTCATTTAATTAAATGATTAAAACATGAAGTGGCAATAGTAATGGAAAAACTTAACTTTCACTTTACATATATTAATAAAAGTAAATATTTAATTAATTAAATAATTAAAAAAATATATTTAATTAATAAATCATTAGTTTTTGGGTAATTTAATCAGTATATATAAATTATGTAAATCATGACATAATTTAACTATTACATTACGCCATAATTTTTACCAGAGCATTATATTAATTTATAATAATTATAAATTAATTTAATTATTAATCTCACATATTTTATAGTGTAAAGACGACAGAGAAGAGACCTATGGACTTATAATTTAAGCTCTAATAATTTGATCATCAATTTAACTCGTAAATCAATAAATAAAAATTATTAATTTCAATATTATTCCACTATAAATATAAAATTACACTCTTGAATTTATAATATAATTTATTCAAATAAAAGTGTTGAATTGTCCATTGATTTAATCATTGTATATAGATTAATCTTCCATAAATAATTCATAATTAGAGTTAGGTAATTTTGTTACCTCTCTAATTACATCTTAGTCTTTAAATTTTATTTGTTTCTCTAATAAACAATTATTTTGTGACCATCTCACAAATTTGAGCGCTCTATTATTGAAGTCCAGAATCAATTATTCAAGATAATTATTTTTCTGATTTTCAAAAAGAAAAAGAATGGATTCCATATCTGTATATTAATATTTCCAACCATTAATTTCATTATGTTTTCAAAATACAAGGGTTAAATTTGATATAAGTAAACTATAACTGAGTAAATTAAAAACACAATGTCGCAAATAGAAATTTATTAATAACTTAAGATTAATACTATTCTAAATTTGATCATCTTAATAATGAATTTTAAATTCTCTATCTGTGTCAAAAAATTTATTAGTGATTTCAAAATTCATATAATCTAGTCTTGTATAATTATATTATACAAAGTACATTCATCCTTTAATGTCTTTACATTAAATAATCCAGATAAAAATATTCCATTTTTAATATTAACAGACCGTACTAATAATATTAATTTAATCATAGTTAATAACTATAATTAATCATTACAGATAGATTATTATCCAGTTATCCTCGCGTATGAATACTTTACATACTGAATAATGGTTACATAAATAATCTAAAAACATTAATTATAATAAATAATTATATTAACAATATTATTCATACATGCGAAAAATCTTTAATAAAAATGTACTTTAAAATGTTTAATTCAGTAAATAAACTTTAGGGCATATTCCCTAACAATTCTGAGTGAGAAATAAGCATAATTAAAAAAGCTCTTTTGGACTTTGAGGACGACATAACTTTGACTGTACCGCTCTCTACGATATGAGACAAGAAAATTGGGTATATTAGTATATCTAAAGTCAACAAGATAGTATTTTCCTAAAGACAATTTATGTTAGTATTGATTTATATAAATATTTAATTTATAATAAGTTTAAACTCACATTAGAGTTATGTGGTGGCATATGAAACCTATTTTTAGGATTCATTACAGACTCTAAAATAATTCTTCTATTATTTGTTGTCCATTTCCGTCCCACAAGAATACAAGTAAATCGGATATCAAATGTACATGCTTACATAGTATTTTCAGTAGATACTACTTTTCTTTCATGATATAATATTTGGTCATTGATTGGAACATGTGCCGATGCGAGAGAGATTTGTTTTTGTTTTCTATTTTAGAAAATAATATTATTAGCTTTTTCTTATTATCAATTTTTTTAAAAAAAATTGTTAATTTTTTTAAAAAAAATGAAAATAAAATAATCAAATAGCATTTAACAAAAATATTTCTACTTTTTTTTGAATAAATAGAAAATACAAAATGGAAGTAAAACCAAGCAAAGCCTTGGTGATTCAAATCTCTACCCTATCCATTCTCTCTTGTAACCCCGCCTACCAAACAAGTATATATATGTCAAAATTCACTCACTATTTGTTTTGGTCATATTCTTCTTTCCACTTTGCCTCCAAACAAACATATTCTAAAGGAGTGAGAACAAGAGAAAGTTCTCGTATTGTACTCGGTAGACGGAAAAAAAAATGTTAGGAGAACTTGAAAAAATTAGTTTGACGCATACTAATTCTATATTCAACGCTTTGATACAAGTGTAAAATTACGTATATTTATAAGAAGGTTCGTATAGTGTACCAAATTAAGTTTAAAGTATACTTAGAACTAGATTCCTAAACAAGGATTATGCTATAAGATAAGTATGTAAACGTTGGTTTGGTTTGTTGTTTCTACTATTGTCAAAGTGCTCAAACCAAACCACCATATTTACATTGATTCAATTTAATAGCATATTCATACAATCAAAATGTGACATCCATTTTATAAGCGGACAACAGGGTTTGTTGTCACACTTTATCTTATCAATTACTAGTCTCTCTGCATCAAGTCATCTAAAATAGGAATCTAGGGATTCAATTGGGTTGTAATTGATAAAAGTACTAATTATATATACACTTTTGACTTCCTTTTTTGACTCTTTCTTTCTTAGATGTTATGCTATGAGCACCTACTTGACTTATGCAACCTATAATGGTGCATGACTCAATCTAGTATGAGTTTCAATTTTTCTTAGAAGAATCTAAAAAAGGATAATATCTCATTTAATTAGAATTGTTTGTTATAATTCCAACTTATCCGATAGAGATATAGTTTAATCATAGTAGAAGACTACTCTTTATTTTATAACAAGCAGATAAGTCTAGCTATGAGAAGGAGAGATTGTGAGGTTAAGTATTTTGTGGCCATCTCGACGAAATTTGGACCGATGTAGATCGATGATCCAAACTCGGGGTTTACTAGATATGCTTCTACAAGCAAATTTAGTGGTTTTTCATCGTCATCTTATCATTATGTTTGTTTTTGGACTATTATTTTTCCCATGCCATAATTGGGCTCATTGTTAATTTTTTTATTCCAATTATAGTATTTTAATCAAAATTTATTTTTATGTGATTGTGACATATTTTTAGTTATTCTTAAAAAAATATATGATGTTCATTTCTTGAAATTAATTTTAAGAATAAATATTATAAGATGTAAATTATTATATAAACATAAGAATCTGTTAATTCAGTTTCCTCATTATGGATTCTCCAAGGAGTGGCAGCTCCAAATTTTTCTTAGTAAGTTCTGCAATGTAACGCAATTTTGAGTAGAAATGGTGATGGTACCATTTCTTCCGGTCAACAATCTATTGATGAAGCTTGCTGGATGGTGGAGGACATGACTGAGTGTGAATATTACAACTTATTGCTCAATCAACAACTAAAGTTGTGAGTATTCAAATTTTGTGGAGCAATCGAATGCCATGAGGGACCCTAAGGCCGTGCTTGTTAAAAGTACGGAAATAAGACCTGTTGAGAAGTAGGGTAGAATTGATATGCAACATATGGAGGAATTAAGAGCATTCCCCCTACTTTAAATAAGCATGTATCACTCAAGGAAGCTTATCAAGAGAAGATGGAGATGTAGTGGCAAGATGACGATCATTGTGTTGATAATATATACAATGATGATAAAGAAACAAATGGGTTGTTTGAGGATGAAGAAGGTGAAGCACCCACTGATTTGAGCTCATCAATGGTACTATCTCAAACACCGCAAACCAATCTATATCTCCCACCCACACAACTCAAATATTTTATCGTCTCTTTATAAGCTTGAACTGAGAATGAAGTTCTCATACTAAGCCTATCATGCGAGCTGAGAACGAGTCTAGTTGGAGTAACGGGCTGGAAAATTTTCAATCATGCCAAGTTTGAGGGTGTTCACGAAGAAGACCTATGTATAGTATTGTTTAACACAAATTATGGGAAGAAGCACTGTTTGAAGTAGATAAACATCGAGCTAAGAATATTAAACATTGAGCTAAGGACATTAAACTTAGTGCTAATCATTATGAGGCAATCCAATGGAGGAAAAAGATAAGGAGCGCCCTAAAAATATATTTGAATTTTCTTACTCTTACTCTTGTTCTTTCCAATGTATTTTAACTATTTTTTTTAATTAATTGTTCTCTTCTTTTCTATGCTTCAGTCTTGTATTCGAGAAGTACTGCATCGAGTACAATATAGGGTTTAAATGTGGGGAAAGGAATAGAGATTTTTTTTTTTCCTTTTAAATTCTGTTTGTGTTTAGAATCTAGTTTTTTTTTTTTTAGTTTTGTTTTCGAGTCTTAAGATAACTTCTAACTTCTTTGATGAGAATTGAACTTATATGTAATTTTAATAGATTATGAGTATTGATTAGAATCTTAGTGATATTCTTGAGTTAATTTGTTTTGAGTATAATCTTATATGTAATTTTAATAGATTATGAGTATTGATTAGAATCTTAGTGATATTCTTGAGTTAATTTGTTTTGATTACGATTATACTCAAAACTTTATATAGAATAGTCATATTAGTCGGTGCTGAGTAGAGCATGCTAGAATAAGTTAGTTCTTCTAGTTTCACTTTGAATATCGTTTAGGTTTTTATTAAGAGCTAATATTAGAACTTTCTTAGCTAGAGTCTATCTTTTAAGGCAAATAACTGATGACTGACTGTTACCTGAAAAATGATTAAAACATTAGGTTTTGAGCACTATAGCCAGATCCTTATTGATGTCTAAAGACATCCCCCTAATTAACTAATTTGAGCTTTACATGTAAACTTTTTTCATTGGTTAACCACATATTTCCAAATCTAGCCAACGTTAATATATATCCTTATTCTTATCCTTGTTCTAAAAATTAATTGGAGCTAAGAGACTTACCTTATAAATAAGGTTTATTCTACATAATGTGGGTTGAGTACAAGAAATAAGTGTGAAGGAGTAAAAAAAGATAAAAAAAAAAAAAAAAGAATGAGAGAATTTCTTGGAGGATACTTGAAAGAAGAAAATATAAAACTGAAAAAAAAAGTATACATGTCCTTTGAGTGACTTCTTTTACATGTTGCAAGACTGGTTAGAATGAAGTATAGACCCAACAAAATGAAATTCGGCCTCTATGTTTATAGGATGTGAGAAGGGTTTATTAAAAGAACTTACAATGTCTCTAACTCAACGAAGTTTGTAGAACTTTTGCTTCTTCCTTTTCTTTTTATTCTTTTAATCACAACACATTTACCCCATTACAACTTATATAAAAGACATTTTAATTCAGGTGATGCCATCGGCCTAGTAAAAAATTGTACCAAAAGGAGAGCATATGATATCGATTCTTTTTCTAAAGATTTGGATGCATATTCCTACAAAATAATTAGCCCTATCTGTAACCAAACAAGACAACAAACCAAAATCAAACAAAACGTATAATGGACGTTTTATATACACTCTGTAATACCACTGGGTCTTACCCAAAAGTGCTAGCTTGAAGGTATTTTTGAGCTCATGGACCACTACTTAAATACTCATAATACAAGTATAGACTGAATCGGTTATGATACCAAATGTAATATTATTGGGTCTCACCCAAAAGTGCTAGCTTGAAGGTACTTTTGGGCTCATGAACCACCACTTAAATACTTATGATTTTCCTAGAGTATACCTGAGGTTGGACTTGGGGTATTACATACTCTCTCTATCACCATTTATAAAAAAATTAAAGGAGAATCAGGACCGTATACTACATATTCACATATTCTAATCTTATCAAAAACTCGTAATGTAATCAATTTATCACCCAGGCATTAACTTCTAATAACTATAAGAGAAATATCGCACATCTTTTTTGACAATTAATAAAGATGTCCTGGAATCTTATTCAAGTAACTCGGTTTCTCCAGAGAACATAATCAGGATCAGTATATGTCCATGTCAAGGAATAGAGCACATCCAATAAGAAGATACTGATATCAAGCTAGAGATAATATTATTGATTTTGATGCCAACCGCACAACCAACTGATTGACATGAACATTATATCATTTATCACAAAACAATAACTTCAGCCAATTTTAATTAGCGTCTGAATGACGAATGGGTCTAGTACTGATGCGATTTGCCACTAATAAGTCTCTGAAGTATTCAATGTACAAGTAATTCAGGTCTAAACTAAACAACCCACTTTGACTTTTAAGAACTCATTGAGTTTTTTTTATTTTTTTATTTTTTGAGGAGATGAGGTGGTTAAGCATAGTTCCAAATTCAAATATTAAAAGCTCAAATTTAGTTAAATCAATTTCTAGTAAGATAATTAAATCATATTAACTCTCGTACAGAAAGTTATTGCTTGCTAATAGTTAATTAATCATCAACATAGAATTTGATTTTTCTTTTTTTTGTTAAGAAAGAAAAAAAATCAATTGTCATATTTCATTTTATTGGTTTAATTTTCAGGCGAAAAACATACATGTACATGCATATTGTTAGAAAATTAAGACAGAAAACAAATTATATGTGATTATATAAACGGCTCGGATGTAATACCGCCCAAATAATGAGGCATTAGTACACAACATAAAAATATTACACGCTCCAAACAAAATACTACATATTCAAGTAAAAATGTTATACAGGAATTAAAAAACAGATTTTGGAAAACTGAAAGTATTTTTCGGAGAGCGTAAGCACTGCATTTTGCTCAGGGCACCAATGCTCAAATTCACTTGTGGGATTATAGACATACCCTATAATATATGAAAAGTCAACTACATTCTGGTAGAATAATAGATGGGGTCCATATATATATATATATATATATATGTGTGTGTGTGTGTGTGTGAGCATCTTTTGAGGTGTGGTGGGAGAGTTGTATCGAGGAACGGGGAATTGATCAGTAATGACTGCTCTAGTTTTGAGATCAGCTAGATAAGGAGAAAACAAACTGTAATGAAAGAAACACAGTTGGCAGGGTCCTACAACGTTGAACCATTCAAAAAGCTTTCACCATTTCACAAGGCCAACTCTCTTTCAATCAACTTCTTGCACTTAAATCACCATAACAAAACTATTTCCAAAAAAAAAAAATCACCATAACAAAGCAATGTTTCGATTTTGTTTCCTGTGAAATTAAATGCCTTGACTGGTAATGATCGTGATTTAGTATAGTTTTGCTCTATGACAAAACCAGTATTATATAGCCACGTCGATCGCATGTATGGGGATGATTCAATCTTAGTTTTCATTACTAGCTAGACCTAACTCGAGCCTTCAATCTTTTTCAGTTCAGAAAATTGATTTGAGACCTTTGGAATATTGCAAGAGTACTATTCTTCCAATAAGATATATTTTGATTAATATCTCTCTCTCTCTCTCTCTCTCTCTCTCTCTCTCTCTATATATATATATATATGCTGTTTTGCATAAAAAGAAAATCACAGAATATATAGGTAGCTGAATTAAGACAGGCGAGGATTTTTCTCTCACTTTTCTTGGTAATTTAAACAGAGAAGTGTTGAAGCTTTGGAAATTAACTCTCCGTCGTGGAGGAATGGATAAAATAAAACTTAAGGTGTTTCTACTTCTTGTATTCACCACAACTTTGGTCATTACATCGTCAAACGAACACGACGGTGAGTTCATTATTTTCCACTTTGTTCTTGGTCCTTTTTTCTCTTTATTTCTTTCTTTTTTCTTTTTATTATTATTATTATTATCATTTTTCTCCATAAACAACTAGGAACGAATTTTTTTATAGTTACTAATAAAGTATATCCACTGGTGTTTATGATAATTACAAGCGGAAAATAAACGAAATTATATACACTCGATTCGAAGTTTGGAAGTTGTGGTGTTCTGTGCTTAGGTGGACATTAATATTCGGCTTTTTTCTCTTGTATATCACGAATTCCAAGAAGTATAACGATACGTATTTATGTCTTTTTAATTGTTACTGAAACTATAGTCAGTTTTCCATCTAGCTAATTACCAATAAACTTAAGCTGTGATTATTAGTATATCTCAGCATAGGTTTGGGGCTATGTTACATGAATGATATTGTCTTCGTAATATTTCAGTTTCATTAAGATTAAATACATCCTCATAACTACATATTTAGTAGTTGTACATTGGGAAGTTTAATAAGAATTTCTCTGTATTTCGGTGGTCAGTTGGGTGTGCAAATTAAAAATTGGTTTTCTTTTTAAAACAATTATCACAATACAAGCACAATGCAAGAATATAACAAGATCGTTGAAAACTTATGCATATATATATAAATACAGTGTAACAAAATCATATCTTTGGTTGAAAGACGCTTACATAGATGCTCTAAATGTTGTTGACCACGGTTCACATGAGTTTTTTTAGGCTATTCTCAAGGATACTTACATAAGGGTGTGGGTCCTTGAGTACTACATTAAAAAGTTCGAAGAATTAGAAAACACAAAAGAACAAAGTCTAGATTAATTATGTTCACTTATCTTTCCATGAAATCAATCTTTGCTTGAATGCTGAAAAGATTTGTGGGATAAATTTGTCTCACGTTTTGCCTGATGATTAGACAAAATTGTTTCAGAAACTGATCATACGAATTTGTCTCAAAACTATCCTACGATTTTGCCTCAAGTTGAGACAAATTCATCTTCAAAATGTCTCAGATTTGTCTTACACATTTTTGTAAGGAATCTTTCTCACACGATTCAAGATAACTCGTCTTAAGACTATCTCAATTTGTTCTCTTATTTTTTGATTCTGTTATTGTTTGTTCCCTCGTCCCAATATCTATAACTGTATGTGTCTTTTTTAAGACTGACTACTCTCATATTATAGAACTAGATTTTGAACAGCAAGAAAGGAAGTGCCACATGCCTATCCTTTTATACAAATTTTCAGTTTCCCTTTTAGCTAATTTCTGTGATATTAATTAAATTGTGATTTATTACAACTTCCATATTATTCAAGTATTATACAATATATATAAATCGATGTCCAATATTGCCTATTTAGTTTTCCTCATATAATTTTATCTAATTAGTACAATTAGAATTCATCCAATTTACTTAATTAGAATATTCTAATTAGGGATGGTAATCAACTTTCAGTTTGTCTTTAAAAAAAAAGTTTGCTTTTAATTATTGTTTTGTATTTTTTTGGATAAAAGCTAGGCTCCTTAAGAGAATATTATTAACAAAAGTTAAAAAGTTTCAACTATAATACAAATATAGAGGATTATAATTTCAAACTGCTCAAAAAATGAGATAAAAGGTAGATCACAAACACAAAAATATTAAGATTGTGAACTACTAAAATTCTCTTAGAGAAAAAGATAACAAGGATTATCAGCAAATAATTGTCTTCACTTACTATTGAACTACATTCTTGATTGATACAATATTATGATTCTATGACCAAATAAGATCCACGGTCGAAAAAAAACTGACCTATCTGTATTACAGATCTAATCTAAAGAAAAAATTCTCAAATTCAAAATTTAGTAAACAAAATAAAAACTCACGTAAAAAAAAGATCAAATACAAAAACCATACAAATGTTGTATTGTAACCAGATCTAAATCTAAACATAATAAAAAATTAAGGAAGAAAGAAAAAAAATGAAAAAATTCCTCATTCCTAGAGGAGATGAGACGGGATAGGGGGAGGAGAAGAAGAGGTCACCGAAGAAAATCAAAGCACTCCTCTTCGATTGATAGAAATTTTTTCTTTTTTTTTTTTTCTTCGGAGCACCCCTTTCCGTGTATTATGTAAATATATTTTACCAAATAAAAGGAATACTAATTCTCTATTTAAATCTCACCTACTTGTTATTCAAATAAAGCCACATTTATCTTATGAATAATTTTTTATTAATTTTAAATTACTTATATTCATATTTTCTATCAATCTACATTGTAATCACATACACATATATTATACAATCAATTGGATTGATATTCAAATAGTTATATGGAACAATAACATATAATTTATTATTATTATATTAATATTAAGAAATGAATTAATCTCAAATGCTTTTATGAACATAATCGCAATGTAAATAACATGATATAACGCTTTGACATTTCCTATTGAGAAGCTAATTTTGTTTTTCTTTTCCTCTGTTCTGTTTTGAATTGAATAATATGAATTTTTTTTTTACTTTTTTTTTTAAAATTGTGTTGTCTATTTTCAACTTCTCGTGCAGTCATTGGTTTAAAATCTCTTGATTGGACGAAGAAGCCTCGGGATTGGGAGGGTTCAGATCCTTGTGGTGCTAATTGGGTTGGCATTAGCTGTACAGAATCACGTGTTAATACCATGTAATTAAACGTCTTAATTTGCTAGTTCATATGCATAATAGGAATTTCATTCTTTCATTTTCAATTGATGTGATGAAATATTTCTGTTTTCAGAAGATTATCAAGCATGGGGTTGAAAGGTCAACTGTCTGGAGCTATCGAGCAACTATCAGAACTAGAGACTTTGTAGTTTTTCATTTCTAGTTCGATTACACCTTGTTCGTTTTATGTAATACAAAAGGCAATATTACTTTCATTTTTCGTTTAACATCTTTCTCAACACACTATCAATAACACATAATCATTCTTTTCTTCATGAAGGTTTTTGAATCATATAATTCCTCAATATTTGTTTCACTTTTAAAAATAATTAAAAAATAAAAAACAAACCAACCACGTCAATATTATTACTAAATATATATTAAGGTTTGCCACTGTAGGAGCCCATTCTACAACTTTTTTCCTTCATCTTGTTCTAGCTTCTTATATAATATTCATATAAATCACAAAACCCATGAAATATGACAAATTTGTTTATTTCAAAATCTATAGTTAAGACAGTTACCAGGTGACTAGACTTCTTTTTTCTTTTCATTTTTTCATTTCGGGTTGCAATCTTAATTTTCAGGGATTTGTCTTCCAACAAGGAGCTGGGAGGACCTCTCCCACAATCAATTGTGAATCTGAAAAAACTTGTAAACTTGTAAGGACAAGTTGAATTATTATTTACTGAAAATCTTATTATTTCTGTTGTTGACATCCTGCTAGTAAATGTTTTTTCTCGTTTATTCCTGCAAGAATCTTGGTTGGTTGCAGCTTCTCCGGCCAAATTCCTGACACTATAGGATCTCTGAAGGAGCTGGTCATTCTGTAAGGATTTTGCATATTTATTATAACAAGGCATAAAACAAAAATATCCTTTTTGTGTTTTAGGTAGATCACATTCCACCTGCAATTTGTGATTAGAGATGTTAACTTGGTCGTGACATGCTGGCCTAGAAAAATTTAGTTCCAACATATTCGTGCTTTATATTGTGGCATGATTAGTAATTGTGTCTTGCTAGTCTGGGTATGATTACTAATCGTATCATGTCATGCTCGATCTGTTACATGTCTGTGCTTGTGCCTGTACCGTGTTTGTATCCAATTTCGCATCGTAATTGTGTCGTTAACGTGCTATTATCATGTTTGTCTATTTTTTTACCTAATTGTTCTCATTTTCAGTATTATGCTATTATCGTATGCGTTTCTGGTATTAGGCCATTTTTTGTGCATGATTGTGCTTGTTTCTGATATTATGCTATTTCCGTGCTTAATCATTCTCGTTTTCGATATTATATTATTTTCGTACTAATTACACTTATTTTAGGTACTATGATATTTCCATGCTTAATTGTGCTTGTTTTTTTATTATATTATTCTTGTGTCAAACTATGCCTATTTTTCATATCATATAAATTTCAAGTCTAATTACTTCCATTTTTAAACTACTATTATTTTTGTTTCATGATTGTTCTCATTATTGATTTTTTTTTCTTTTTCAAATTTAGTTGTTTTAATATTATTAGACATATTTCATTTTAAGTAATTATGAATTATGAATTGTTAATTATTATGTAATAAAAAGAAATTATTTGAAAATTAAGATAACTTTTATATTAAAATAAATCTAAGTTGAAATATTAGAGTGCACGTGATTAATGTTTAATTATCTATAGTTAAAGTATATTCTAACTAAATTGATGCCTACTTAAATTATATCAAAATGTATAACTCAAAAGTTATGATTAATACGTACATAAACTGTATCTTTCTTTCTTAACATTTTAAGGATTTTCTATTGAAAGTAAGTTTTGCCTTAGATTCTTAATTTCTTTAGGCTTATTTGGAACTTAGATTTTAGTAGAGAAAAAAATTATAAGGGAAAAGTTGAAGGAAAAAGAGAAGGAAATATTTTTCTAAAATTCTATAAAATTTAGTTTTCAAAACTTTTTCTATCATAATATTTTGATTACAATCTAAAATCTCCAAATTTATTGAAGACGTTCCTTATACAATCTCTTTAAAATTTATTCCTTCAATCTTTGATAAAATCCAACCAAATAAAAATGGAATTCCTAAGAATTTATTTATTTTTTCCTCCCTAAAAGCCAAGATCCAAACAAAGCATTAAATTCTTTGGCTCAAACTTATAAAATTTTGGAAATTTTTTGTTGTAAAAAAATTAAAAATTGAAGTGATATCTATAATGTACATTATTTTACATACAAAATATTTTAATTTTCCTTCAATCTTTGATAAAATCCAACCAAATAAAAATGGAATTCCTAAGAATTTATTTATTTTTTCCTCCCTAAAAGCCAAGATCCAAACAAAGCTTTAAATTCTTTGGCTCAAACTTATAAAATTTTGAAAATTTTTTGTTGTAAAAAAATTAAAAATTGAAGTGATATCTATAATGTACATTATTTTACATACAAAATATTTTAATTTTAATTTTTTCTAATTTTTTAAATTTCTTGTATTAAAATTAAGCCAAAAAACTACAATAAATTTAAAATAAATATATTTCTTACAAACTAACCATTTTTTCTTAATCATACCTTGCATGCCATATGCAGTGCCTGTGCCCATGCTTGTGCTGTGCCGGTCTAATCACGTTTACTTATTGTGCCATAACGGACTAGGCACGATTATTGAACGTATTGTGTTATGCTGTGCTGACTTATAATCGTGTTGTAATTGCCTATTTTAACACCACTATCTATGATAATACAAAAGCATAAGGTGTGATTTCAATACATAAAATTCCCCTTTTTGGAAAAACACCGTTAACTAATAGAGTACTTTTTTTTAGTTTAAATTGGAGTTTTAGCAGAGTACTTTGTAAAATTGAAATTGTAGTGACTAACAAAATAAAATGAAAAACTAAGAAATAAATATTTGTCAGAAGACTTAACATTTGTGTGTGAGTTTTTTTTTTTAGAAAAAATTGCATATAATTAAAATCACTTGATATATTTACCTTTTTTTTAGGGAATTTGATATATTTTTCTTACTATCAGAAACTGAAGATAAAACGTCGAACTTAGCTAGAAAACCACGAATATTTATTTTTTTGTTATCGCTTTATATTATAAGCTGGAAACATCAATATGCAGTAAAAGACCAAAAATATTTGTGGCAGTGCTCCTTAAATTAAGAAAAATTACACTGACAACCATCCATTAGTACTTTGTATCAAGGATTAGATGCAAAAATAAATATTACTTAAAAATAATTATTTTTAAGGAGAATAAATTCTAAGTTTTGACTTTTAAAAGATGAGATCATTATACTTGATAGTTGTTTTTTTTTTTGATTGTTTTTATTCAGTTTATGTGTCTTACCTTCAAATTTAAAAGTGTAATATATTTTTGGGAGATTTTATTGACACCCCCAACTAATAGAAAAGCACCCCATCAATTTTTAAAATGATGACTAAATTGGACATTTAGTCATTTTTCAACGTATTTTTTTCAATTAACCCTTCTATCTATGGAAGCAACAATTAAAAGGTTCAATTAAGATAGTGGTATTGATAAAGTTCCAGACTTCATTGGTTTTCACTTTTTTTTTATCAATTCTAGGGATTTTTAATGTTCTGGTTTTAATCTAATATTTAAGGATGTAATATATGATCTACATACCATAATTGAGTGCAAATGGAATCGGATTTTTTAGTTTTTACGAACCTTTCTTAGTTGTTTTTTCATTATATATGCTAGTATTACGTTTGTATTAATCAAATTTCTTTACATATAAATGCAGATCTTTGAATTCCAATAAATTCAATGGTTCAATTCCAGCTACCATTGGTAATCTTCACAAACTCGACTGGCTAGATCTAACCGACAATGATATTGAGGGACCTATTCCAGTCTCAAATGAGAGTAGTCCTGGTCTTGACCTGCTACTTGTTTGCAAGCACTTGTACATGCAGACTTTCTTCTTTTTATTATTATTTCTTTATTTTCACTGATTAACTGCTTTTCTTTTATATAATATTTCTTAGTTATTCATGTTTTGTCCAATGTCTAAGATTTTGTCTGTTATCAACAGCCATCTTGGAAAAAACAAGCTTACAGGCCCAGTTCCAGATAAGCTTTTCAGCTCAAATATGAGTTTGCAACATTTGTAAGATTAACAACAATGCCTTCATATTTGTATTTCTACGGCAATACATAGCCGATGAGTCTCTCCTAAATTACATTTTAAATTTGTAGGACATGTTTACTAATTCGTAGAACTAAAAAATTAGTCATCTCTTCCTAATTTAATTTATTATGTGTGAGAGTGTTTTAAATGAGCAACTAAAGTATTATATGGATAACAAATGTCAACACTACGTATTTGAATTTGAATTACGTACGGTCAATGGATTATTATACATTTATTTTGTATTATTCTAGCTATATAAATTCCATCGAATCGTTTGTATTTTTCTTCAGAAAAGATATAATATCAAATTCATGTAATGTTGACATTCTAGTATATATTCTCGTTTAATTGCAGGCTTTTGGATGGTAACAAACTAGGTGGCAACATTCCTTCCACACTTGGACTTGTTCGTAGTCTAACGTTTTTGTGAGTACAAACATGTACATATACGCAACTGGACCAATTTTTTTGCTAGTTACATTCTCATGATAATCCTAGTAAGAATGGCCTCTCAAGTTTGCATAACTAATAAAATTTGAGAAATAATAGTTTTCAAACCTTACACTCTTTGACAACAACGTAAATCTCTCTTTCTCTCTCTCTCTACTCCATAGGTATATATGACTACTTCATTTGCCCATTTGTGTGCCTGACATAACCATACGGGAACACATCCCTGACACGATCATGAGCTAGATTTATATTAGAACGACACCATGACTTTTTTTAAAAAAATGGTTTTAATTAATGACTACTCTTTAATATAAAGATAAACGAAAATAACTCACACACCTATTATTACCAAGATTTGAACCTGTGACCGTTTTAAATTCACACACACATCTCTCAAACTTTCAATTGGTGCTATATCTATATTACAATGACACCTTGATCTTTTTTTTTTTTTTAAGAAAAAAGAGCATGACTTAACCAATAACAATGATACTATGACGTTAAAAATCAACAGTCCTGAAATAGATAATCATATATTATTATTATTATTATTATTATTATTATCTCCCTTAGTTAAATTTGAGACGGAGAAAAAAAAAGGTCTACTTTTTACTACTAGATTCTCATTTAATTATGGATTAATTCCTATTAAAGTAAAATTAATAGTTCAAATGAGAAGAATAACATCCCAGGAGTCTCGCTACAATGTCAACATTGTAAACCAGGCGTCAATATGATTTTCCATAATTTTCAATCTTGTGTAACAGAGTGATGGAGGACACAAAACTTCAGGGAGAAATTCCAGGACAAATATTCAACCTTCCCAATTTAATGGTTGTGTGAGTATCATTACAAGTATATATATATATATATATATATGGGCACCAATCTAGTGGGTATTTTTTTTTTTATCTATAGAAAGGTATCAATTTGTCCAATGAAAATTTAGCATGTATATTTTTTTATTGTAAAAAGTAAGAGAGAAAAAGCATTAATGATGCACGTTTTTTCATGCACTTTATTATAGCCATTGGATCACCATTAGATGGTGATCCAACGGCTAAAAAAAAAAATACCTACTCATAGGTAAAAAAAAAAAAAATACCTATTGGATTGGCAACATATATATATATATATATATATATATATATATATATATATATATATATATATATGTATCTGAGCAAAATGCAATTCTTACTCTAATATGAAACAGCTTATCTACATTTTACCACGGAAGAGAATGCTCATGACGTATAATTGTTTCTCCAAAAAAATGACAGCAAACTTAAGAACAACAAGCTCAATGGTACATTACATATTGGCGAATCCTACAGCGAAAAGCTGCAGCTCATCGATTTGCAGACAAACCTGATCACAGAATTTGACAACAGTGAAGATGAAACCAAAGTTCAGATCAAGTAAACCATGAACTCTTTGGATTAATATCATTTTCGTGTTACCATATGATCACCTGTTGGAGGACGTATTCTTGCTTGATGAACTCTGTTTATTGTTTTTAGCTTGTTGCTAAGCAATGCCAAAGAGCTCCATTATCTTTTTTTTTTTTCCTCATGTTCTCCTGCAGACTTGAGGGAAATCCTATATGTCAAGAAACTGGAACTACACATAGTTACTGCTGCAACGCCTCGGTTTCCCTATTTAATAGCTCGTATATCACTGAAAGAAACAATTGTTCACCCAGTCCATGCAGTTCAGATCAGACTTCAAGCCCCAGCTGTAGATGTGCTTATCCATACAAAGGAACTCTGATCTTCACAGCTCCTACCTTCGACTTGGGAAACACTAGTTGCTTAAAAGAACTTGAGAAATCTCTCATGGAGTTATCTACACTTTCTGTGGATTCTGTATCTTTGAGTAACCCCACCATGAACCCCAGTGAGTACTCAACAGTAAGGCTAAACTTATTCCCAAAAGGCAGAGATCGTTTTAAACAAACTGAAATTTCAGATATAAATTATGCTCTTAACTTCAATGTCGCCATACGTTTTAGACCCTTCGATTTTATCGGTGATGTTTACCAGAACTATGCAGGTGATTTTCTAAAAGCAAACAATCTCGAACTTTGCAGCTTTAATCTGATTTTTGAACTCTATACAGCTCTCTTCATGTTTCTTTTAATGTGGATTTAGGCATAGAAGAGCATACAGAATCAAAGAAGCCAAGGATTGGCATTTTCATTGGAGCAGCATCCGTTGTTTTCACCCTTGTACTGTTACTACTTGCGGCATTGTTTGCCTTCCGCCACAGGAGAAGGGCAGGAAGAGCCACTGAGCTTGGCAACCCTTCTGGTAAAACAACTTTTTTTCTTTCGGTAGAAGCAAAACATATATAGATGGATATTGGTTTCTTAATCACTCTCTTTGTGCTGGTAATTTTCTGAATACATCTGTCATCTGAATGCAGGGAGTTGGAGTTGGACTCCTAAATTTAGCAGTGAAAATATTCCTCAGTTGAAAGGGGCAAGGTGGTTCTCTGTTCAAGAGCTTAAGAAATACAGTAACAATTTTTCAGCAGAGAATGAAATTGGATCTGGGGGTTACGGGAAGGTTACTTTTAAGCTTCTTGTTTTAGTATACCAATATTAGTTCCATCAAAGAAACATCTTTTAAATTCAATCACTTTCTTCACTTCCGCATTTCCCACCACATCGTGGGTCTAACTTTTGTCTTCTTGGAGATTTTTGTCTGCAACTTTAGATTATCAACATTCAGAATTCATTTGTCAAAACTTTGTTAGGCACAGTAACCAAATGTCTTTGTTTCTCGAAATATTTTCACAGGTTTATCGTGGAACACTTCCCACCAGAGAACTGATTGCAATTAAAAGGGCAAAAAGAGAGACAAAGCAAGGTGGAACTGAGTTCAGAACTGAGGTTGAACTTCTTTCAAGGGTTCATCACAAGAATCTTGTCCGCCTTGTGGGATTTTGTATTGAGCAAGGTGAACAAATGTTGATCTACGAGTATGTCCCAAATGGTAATTTGAAAGACACTCTTTCAGGTATTTCCATCTGGTTTTTCACTCTTTACCCTCCTAATTTTTTAAATGGTAGTGCATTGTTGAGCCGCAGCTGCCTGTTCCTTCAATAAGCACTATGAATACTTGAGCTTTTGTACATGCATAATTTGCTAAACAAGCCCATAGATAATGAGTATTGTAACTCCAGACTTAAAAGAAATTTCTGAAAAGAACATGCACTCATTCTCGTCATACTCAAGTTATGGATGTTGTCTACAGGAAAGTCCGGAATTAGATTTGATTGGATGAGAAGACTAAGGGTAGCTCTTGGTACTGCGAGAGGCTTGGCTTATCTTCACGAACTTGTCAACCCTCCAATTATACATAGGGACATTAAGTCAAGCAATGTCCTCCTAGATGGTCACTTGAATGCAAAAGTTGCCGACTTTGGTCTATCGAAGCTTATGGGTGATGATGAAAAGGATCATGTCAGCACTCAGGTCAAAGGGACGATGGTTGGTATTCAACTTTTGAATCCCTTGCACAAACTCAGATGCATTTTTGTTTAAGCATACAGATTTGATTATACTTTTCAAAAGTCGGCCAGAAACTCTGTTTAATATGTATGCACCACCATCAAAATTTAATGAGTTAGTTCAGACACATTTTACTATAAAAAGCCAGATCATGATTCAGTTTAGAAAAAATCAGGGAAAGATTCTCACTCTGGGTCTAGAGAAACTATCCGGACGTTGGAATATAAACTATTTTTCCTAATTGTGGATTTTCTTTATTGGTGTAGGGTTACTTAGATCCTGAATATTACACGACACAACAACTGACCGAGAAGAGTGATGTCTATAGTTTTGGAGTGTTAATGTTGGAGCTAATTACTGCAAGAAAACCTATAGAGCAAGGGGTATATATTGTGAAAGAAGTACGACAGACTATGGATGAGAGTAAATATTTATACAGCCTCCACACACTTCTTGACCCAGCCATTTGTTTGGAAACAAGATTAAATGGTCTGGAAAGGTTTGTGAACCTAGCAATGAGATGTCTTGAAAATGAAAGAGTGAACCGGCCTAGAATGAGTGAAGTGGTGAAAGAGATTGAAAGGATTATGGATGTTGCTGGTTTAAACCCCAGTGAAGATTCAACATCTATTTCTGCAAGCTATGAGGAATCAATTAAGGCAAGCTCCTCCAGTCCTTACAGTTTAGAATCATTTGAACAGAGTAGCACTCTTCCACCTCCAACTATAGAGTCTCACTCTCACTGAGAATTGTTTTGGAAATCAAAATGTTCAACTTCGTAGCAGTTGTTTTGCTCTTTGTCTGTAGCAGTTATCAGTAAGATGCTGTTTTTGCTCCATTTTCTGTTGAATGTAGTGGTGTACGTATCATATAAACCATATTAGAAGCATTATACACGAGTTTTGGAAGGAAAGTTCTTAAAATTTGGTGGAAGTATATATCCTACGTGAGAATTATCATCATGGTAACTCTCACTTTCATTTATCGAGTTATTTCAGGTTCCCATGGTACATTTTTGAGGACATTAGTACAATTTTAGCAGATAAGGCACACAGCCGAAAGGATCAGAGGACATATAATGGTATAAGTACCGTTTTTGACGGATCATTTCCTACGAAACACTTGGATACAAGTGTAAAATTATGCCTGCTTGAAGAAGTCTATGAAGATAATACCAAATTAAGTTTAAAAAAGAACTAAATTTAGATTCCCATGAATAAAAGAAATGAAAAATTAAAAAAAAAGACTTAAAAAAGGTAAAAAAAAAAACCCAAGGATTCCCAAGCAAGAAATATGTGACCCAAAAAATTTCAATTTGCTGCAGGTCATCTCATCTCTCATGCTAAATAAAAGGTGAAATTTCCAAATAATTCGACTCAAATTGGACTGAGTGACATTCGGTGCAAAATAAATACCTCCATCACGACGGAGCAATAGTCAGATGCCAATAACAAGCATGACATATCCTAACATGTCAAGTAATGTTGTAGACTTACATCATGCAGACTCACATCTGACTTCAGGTAAGAGGTAACAAGAGCAAGTTCTAAAATGGTAGAAGAAAACTCTACAACTTACAATTCCAGGGCAATAAAAACGTCAGGCTGTTTTCTTCCTTTTATTCTGCTTTCTTGGATTAGTTCTCATATTAGAAGCAGTAATAAGTTTATAAGCAGAACAAGGCATTTCGCTAAGCTTGCCAAACCTTTTCTCGTAGAAGCTCCATATCTCTGACCTGATGGATCACATATTTGAAAACAGAACACGAAAATAGTTTAACAGAAATTTAAACTAAAAAAAAGCCAGGAAATGTGATAATTAAAATCATAGGGTACAAGTGTTAGGGTATCAGTTCCACACCAATACGCCAAGAACTGAAATGGAGCGTACTCAGCATAAATTTTTTGAACATCTTTCTCCATTGTTCGAATCGTGGTTTCTCTGGCATGAACCTGGTTTACCACACTTTAAACTACAGAATTTGAGCATCTAGAATGGCTTCTCGTTCAGATATCCATCAAATATGCATGAAATTCATTGTCAGGAGAAAATCTAAAGAATAATACGAAGGCCAAACCTGTTTTAAATGTCTGATTGTTTCAGAGTCAGTTGGAATTACATGGTAATATCCCATGCACATGAGCACATTGGCACAGGTAAAAGGACCAAACCCATCAATACGTCTTAGCTTCTCAGCCAACTTACTGTAGCTGCTCAAGCTTCTTTCCATGCAAGTTTCTTCCAATTGTCTTAGTTGAATCCTGCCCTCTACAATGCCCTTAGCCAGCCTCACTATCCGACCGGCTCTGTACCCAAGTTTACAGCGCTTTGCCAGGAAATTCTTGTCAAGTTTCGCAAGTTCTGTCGGAGTAGGGAAATTCCCAATCCTATCAAAACCGGTGTCTCTTGATAACTGAGGATCACAGAGCAAATCCAAATCAGCACTACACAGTTGTTCACACAAACCGTTGTCCTCAGGAACTGAGAGCAAGCTCGAGGGGCTCAAGTCCTGGGACGTGAGTTGGACTTCGACCATGGATATGTTATTGGAATGTGGTTCTAACTCTGCTTTGGCCTCTACAGTAAACTGGACAGCCAAACATTTAGAAGCTTTCGAATTTCGAAGCTTTTTCTTGGGTTCTACTTCTCTTCCTGCAGGTGTTTTGGACGTAAAATCCTGAGTCTTAACGGCTAGTAGAGACTTCGGTCGCAGTTCCAGCTGAAGATCACAAAGCGCTTCAGCCATGGACAGAGTCCTCGGCCACCTAACCATTATTGGAGTGTATCATCAAACCATTTATCAACTAAACAGAGCTACATAGAGAGTAACCAGAATCTATAAAAAGAACATAGTTCCAGTTTGACATTACGTCGAACATATAGTGGGCAAAAACATACCGGCAATTACAGAGAAGCATACACTTCACCATGTCCTCAAACAAAGTAGGAGACCTAAAAACTCTTCCGACAACTGACCCTTCTTCTTCTTCCTCGCCATATAACTCGCGGAACTCCCTCGCGACTCTCTCGTCGTACTCCGACAAGCGCAGCATTCTCCACACCTGTGCCTGCGAAACGACACAAAAGGATCGAAAACGACACAATCCACGACCGACCCAGATTAAAACCAAGCTCCAAAAGCTCTGCTTACGACGTACGAGTAAAGCTTCTTCGTTCTCCAGAGTCAGCGAGCGGGTCCCGGTGTGGACGCGGAGATGGAGACACCGAGGGCGGTCCTGGGGTTGGGAAACGCAGACCATCACCGCGTCGGAATCGGAAGTGGGAAAGAGGGTCAGCTGCAGAGGGCGAAAGAGGGTCTTGGAAAGTGGGTCCCACCTGTTCGGGGCCATCATGAAGAGACCGTGGCTGCAAACGACACTCTCCAGGTTGAAACTCTCGGCTGTATCCCCAAGTGGTAACTCTAACGACACCCACTCTTGTCGTTGCCTGTCACTTTCACCGTAGCGTCTTCTCTCCTCCTTCTTCACCTCCATTTTTTGTTTTTTAGTCAAGCTTCATTTCCAATGTCTTATACCATTATTCATTCATAGTTTGTCCCTTTATGCAATCACATTTATTTTTTTCCTTTTAAAGTATTATAATATTGAATATTCTCTGTGTCTGTCTCTGACTGTATAAGGATGTAAGAGCTGTTACCCTGTTGTGCATTGGTAGCTTTTGAGTATTACAAGAAATAAGAAAGACCCTTTTGTATTTGTCTGTTTGGAAACCTTCCAAATCCTTTACGTGCGGGTAGGTGTACATATATATATCATAATGGTGGAGCAAACTCATAGTTACAAGAAACAAAAATGACATAATGAGAGTTTGGTAGATAAGAAAGGCCTTCAAAGCCTATTAAGTTAACCTGCCGTCTAAGCTGTTCCTTTGGAAGGTTTGTACCGGCTCAGTCTTTACCTGGAACAACAATTGGAGAAGGGGGGGAAAAAAAAAAATTAAAGTCGTATTATTCAAACTAAATTCTCAAAGTTTGATCTTTTTCATGCATGGTGGTTAGCAATTTGTATTTTGATTTTACATGAATTAACAAGCTCCATTCAAGTACTTTCGATATTTATCTCACTTTTCATTTCAACTTTAGTCTTGGATTCTTTTCTCTAATATTTTTAGGAACGTTGTATGATGTTAGGTTGTTCCCAAAATTGTGAGGATTTGAAGGCTTTATATGTTTCGAACAATGGTTCAAAGTGCTCTGGTGTTTTTGCTGCTTGCTTTTTTCCAATCGTTACTTGTAGCAGGAGAAACTGACGGTCAAGATTGTAAGTTCTATTCAAATATGAGTATAAGCACAAGATTTTCCATGTTGGGTTAGTTGCTCTTTTGTTTTGTATATATTCATGATAGATAGATTTTTCCTGTGTTTATTAGTCAGCTTTCTTAGTACCTCGTGGTTTTTGGCACCAGAAAAGCCCAACGTATACTAGTTTAACAATCATTTTCCCTCTATAAATAAATTGTGACATTATTCTCAATCTCTATGTTTGGCCGTTGGAAAAATAATTGCTGTAGTTCGGTGCAATGATGATTGAAAACCGTTCGTTCAGAATGTTATTGAATCAAAGGGCTAAAGCTCGCCATAGCCTTTCACTATCTTGAAGATCTTTCATATGTTCTTATGGAAGGAAAAGGATGTTTAATTTAGTGGTAAATCGTATATCTATTTCTTAATGCATGTCGTATATGCAGATAATGCATTGATGTCTCTCATGAGAAGGTGGGATAAATTATCATTCGATTGGGAGGGTCAAGACCCTTGTGGAGAAAATTGGGAAGGAATTTGGTGTTCTGATTCTCGTGTGACTGAGATGTAAGTTTTGGTATGCTTGATTGATAAGTTTCTTGTAGTCAATTCTTTGACACTAACAGAACTTTGTTTTTGTTTCAGAATACTACCAAGTATGAATTTGGCAGGTAGGATATCTGACAATATCCAGCAACTATCTGAGTTACGGACTCTGTAAGTGTTTTATTTGTACTTGGTCTTTTCTACTTTTAGAGCTCACAAATTATTAGTAACTTATTTTTTTCTGAATTAAAAAAACCATGGAAAATTAATGTTCCATGTCTGATATCTATGAGATATATGCATCTTATAAAACATATCAGTGGGGTTATTACGGGATTACTGATTCTCTTTTTACTTTCTTTTTTTCCATGTATTGGATTGTTACTTGTTTGCTTGGTCTTTATTCGGTATCATTCCTGACTACGTGTTTCTTCCCATAGGGACCTTTCTTACAATAAGGACCTAGGAGGAATGCTTCCATCATCAATTGGGAATTTAAAGAAATTAGAAAACTTGTAAGAAATTGAATTCAAATTGTTGAAACTCAACATGGGTGGTTAAGAAGAATCCTCCTAACTAGCTTCTTGCTTCTTACTTGCATGCCAGAGCTCTCATTGGTTGCAGTTTTTATGGTCCTATTCCAGACTCAATAGGAAATCTACAGCAGCTCACTTTTCTGTAAGGATTTTCACTTTGGTATTCTTCTAATGTGGTACTGCTTTTAATACTTGTGTCCAATTCCTTTTGAATTTATTATTTTTAATTCACTTTCTAATTTTGTTGCCTTCAATTGTAGTTCTTTGAATTCTAATAACTTCAGTGGACGGATTCCAAACTCGATTGGTTACCTATCCAATCTTCATTGGCTGGATTTATCCGAAAACCAGCTTGAAGGATCCATCCCAGTCTCTAATGGAACTACACCTGGTCTTGATATGCTAGTTGGTGCAAAGCATTTGTATGTCAATTATTTTTGTTGATTTTAAGCTTGATAACTTATCCTTTCTTACTGTGACTTTGTGTGATCAAAAATCAATTACCATCTACAGCCATCTTGGGAACAATAAACTCTCCGGCAACATTCCATCTCAGCTTTTCAGCTCAAATATGACTTTGCTACATTTGTAAGTATTTTTTATTTTTTTTTTAACTTCCTATTTTCTAGGAATATAACTTGAACGATGGGAGATGATCTGTGCATGACTTGCTTACCCATATGGTAGGTCTAGTAAATAAAAGTAGCAAGAGTGTTAAATTGCATAGTTAAAAAATTTATTTCTATGTCTATCATAATTCCTAAGTTACGGGAGTGCATATCATAGTTAGCAGTAGTGCCTCAAATCGAAGAAGTAAAATTAAATTAAAGAATTTAAGATTGAGCAGGAGGTAGCACATCAAGTTGTCAGTTTACGGAACCAATGCCAATCTAAATATTCATGCGTTTTTCTTGCCACTTCCCAGGCTTTTGGACAGCAATAAACTAGTTGGTAAAATTCCCGATACCATTGGACTTGTTCAAACTCTGGTGGCGTTGTGAGTATACTCATATTAGCTAAGACTCAAAGTGATTTCATACTAGATGTTATCTGGAATTGAGTTATTGTGAAAAATTTGTATTTTACATCTAATCTTGTCTGCAGGCGCCTTGATAGAAACATATTAATTGGGGCATTGCCGTCGAACATCACCAATCTTACAAATGTCAATGAGCTGTAAGTAGATAAAGGCGATGCTCCAAATAAGCTTGAGCTTGCTTTAGGAGTGTTAATTATAATCTTGCATGCAAAGTTGTCAATTTCTAAAGCTTTTGGTGTCTGATTTTTTCAGGCTGTTGTCTAACAATAAACTGTCTGGTCCTGTGCCCAACCTCACCAGCATGAGCTTCCTTACTTATGTGTAAGTACTGACAAGATGAATAAATTAATTACTCATGTATTGCTAGGTTAAGTGCAGAATTTATAAGAACTAATTCCAAAAGAAATGCTATCTATCACAGCCAATCATAACATATCCTCTATTTTTTTTTTTTTTTGGGTTGAAATAATTATCAGGGACATGAGCAATAACAGTTTTGATGCATCAGCTTTTCCTACATGGTTTTCAACGTTACAGTCTTTGACAACAATGTAAATCTCCCATGCTCCTTGTCCATCATCCTCCTATTCCAACTTTTTCTATGCTCCTTGGATGCATTTGTTGAGCTTGATGAAGTTTATAGTTCAATAGTCATTGGTTGGTATTTGATATGCTTGACAGAAAGTTGGAAAACACACAACTTCAAGGGCCAGTCCCTGCTTCTATATTCAGCCTCCCCAATTTAGAGACAGTGTGCGTATCAACTTTATCTCAACTTTCCAATTTAGAATTCTCAACGTCTTAACTTTCCAATTGAAAGAAAGAATGCTGTAAATTCTGAATGAAACAACTCTGTGTTTCCTTATACTTGCATGGCTTTTGCAAGGAACACAGCTATATACAATTGTAAGGTAACATTATTATATATACGGTGATTGACCTTGCATGTGGTGACAGGGTACTACGGGACAACCAGCTCAATGGAACCTTGAATATAGGGACCAGCTATAGTAGCAACCTTCTGCTCGTTGATCTACAAAACAATTTAATTAGTGAGGCTCCAAGAGTCATAGAAGACAACATTAGTTTGATGTGAGCTGCATTCCTTAAATAATTTTTGGCTACTTCTGGCCACTATGGGGTTGAGGAACTAATTTTATGAAATATCAAGAGGAATTCTTTTGTTGTTCTAGGCTTATTGTTACGTTGTACTATATTAGCTCATCAGGTTATTACTATTACTCATGTTTTTCTACAGACTAGTGGGTAACCCGGTTTGCCTGGAAACGGGAGCGGCAAAGAGTTACTGCATTGTCCCTGATTCTGATACCTCGTATTCAGTACCACTTGTCAACTGTCAGCCCAATCTCTGCAGTTCAGGTCAAGCTTGCAGCCCTCGTTGCAGCTGTGCTTATCCATACAAGGGAACATTTATCTTCAGATCTGTTTCCTTCTCAGACTTGAGCAACTCAAGCTACTTCATGGCCCTCGAGGAGGAACTCTTAAGTTCTTTCAAGTCCAATAATCTTCCAGTGGATTCAGTCTCTGTAAGTAATCCAACCATGGATTCATTGGCATATCTTAACGTGAGCATCGAAATCTTCCCTTCAGGCGAAGATCGCTTCAATCAAACAGGAATTACTGGTATTGCATTTTTGCTCAGCAACCAGATTTTTAAAGCTCCAGAGTTCTACGGACCCTATGCTTTTATTGGTGATAACTATGTGAACTTTGCAGGTAGAACTAAAAGATACAACTTGCAAAAGTACTAAAAGAATAATAATTATGAAGACTCCTACTTATCTTGACTCTTTCTCTGTCCTCCTCTAAAGTAGCCCCTGAACAAAGCAAGTCATCAAGCAGAGGCATTATTATTGGGGCAGCAGTTGGTGGTTCCATCCTTTTGTTATTTTTGCTCATTGCCGGAGTTTATGCTTACTGCCAAAAGGAAAGAGCAAAAAGAGCTATTGGAAGTAACCCTTTTGGTATGACCAGCATTTTTGTAGATCTTTCAGCAGTTTTTAGTAAAAGAGATGAAGCTTCATATGTTAACTATCTTGTTACACAAATGCAGTACAATGGGATCAAAATAAAAGCCATGGCGCTGTTCCTCAGTTGAAAGGGGCAAGATGGTTCTCTTTTGAAGAGCTTAAGATGTACACCAACAGCTTTTCAGAAATAAATGAGATTGGATCTGGGGGTTATGGAAAGGTTTGTTTTTTTTTTTTGGGTCTCCTATTTCTTCATCAATTGGTTCTAATTTTAGTGTAATTCGTTCATACCACTCAGCCTTCAAGTTTTAGATTAAAGCATCAGCCAGTTGCTAATATAATAAAAGAAAATCAAATAAGTTTAAATCTCTCACTTTTCACCCTCGTTGTTTTCCCTTTATTTTCACTTTTGGTCAAGACTATGTTGCTAAGACTAGATTTTGGAGGTTCATCTCTAAACTAAGTTCACTCTGGTTCCTTTCAATAAATAACTCCACATAACTTCATTCTGCTGGCTCGTTTTACAGGTATATCGGGGAATTCTTCCTGCAGGGCAACTGATTGCAATTAAAAGAGCTGAAAAAGAATCTATGCAGGGTGGACCAGAGTTTAAAACTGAGATTGAACTTTTATCAAGGGTACATCACAAGAACCTTGTCAGCCTTGTGGGCTTTTGTTTTGATCAGGGTGAACAAATGCTGGTATACGAGTATGTTCCAAACGGTACCTTGAGGGATACTCTTTCAGGTACTAAACTCAATTACCTAACTTCTCCACCAAGTATGAATTCTGATAAATTTTGACACTTTAGATTTAAAAGGTTTATTTATTAATGACATGGAGTTACTGTTCTAGAATTTCTGGCTTTCATTATTGGACAGTTATTTGTTGAACTATCTTAGATACCTGCAAAATCAGTAAACAAAGTTCATAACCACATGAATGTCATAAGAGTTGACTTGAGAAATTTTATTTCTGGGACAATGTAACACCAAAGTAGGGAAAGTCACTTTATTTTTCATATCATATGACTCTTCTTAGCCTTACAGGGTGCATGAAATTGAGACTTTTAACTTCATCTGTTTCCAACATAATATTCTATATTCTCAATATTCTGTCCCTTCTAATATTCCCTGCCATTGATTGCATTTCCAGACTATATTCAAACTTATAATGTATCTCATTGACTGGTAAAAAAACTATTTCTGAGACATATACTGCACCAGGTTTATACAAGCACAAATAAGATCACAATGAGTGAGTAGCATGATAGAAATCATGCCCCAAGAAGACTCAATGAGCTACACACCTCTGTATAATCATCTCTCCTTATAAACACCAACCATCATGGCATAATATTTATCCTTAAAACCATTGCAGTGTGCTCTATTTCCCATAAAACTGCACTCTTTAGCCATAATAGCAATTGAGCGTCCACTGACACTGGAACACTTCCACTTATCCCGTAAAGCTATGTTCGTCTCCTGAGCCCTCTCTCTCTCTCTTCTAACATGTATAGCGTTCTACAGGGAAGTCAGGAATCTGGTTAGACTGGCTAAAAAGATTAGAAATATCCCTGGGTGCAGCCAGAGGCATTGCTTATCTTCATGAGTTTGCAAATCCTCCCATAATACATAGGGACATAAAGACGACCAATATCTTACTGGATAAGCATTTAACTGCAAAGGTTGCTGATTTTGGTCTCTCCAAAATTATGGGTGACAACGAAAAGGGTCACGTCAGTACTCAAGTCAAAGGGACTGTGGTTAGTATGAATTCCACTATTTCTCAATTCAAATAAATAGCTTTTTGTGGTTTACTAAACTGTTAAAATGAAAATGTAGCACTCATGTTCCACTAAAAATGTAGTAAGCTGTTTATATTCTCGAAATGAAGATGTAGAACTAATGTTTTGCATATTCTTCTTTATTTTCGTTTGCCAGTACATAGACTTTAAGTGTGATCCACCAAGAATACGTTGTTCTATAAACATCAAGAACTAGACGTGATCCTACTTTTTTTGGGTTAATTACTGTGTTATCATAAATAGATGCTTAAGTTTATTGTAAATTTCATCAGCATGTATCAATATTTGGCATTGAGAATTGATCTTTGTGTATCCTCTTTCTCATTGGTGTAGGGCTATTTGGATCCTGACTATTACATGACCCAACAGTTAACTGAGAAGAGTGATGTTTATAGCTTTGGAGTAGTCATGTTGGAAATAATATCGGGAAGAAAGCCAATAGAGCAAGGGAAATATATTGTCAGAGAGGTTCGAATGGCTATGGATAAGACTAAGGAATTATACAACCTTGGTGAAATTCTGGACCAAGTCATTAGCTTTGGAACGACACTGAAAGGTTTGGAAAAGTATGTGGACCTGGCATTGAGGTGCGTTGAAGAATCAGGAGCTGAAAGGCCTACAATGGGAGAGGTGGTGAAAGAGATTGAAAACATTATGCAGCTTGCAGGTGTAAACCCCGCAACAGAATCAAGATCAACATCAGAAACTTACGAGGATGCTAGTATGAGGCACCATCCTTACAATACTGAAGTCTTTCCCTATAGTGGTGACTTTCCACATCCAAGGTAGTAGCATCAATGAGTGTTATTTCTCCAATGGAATGTTAAGCTGGTACAATTGACTGGTTCAAGTATAGCAGTTTCTTTGGACAGAAACTGCACTGTCCTTATACTTGCCGCAGCTTGTATCATGTTATGGAAACCAAAATATGTAATGGTTTCTTAGAGAATCAAGTTTTTTTCTTTTGATGATATTAGAAAGCAGATTGCAAGAGAGAAAACACTAACACTTTGTGAGAAACTTTGACAGTATTTATTTCCTATTGTGTAATTAAGAATCATAAGATAGGCTATAACTGTAAGTTACTACATTAAATTCATGGTCTTGTGCCCTGGTGTTTCTGTTTGACTCTTCACCTTTCCTTTCTCTAGCAACTCTAGCTAGCTTATAGGAATTAAACATATCTGTATATTGCATTGGAAGCTAACACACCAAAAACAAATCAAAACTAAAAACTATTACATAATTATCACATCAAATAATGTCTCCAGAAAGCAAAATGTAGTATCTTATAAAGTAATATGCTTAGGTCATTGGTTTCTCCAACAGGGCAGAGAAGTACCACTCATTCTTATCCGCTCCACGGTCAAGCTTCATGCCAACATTCCATCTCAGCTTGTTAAACCCGATGCGATCAATAATTGGGATGTAAGTTCCATTCAGCTGGTGCCCGATGCAGAAGAAATGATCAAGCCAGAAAAGCCCCCCTGGCCTCAACACTCTGTAGATGTCATAGAGTATGAACTCCAGCATGGTGTCTGGAATCCAATTACTCAGAACATGCATAGAATGCACAATATCCAGTGTGTTTTCGAAGAAAGGAAGCCTGTGCGAGACGCTGACATGGATCGGAATCAGGCCTCTTGAAGCGATGAAGCTGTTGAAAGGCCCATCAAAGTTCATTGAACTGGTGATGATAGTCACATTCCTTTCTCTCATTCTAGCAGCAAATGTACCACTCCCACCTCCAATGTCGAGTCCTATCCGGATTGTTCCCGGCGGCTTCATCGCCAGAACTTGGTCAATCCCATAATCTAGTGCTCCATTGTCATAAAGCCAACGGCTCTTCTCCCTACCCTCCAAGTCAAAACAGTCCTTGCAGTCATAAATCCCTGGCATTTTCTTCCTGTCAATTAGGCACTGGTAGCTCTTGCAAGTGTAAGGATCCCAGATGATGCTGCTATCCGGCGGGGTTGACCAAAGGCTGTCTGGTACTGGGGTCGGCTCCTTGTAACCGACCGGGGACTTGGGGCGGCATCTCCTGCGAGGAAGCGGCTCACACCCTTTAAGCATGAGCCTTTGAGCAAAAACATCATCCACAGGGCACTCCCCTCCAATGTCATATGTCAAGTACTGAGCCAGCTCCTCTTGCAGCCTCAGACAGCCAGCTCCAACCGTGGGGTAAACATCATCGGACCCAGTAGTCGGTGCTTTCCCAAGCGGAAGCTTGTGTGGACCAACGGCTAGCTTAACCTCAATGTTACCAGTCTGTTCGATGAAGTACTCCCATACTTGACCAGTACTACTTGATCCCTCATTATTCTTTCTAGCCAACTCCACAAGGAGGGCCTGAACAAGCAAGTTAGAGGAGTTGAGTTTCTCATTGAGCTCCGCAATTAAGGACTGACTAGCTACAAGTTGTTCTCTAGTGGTATTTAGCTCTTGGGAGAGAGAGTTTGATACCAAGAGAGGGAATGATGATGATGATGATGTGAGCTGGGTTGTGTAGCCAGAAAAGGACTTGACTTTATTGAGAGAAGGCCCTGCAAAGATGTAGAGAGTGACAAGGTTAGTGAAAACAACAACAATAAGCATCTGAAGCTTGTGCTTTCTGTTGTTGGTGGCTTGAGATTGGTTTGGCTGCTTTTTGTGGTAGTAGTCTTCTTCCGATGTTCCCATCTTTTCACTCTTCTTCACTTGTACTCCTCCCTAGTCACTAGACTATGGTTTTCTCTTGGAAACAGGAACGAGTGAACGCGTAGAAAGATGGAATTAAGGTAAGCTAACGTGAAATAGAATCCAACGTAGAGGCATTTATAACATATATTAAGCCCTCTATATGTGTGTGTCTATGCATATATTTCATCAATTCTTTTTCAACATTAAGAGAAAAATAATCATTTCATACTGCTGGTTAACTTTGACAAAATACTTTTTTTTTCCTTTTGAGTTTAAGACTTGATGAAAATGAAATTTTAAGTCCAAGAATAAAATTTTGTATTATTTAATACTCAAATTATGAATTTAAAGTTCCAGAGGAACAAGATTGATGCAATAGTTTACGGAGCGTTACTAATATTTATTTATATTTACTAGTGGCGTTTCTTCGTTCAGTGTTATTCGCCGGTTTAGGCGTTGAAGATCTAGAATGTGACATCAATTAATGTGATTCAGTTGTTCCCCATTTACTTCTTTTGGTTATTGATGGTTTCAACTATGAAACTTTTTGCAAAATTGGGATGTGGGGTAGCAGTAAATTAAACACAATGAAACCGGATCATCCAATACATGTGCTCTTTGATTAAATATTGGTTTTATTGGGGTTTTGACCAAAATAAATAAATAAATAAAAAAAGAAAAGAATTTTAAAATAAACTTTCATAAGTAGTACTTTTTTAAAGAAATATTACAAAAGAGTTTAGATGAAGTAAATGAATAATAAAAATATCTTATTAGATTAAAAAAAAAATACCCTTGCGAAAAAGTCAAAATTTACCTGTGATGTGAGCTGTTAACATGAGAAAAGGAATAGTAGTGGCTAGAAAAAGAAACGAAGAAGATTTAATCTAGAAAATTATTGATGCCAGGTAGTGGCTAGAAACTAGAAAATCAATGAAATTTGTTTTTTTTTTAAATAATAAATTTTTGCTCTTGGGTAATAGTATTTTGGTCAGTTGAAAAGTTTTTTTCCTACTTAATTTTGACCAAATTGTATAGATGAGTATAATTTTGTTATTTCTAACTACTAGGAGACAACTAGGTAAATATTAAATTGAGCAACAAAATCAGTCATTATCGAATAATTAATCTAATATGTACGCAGAGGGAGGAAGAGAAAATCATAGACAATTTTAAGCGGATGGCTGGCCAGTGACTTTTCAAGTGTTGTCCATCTTATTTAATTTGCAGAGTTGGTCCACTTCTCTATTATAACACTTCAATGATCAAGGTATTAGAAGTCAACGGCCAAAAAGTCATACTTTGGATACGATTAATGGTCCAGAGTTGACAAAAAGTCTGGTCACGTGTGTTCTTTTCTCCTAGCCCTCCCCGTGATCAAAAGGGGAAAAATTTGGCCAATAGCCACCCTTATTGGATTTTTCTAAGAGGAAAAAATAAAAAAATGTTTAGCACCTCAAGTAGATGATAATCAAAGTTATGAATTTTCCTAACAAGAAAGAGTAACAGCATCTGAGTGACGATGTTGGCCAATATAATAACAGTTCCCCTTTCGGAAAATCACCATTTAATCAAACTAAAACTCAAACATGAATCTCAAATCAAAATTTTTGGTGTTTTGTTTAAACGCAAAAGAATAAGTACTTAAATGGAAAATCTAATTCTTATAACTAATAGAATTATTCATAAGTTAAACAGGAGGAATAGCGATTCCATGTCATATTTAATTTTTTTATTCCAAATTGTCCATATCAAATCCACTTGATTATTTATCTTTTTATTTACTCTCTATATCTTCTCTCTTATTTCTCTTTTTACTATCTCATTTCTCATTCTTTATTCCTTTATCACTTTTTCTTTCTACTTTCTCCCATTTTTCTATGTTTTCTCCTTATTCTCTCTACTTTCTCAAAATATAATTAGCGTTTTCTCTTTTCTTTCTCATCATTTTTTCATTTTCTCTCTTTACATTTTTTCTACTAGTTCTCTTTCCTCTCTTGCTTTCTTTTACCTTATTCTTTTCATAAATCACGTTCAAATGGTTGAAATTCCCTACTTCATGTACGGGACATCTTTTACTATACTTTTTGTAGGTCCAAGTCAATCTTTGATAAGATTTAGATAATCAGTCCCAATCTTTTCCCAATGCATCATTTAGGTCTCATTCTTTTTATTTTTTTGTTTTTTTAAGCATTTAACTCCTTAATATAAGTAATCATTTCGTAACAATTAGGTCTTTTAATTCACCAATTCCATTAAAAAAAAAAAGTCAAAGTGTCACGTGCTCTTCTTGTGTTTCATTTGGCAGGAGTATTAGGAGGAATTTGAGGGAAAAAAACGAACACTAAACTCTCTCTTCTCTCTCTTCTTCTCTGCAGTTTCATTATTCATATTTGCCTACGTATTTTTGAACCCTTTAACCTCCTAGCGCATACGAGGATCCATCTTTGGCGTTGCGCGAGAACATCCTCCATGGCAGAAAACAGGCTCTAATAGCCACATAACCTAGCAAAGAAAATCTTGGAAAAAAACAAGCTAGAGTCACAGGTGACAACACTGTTGGGATAAGAAGAGAAATATAAATAAGAGACAATTTTTTTTTTTTGGGTATGGAAACAACAATACTATTTTCATCGACTACAATTCACATTGGTTTGCAACTTGCTGCCACTACTATAAAGAGAACAACGACGTTAGTTGAACCATATCATTTTCCCAAAAAAGCGATATAGTTAAACTCCCACATCACATCGTTTAAAAATGACGTGATTACAAGTCTTATCACATCGCTCATGAAACGGTTAGGTCACGTACTACGTCGTTTTCTGTAAAAGCGACATAATAGAAGGTTTATACTAGCCAAATCATTGATCCGTACACAAAAAAAATAATCAATCACAATCATCCATTTAAATCTATCAACCCCACCAAACCATCCTCCAACTCTAATTAGAATAAACTCAAAATTTTTAATACAATCTTATTCAAACTCTACCTATTTTGAATTTCAGGTATCTTTATTTGTTCTTGTAGTTTCTTCCATTTTTAGATCTATAAAAATTTCTATAACAGTCCTTTTTTCTTTTTTCAAGTATAAATTTTTGAGGTTTTCGACCATCATCGACAATGTTGGGGTACTGAAAATGAGAGAAGGGAGGAGCACAATAATACCATAAGGGTTTGGATAAAGGATCAAGAGGTCGGCAATTTAACATTTGACTCAAAGAGGTAGTATAAAATATATCAATAGTCTGATCTATCAGGAGACTCATGGAGTATTTAAGATTTTTTAAGATGCTGTGACCTACACCGACTGAATACGCAGAGAAGAAGACGACACCTACAACATTACTTCTTAAAAAAATGACACGGTACATAGTATATACCATGTCGCTTTATGGGCAGTGTCATGGTATCCTAAAAGAACGGCATTGTAAGACCCTAATAATTGATAATTTGTCAGATATTTTATCTTACCACGTCGCTTTCTATATAAGCTACGGAGTAGGTCAGTATACCATACTACTTTTAAAGTAACGTAGTATAATGTGAGGCTACTACGTCATCTGTTGACATGTAAAACGTTTTAATTAGTAGTGTGCTCTTTTTTAGGGCTAATACCTAACGGTTAAGCTTGTATCTAGGAATATGCAACCACTAAGTCCTACGAGAATGCCACGATTAAAAACTTGGTAAACACTGCTAAATAAAAGCAACTGACTTCATTATTCACCTAAAGACTAGGATAAATACATGACTCAACTATCCACTAAAGACTACGACAAACACCTGAATTAATACTAAAAAATAAAATACAAGGATATTTTAAAAATCCCTCTATTAAACTGAATGTTATAAACAATAAGCTTACTTATTGAAGTCTAGCTGCAAAAGACCCTTCCTTAAACCCGATTCTCCAAAGTACAGACACCAAGTAACTTCCCAAGCTTATGAATTGCAGCCAATTTGAGAGGCTTTGTAATATGTCAGCAATTTGGCCTTCACTCTTGCAATAGATGAGATCAATTACTCCATCTTTTGTTAGATCACGCAAGAAATGGTATTTCACATCTATGTGCTTGCTTCTTTCAAGGAGAACAAGATTTTTGGATAGCTTTATTACTGATTTGCTGTCACAATAAATGGGAGTTGGTTCTTCTTGATCGGAATGAAGCTACTCAAGAATTAATGTTTTGTAGTTAATAGTGTTACAATGGATTGTTTCCTTGAGGACTATGAAATTGCTCCTGAACCCATCATAAAAACAAAACTAGGTGTATTTTTTCTATCATCATGATCTCCTCCATAATCACCATCTATAAAGCCAAATAAATTTAACTTTTTTTCTTCTTGTAGAGTAATCCATAATTAGCATTACCTTGTAGGTTCCTAAAAATTCTTTTGACAAGTACAAATTCTTTACTAGTATAATTGTGAACGTATAACTAAAGGATTAATAGATTTTGATAAATATTTCTTTTATTTATCTAATAATTACAAGACTTTTTAATAATTATAAAATACCTAATCCCATTATATATTTATCACTATAATTAAATAATTAAAATTAATTATTGAACTGTTAAAAATCTAATAGTAGGCGTGGAACATTAGTATTGGATCAGCCATAGTCCAAACTTAGTTGGATAATGACTTAATCTCTTCTTCCAAATCTATGAACCAATATAATGTTAGGAATGAAATTATCTGTCTCAATTTGCTGTCTCAGTACTAATAGACAGCCACGTGTCCCCTAAATCAAAAACCTATCAAGCCTTATTTGGAAAAAGAAATCTGAACCAAAAATGGCAAAGTGTTTTTTTTTTTTTTCCTTTTAATTTTTAATTTCAATTTGAGCCACAGAGTTTGTGTCCTTTGTTCATCAGAACAGTCACCCAAACCCAGAAACTTTTTTTCCCTTATCATCAAACTCTATTTGCTTTGTTCACTTCAAGTTTAATCATCGCTAAGTTCATAAAACAAGAAAAACAATTAAATTTTAGTACTGCTGCAAAGAGAGAGAAAGAGAGAGAGAGAGAGATAACACACAATAAATAGAAGGAATAATATGCCCATTTGATATTCAAAAGGGAAAAGTCTTCCTTTCTCAGAATTTTAAAGTACAGAGGGCAAAAACATTCTATACAATGAGCTCCTTATAATTTGAAACTATTGCGATTTCTCCTTTCTTTTGCAAATAAACAGGAAACAATATATATTTGAAAGCAAAAAAGCAACGGAAAGACAAAAAAGTGATTTAACAGCCTTTCAAACCAGATCAAAGAAAAAAAAGACACAATTTATTGCACTAGAAAAAAAATAATAAAAGGTAAAAGATCTGGCATTCGTTGAAACTTGAAAGCATCAATTTTTTTTTTCCCCGTTTAATTTTGAATCAAGAAGCATCCTAATGATTCTCAGCCAAGAAAACTTATTTTTCATGTCTTTCATCGCAGCACCATTTTCTTTACGAAAATATTCTATTTTTAAATTTTTTTTCTTTCTTAATTTTCCCAAACAAAACTTAGTGAGCTTTTAGTTTAAGGTACACGTGGTTCAGTGTTTGTCTATTGGCAATGGGACAGGAGGTGGGACAGTAAATTAGGACAGAGGTTTTTCGTCCTATAATGCGTATAAGCTAGTCTAATAACCTAATGGACCTACGATATTAAGCTTCAATAAATATAATTTAGGATTACTCCACTAAAATTATGAAAATTTATATAATTACTAAATTAGAAAGTTATGCATGCTCTATTGAATTAGTCATTATATATAAATTGATTCTTTACAATAATTAGAGGAAGATCTAAATATATTCCTTTTTTTAATTATTTCTTTACTCTTAAGTGTCTCTAATTCTCTAATGAGTAATTAATTTATAATTAATTATAAATTATGAATTTTTCTTAATCATTAATATAAACAACATGTTTATTGTCCAAGACAAAATCATTATTCAAGAGAATGTCCTAGCTAATTTCTAACTAGAGAATGAATAGATTTCAAATGTGTGAAATGTGTTTTAGCCATTTGCAACACTAAGTCTCTAAGATACAAAGATATTATTATGTTAATATAATAGATCCCACCCATATAAATTAAAAGATATAATATGATAAATAGGAGTTTATATTTATTCAATATTAATATTAGTTCATATATTATCATCAGTTGATGAATATAAATTCTTTATATTTTAACAGAGTTCATTAGAGATTTATTTTCTTCTTGGTCCAATTTTATATAATATCTATTACATATAACGTTTCTATCATAATGTCTCCACGTCTATAATCGGGATAAACTATTCTATTCATAGTAGATGTATATCATATTAATAATCTTAATTAAGTAAAGTTCCTTTTACTTAATGATTATGAATTATTTATCCTTAAACTTATCCCTCTTGTACGTAACATTTATATTCTTAATTTAAGATCACATTAATAATTAAGAAAATAACATAATATTTAAATTGTAGAAAAGGAACAAATTTAAGAACGCACAAATTAAATGTAATTTCAATTATTAATGAGAAAATCTATAATCCATATTAGATGTTTTTAAGGCACAATCCCCAATATATTTTAAGCTGATCCAAACAAAATTTGGTATAATTATCACGAACTTTTTCTGTAGGTAGCTCGATGGTTGCATACCTTATTAACTGAATATGAATAGGATGAATAGTAGGATGATGATGAGAGAGATTCTTTGCATCATCCTATGTGTGAGTGAAATATATTAGACTTTGGCCCTTTGGCCAATTGGGCTGTCCATAGTTGTGCATTACCGAATTCAACTATAAAGATTTTTTTGGAAAAATCTAAAAGAAAAAAATATCTCACTAATATTTGGAATATTATGCATTTGTTCTAATATGATAAAATATAGTGAATTATGTGATTTACTAACCGTCAGCTATTTAAAGAGATATTATCTATTATTGTTAGGAGCCGTACAAAGCTAATAATAAATCTCAGTATGTATATGTCTTTATAAATAAGAGATAAGGCTATTCAAAGAAAATTATAGTACTAACCTCTCTGCACTTGAAAATCACATGTTCTTAGGGAGAACTATGAGTGTGTCGTGAAAAAATACAGAGAAAAAAAATACACTCTTTCCCTTCTCTCTATCTCTCGGTTATTCTCCCATGGTGAGGTTCTTGGACTGTGAAAATAGTAGTGGTTTTCAAGTATCACTATATAACAACCTCGCAAACTGTGAGTGATGAAGAACATGATCCGGATCGTGGCTAGGAGTATGAAAGGTGAGTTCATGAGGTAGAGTATAGTAAGGATTGGATTTAAAAATGATTTTTACAACGGAAGATTAGTCCAAAAATAATCAAAAATTTTCTCAAAATAATTGACTATATGAGTGCATAATATTAATTCATAGCAAATAGGAATAAACAAAGATAATAAATCTAATATCTCTTGTAGCCTATCAGCGGATCCTAATTTTACTGTCTTTTAGTTTGTTCTATAGAGAATAAGAAGACACTCTTTTTTTTTCTCTCTATTTTATGAAGGCTCTATATAAAATAATACATAGTGTATTCTGCTAGGGTTTCACCTTATATATATATATATTTATTAAACTATTTAATAAATAATTATATTAATCAAATTAATATATATAAAACTTAAAAAAAACATTAATTTTGTTAATAAGAAACGTAAGTTTCCTTCTTTTGCCTTTTTTTTTATTTATTTTAATAAACATAAACTTTTATATGTATAAATATATATATATAAACTAGCAGATAATTCACTCCCTCAAGGAAGAGTGTTTCACTTTCAGTCAGTTTCTCAATTTCTGTTTATCTAATTATCTGATAATTAGATATTTTAAATTCAAAATTTAAACAAATTAGGAAACTTATCTTTCTATAAATATAAATTAATTAATTAAAATTATTAATTACATATAGATAAATTATTTATCTAGACAAAGTATGCAGTAATAGAAATAATGTAATATCTAATATAGTGTTTGTAAGAGGTGGAATTAGGGACCTATGGACCTGTAATTCAAGCTCCAATAAATTATGACAATTAATTAAACTCTTTAATTAATTTGTCTAATTTATTAATTCTAGTATTACTCCACTAAAAATCTGGAATTGCACTCTTGAAATTATAGAATTAATTTTCTCAGAAAACATTGAGTAGTCTATCGATTTAATCATTACATGTAGTTCAATCCTCCATAAACAATTCATAATTGGAGCTAGGTTATATTCCGTTTACCTCTCCAATTACATCTTTATCCGTGTGTACCATTGTTTCTCTAATGAACAATTAATTTATAAATCTATTATAAATTGAGTACTCAAACTGTTTAAGTCTTGAATCAATACACAAGGGATTCATCTTTCTAGTTTCCTAATAGAAGGAATGAATTCCATATCTGTAAGCTATATTCCCAACTACTCATCTCATCATGCTCCCAAGATACAAGTATTTCGGTCTGTTTAGGAAACAAACTTTTAACAAGTATATCAAAGAACATAATGTTATAAATAGGAGTCTATAACTATTTTGGATTAAGATTTATCTACATATGATCATCTAGTAACATTATTTGAACTCTCAATAATTAACGAAATTTATATAAGATTCAAATCATGTCTGGTCCAGTACTATATAATCAAATTATATAAAGTACTTCCATTGTGATGTCAACACATCAATAGTCCGGATAAGACTATTACATTCTCAATGTTAATAGACCGTACTAATAATATTTAATTAAAGATCCAAAACTTTAATTAATTATTACAGACTATATTTAGTTTATTATCCATAAATTTAATCTTCATGTATATAATACTTATATATTAAATTTGTGGTCACATAAATAAACTAGGGATTTTCTGATATTTAAAGACATACCAATTATGCATAATTTCAAATAGAAAAATGTCATTTTATTAATTCAGCAAATATCCAAATATACATGCTTTTAGGGCATAAACTTTAACAATCTCCCACTTGCCTTAAAATAAGTGAGACATATCTCTCAATCCTAAACTCTCTAAGTGACTCTCAAAAGTCTTCGCTGGAAGCATTTTTGTAAAAAGATTAGCAATGTTCTTTTCAGATGCTATCTTCATAACGACCATGTCTTCTCGATGTACTATCTCTCTAATCAGATGATACTTCCTCTCTATATGCTTTCCTCTCTTGTGACTTCTTGGTTCTTTTGAATTCGCCATCACTCCACTGTTGTCGCAGTATAAAATCAGTGGCTTATCTATATTTGGAACAACTTCCAAATCAGTAAAGAAATTTCTGAGCTAAACTGCTTCTTTAGCTGCTTCACAAGCTGCTATGTATTCTGCTTCCATAATAGAATCTGTAGTACTAGATTGTTTAATATTTCTCCAGACAACGGCTCCTCCACCAAGAGTGAACACTGACCCAGACGTCGAATCAGTATAACCAGAAGGTATCAAGTCATAATTTGAATAAACCAGCATATAATTTCTCGTTTTCCTTAGATACTTGAGAATATGCTTTACCGCTATCCAGTGATCTAATCCTGGATTTGATTGAAAACGACTGACTATCCCTACTACGTAGCATATGTCAGGCCTAGTACACATCATTGCATACATAATGCTGCCAACTGCAGATGCATAAGGAACTCGTCTCATATCCCTTTCCTCTTGAGGCGTCTTAGGACATTGCACTTTGGAAAGGATAACTCCATGTAGAGAAGGTAACTGTCCTTTCTTAGAGTTTTGCATCAAAAAATGAATGAGCACCTTATCAATATAAGATGCTTGAGATAGTGCCAAAAGCATGTTCTTGCGTTCTCGAATAATCTGGATCCTAAGCACATAACTTGCTTCTCCCAAATCTTTCATTTGGAATTACTTGGCTAGCCGCTTCTTTATATTAGATAATGTTTCCACATCATTTCTAATGAGCAAAATATCATCTACATAAAGAACTAGGAAGACTACTTTCTTGTCTTTGATGTACTTGTATACACAAGGTTCATCAACATTTTGATCAAAACTAAAAGATTTAATCGTCTCATCAAATCTTAGATTCCATGATCTTGAAGCTTTCTTAAGTCCATAAATGGACCTAAGTAGCTTACAAACTTTCTACTCTTGGTTTTTAGCTACAAAATCTTCTGGTTGCACTATATAGATGTTTTTTTCAAGATAGCCATTCAAAAAAGCTGTCTTGACGTCTATTTGCCATATTTCGTAGTCTAAACTTGCGGCAATTGATAAGAAGATACGTATGGATTTAAGCATGGCTACTGGGAGAAAGTTTCTTCATAATCAACTCTCTCTTTTTGCGTATAACTCTTTATCACTAACCTTGCCTTGAACGTTTCAACTTTTCCATCCACACCTCTTTTTCTTTTATAGATTCATTCACATCCAATAGACCTGACATCTTCAGGTAGATCTACAAGTTCTCAGACAAAATGGGAATACATAGATTCCATTTCTTAGTTCATAGCCTCTTGCCATTTTTCCTTATCAGAATCTTCCGTGGCATGCTTGTATGTCAATAGGTCATCTTGGCTACTATTAGAAATAGCAACATGTGCTTCTCTAATTTTCTTATAGCGAACAGGTGGTCTAATAACCCTCCTACTATATCGAGTTGCTAAGGTATTCTAATCTGGAATAGTGGTCTCATAATTTTGTCGTTCAACAACTGTTGTTGGTTGTGGTCTGATCTGATCAGAAAGTAATTCCTCTAGTACAACTTTATTTCGAGGTTTGAAATCTATCATATAGTCATTTTCAAGAAAAGCAGGATTTGTTGATATAAATACCTTTTTTCTCTTGAGGACTATAAAACAAACCTCTTCTTATGCCTTTTGGATAACCTATAAATAAACAAACCTCTGTTCGTGGTTCTAGCTTCCCAGTCTTTCCTTTCAATATATATATTGGCACCCCCATATGCAGATGTGACATAAACTAGGTTTGCGCCTATTCCATAACTCTAAAGGTATCTTTTGGATAGACTTGGAAGGTACTATATTCAAAATGTACAATGGTTTGTAATGCATAACCCCAGAATGAGAGAAGTAGGAAAGAGTAGCTCATCATTGATCTAACCATATCAAGCAACGTTCGGTTTCTCCTTTCTGCAAGACCATGTTGTTGTGGTATTCCAGGTGCTGTGAGTTGGGATAGGATGCCATTCTCTAGCAAATGATCCTTGAATTTATTATCAAGGTATTCACTTTCTCGGTCTGATCGAAGAGTTTTTAATGACTTACCTAATTGTTTTTTAGCTTCTGCTGTGAAATTTTTGAACTTTTCAAAGGTTTCAGATTTTCTTTGCATTATGTACACGTATCTATATCGTGAATAATCGTCAATAAATGTGACAAAATATTCGTAACCACCTCTTACTTGTATATTTAATGAACTACATAAATCACTATGCATAAGCTCAAAGAGTTCTTTGGCCCTTTCGCCTTTTGCTGAGAAAGGTCTCTTAGTCATTTTTTCTTCTAGACAAGATTTACAAACTGGTAGAGTACTAACTTTTAGCTCTCTTAAAGGACTATTCTTTACAAGTCTATTTATCCTATCTAGATTGATATGTCCTAACCTAAGGTGCCAAAGATATGTATTATCATCATGAGAAACTTTTTGCTTTTTAGGTTTGGGATCTTCTACTTTAAATATTTCGGTATTAAGTAGTGATTATTCGTCCGGCCTTAACATGTAAAGTCTATTCTCCATTTTTGCAGAACAAATATTTAAACCATTTCTAGAAATAATAATCTCATTATTAAGAAAAGAAACACCAAATATTTGTTCAAATAGTGTTAAAATAGAAATCAAATTCCTACGAAAACCAGGAATAAAATAAACATTGTTCAATAACAGAAATTTATTCCTAAAATGAAGACGGACGACTCTCACTACTTTTGCCGAAACTTTAGCTCTATTGCCTACTCTCATCGTGAATTCCTCGTCAGCAAGCTCCCTTGAAGAACTAATCATCTGAAAAGAAGAACAAACATAATTAGTGGCTCCTGAATCAACTATCCAGGGAGATATATCAAATAANTTCAACAACTGTTGTTGGTTGTGGTCTGATCTGATCAGAAAGTAATTCCTCTAGTACAACTTTATTTCGAGGTTTGAAATCTATCATATAGTCATTTTCAAGAAAAGCAGCATTTGTTGATATAAATACCTTTTTTCTCTTGAGGACTATAAAAAAAACCTCCTCTTGTGCCTTTTGGATAACCTATAAATAAACAAATCTCTGTTCGTGGTTCTAGCTTCCCAGTCTTTACTTTCAGTATATATGTTGGCACACCCATATGCAGATGTGACATAAACTAGGTTTGCGCCTATTCCATAACTCTAAAGGTGTCGTTTGGATAGACTTGGAAGGTACTATATTCAAAATGTACAATGGTTTGTAATGCATAACCCCAGAATGAGAGAAGTAGAGAAGAGTAGCTCATCATTGATCTAATCATATCAAGCAACGTTCAGTTTCTCCTTTCTGCAACACTATGTTGTTGTGGTGTTCCAGGTGCTGTGAGTTGGGATAGGATGCCATTCTCCAGCAAATGATCCTTGAATTCATTATCAAGGTATTCACTTCCTCGGTGTGATCGAAGAGTTTTTAATAACTTACCTAATTGCTTTTTAGCTTCTGCTGTGAATTTTTTGAACTTTTCAAAGGTTTCAGATTTTCTTTGCATTAGGTACACGTATCTATATCGTGAATAATCGTCAATAAATGTGACAAAATATTCGTAATCACCTCTTACTTGTATATTTAATGGACTACATAAATCACTATGCATAAGCTCAAAGAGTTCTTTGGCCCTTTCGCCTTTTGCTGATAAAGGTCTCTTAGTCATTTTTCCTTCTAGACAAGATTTACAAACTGGTAGAGTATTAACTTTTAGCTCTCTTAAAGGACTATTCTTTACAAGTTTATTTATCCGATCTAGATTGATATGCCCTAACCTAAGGTGCCAAAGATATGTATCATCATCATGAAAAACTTTTTGTTTTTTAGGTTTGGGATCTTCTACTTTAAATATTTCGGTATTAAGTAGTGATTATTCGTCCGGCCTTAACATGTAAAGTCCATTCTCTATTTTTACAAAACAAATATTTAAACCATTTCTAGAAATAATAATCTCATTATTAAGAAAAGAAACACCAAATATTTGTTCAAATAGTGTTGAAATAGAAATCAAATTCCTACGAAAACTAGGAATAAAATAAACATTGTTCAATAACAGAAATTTATTCCTAAAATGAAGACGGACGACTCTCACTTCTTTTGCCGAAACTTTAGATCTATTGCCTAGTCTCATCGTGAATTCTCCATCAATAAGCTCCCTTGAAGAACTAATCATCTGAAAAGAAGAATAAATATAATTAGTGGCTCCTGAATCAACTATCTAAGGAGATATATCAAATAAATCTTCTTTCATTAAACAAGCTTCTAAAATAAGTAAATCATATTTATCTTTCTTCTTCTCTTTTAATTCGGAGAGATACTTGTTACATTTTCTCTTCCAATGCCCTTTAACTCCGCAGTGAAAACATTTTCCCTTAGACTTTTTGTCCTTGGAGTTGTTCTTCTTGGTGCTCGTGTTGCCATTCTTGCTCTTTTTAGACTTAGACCCAAAGGCACCCTTATTCTTCCTCTTCTTTTTTTTGTTAGAGGTAGAGGGATTTTCTTCTACAACATATGCTTCAGCAACAGTTGCTGAACTATCTTCACCTTTATCTTTCCGATATCGATTCGAAGGTTTGCAGTTCATTGAGCAATTGAATCATTGTATAATTCAACTTGTTCATGACATAGTTGCTCTTGAATTGAAAAAAATCAGGTGAGTGTGATTCCAAAATCATACTCACTTAGGTGCAGTCATCGATCGTAGCCCCGTGAACTTCAACCTTTCCAAAGTAATTGATCATGTTCAAAACATGATCTCTCACTGGAGTTCATTTCTTCATCTTCGCATTCATAGCATTTTTAATAGCGTCATGGCGATATTGATCAGATTGTTGCCCAAAGATGGCCTGGAGAGATTTATTTCATAAGCAGTCTCCATCTTTTTGTGCTTAGCTCTAACCACGTTAGTCATGCCTGCTAACATTTAGCAGCGAGTTTTATTATTGGCATAAGTCCACTTTTCATAGCTTTCTCGTGTAGCACGAGTAGCATTAGCAACGGGTTATAGAGGACATTCCTCCGTAAGTACAAACTTATAATCCTCACTAATAAACACGATGTTCATATTACTTTTCCACTTGATAAAATTATCTCCAGTTAATTTTTTATTTGCGAGTAAAGCGATAATGGGTTCCAGGTTAACATGTTTGCTGAAATTAAATAAAAAAATAATATTCAACATATTTGAAAATAAATATCACAAAGAATTCAGAATAGTAAATATGATGCATGATGCAAGTAAGTAAACACATAAACTTATTTACTAATTCCACGGTAATTCAATTTTCTCTAATTAGGTACCGTCGTAGGATATGTCACATAATTATTAATTAAATTGAGACATTCTCAATTAATAAATAAAACATCAAAATATCTCATATTTTCTTTTATTTATTAATTATCGTTTTATGGTCAGGATACTATTAACAATTTAATTGTATC
>JXTB01000488.1:147214-166298 GCA_002914805.1 Parasponia andersonii
TGTTTCATCAATAACATCTCAAATGATGTTTCCAAGAAGAATTTATTGAAGAAGCCATAAAAGAGAAAAGAGAGTATTGTACCGTTTGTTTTCCTAAATTCCACTCATTACCCTTATCCAGAGACACTTCACGGCATTTTTTGATAGAACTGATAAAAAAAGACCTAATTGTTACAAAAAGATTAGGTTATGAAGGAATTAAAGGCTGAAGAAAAAGAAAAGAATAAGAACCTACTGTATCTCATATTAATATTGATCCCACCAACGACTACAAATAGATATTGCAATAATTATTTTTTTATAAATACAAATGCTACTAGATAAGAAAAAAACATTTTAGTATAAACATATAGTTTACGGAATATTTAATGGGGTTGCACATTATTGTAGTTATGGTATACTATGTTCTAGGTTCTACCAAGTAAACATAAAATAAAAAGTTTATGATATTAATGTTGAGTAACTTGTACAACAAGAGGTGACGTGGAGTAACTTCGAGTACGCGAGGCATCGAGGGATTAATATCACTGTCAAATAATCATAAAGGAAATTTGAATTTATACAGTAAAGTTTTAAGAAAATGGAAAAATTTCGAAATTTCAAATATTTTGAAAATTCTGAAATTATTTTAGAAAAATATCATTTTTAAAAATATTTAAAAAATATCACCTTTTATTAATTGAGGTGACGAAGTACTGGTAGTAATTAGTCAAATTATTTGAAATAATTAGACTACTTATTTTGAGTAATTTTTGATTATTTCAAATAATTTAATCAGTTATTCCGAGTACTTTTAAAAAAATATCAATTTTAAAAAACTAATATGTACAGACACCAAAAGTTTAACACACTATTTTTTAAGAAAGTTAAAACCGTAGTTAAAAATATCAAATAGTTCAAAAAGAGTTATCTTACTCCTTATTTAAGTATTTAAGTAGGGCTTTAAATGATTTGCCAAGCTATGAGTGATTGGACATAAATTGGAACACGATGACAGGTGATCTTGATTTGCCAAGCTAAGTGGCTAGTACTAGTTCTTTGAGGTGTTTGGTGCTCACAAGTCGCAGTTCATACGAAATGATGTTAAAGAGTAGCCACTCCTAATCTTTCTCTACTCACTCAGTTCCCACTACAATGATCTACACCAAAAAATTGCGCTTGGTCCTTTATGAATTTTTTAGACAAATTTTTATTGTTTTGTGTTTTTTTGGGCCTCCAAAAAAAAATCAAACCAAACAAAAAAAAAAAAAGAAAAATCACGGATGGTGTGAATGTTTTTAAAAATCCCAGACTAATTTCAGAATATCATTTTTCAGAAGCTTCTTTAGAAATATACTACTTTTACAAAATATTTAGCAAAATACCACTTTTTTGAAATTGGTGTTTTCCAGCAATACTTGAGGTAACCTATTAGGTTATTTGGAGTAACTAATCAAATTACTTGAAGTAACTAATTACTACAGATTGGTTGCCTCGAGTGTCTCACCAGTTAGTAAAAAGAAGTATGTTTCTAAATATATTTAAAAGTGACATTTTTTCTAAAAAAATCATGATTTTTTATATAATTTTAAGTTCTTGGATTTTTTAAATTTTTGAAAAATTTACCATATAAAGTCAAATTTCATCTCTTTTTTTTTCGTAAGTTTATTTCTGGAAAAGCAACAACAAAAAACCAATAGCAATCTTTGTTAAAAATTATTTAAAAATTTCACATTCAAAATATATATATATTTTGAAATAAAATGAAAAACGTATGTAAAAAATGTGATAATTTGTTTTGCAAATAGTACTAGTTCTGTTGGGCCTAATAAAGCCGGGGCCTTGGGTTGAGCTTGGTATTTCCCTAAAATTATCACCAGGTTTAGTTTGAACTTATAAAATAGAGATGAGAAAAAATGTGGATAAGACTAGTAGAGCTCTATTTGGCAGTTTTAAAACCAGTTTGTTAGATAAGGTTTTTTAGGAGTAAAGAATAGGGCTCACAAGAGCTAAATGACTAAAAATACTCCTACCCTAACCCTAAACATGGTTTGACATAACCTTACTTGAATGTGACATATCTTCACACTTCCCGTAAAACTCATCTTTCTCTCGTCTCTTACAATTTCTCTCTTGTTTCCATTTTATCTGAAAATAAACCTCCCAAACTTGAATTCAAAACCACTTAAAAATATCTTAAAACCACCTTAAGCTTAATACCTTATCGGCTTGTCTCTTCATTTTCTTCATCTTTTTTTCTCAATGAACTTTGAAACATGTTTAATGGCTAAAACTTGTCCAACTCAAAGTAAAAATTCATTTTCTATGAAAATTCTAACATCGAAATCATTAGAAAGAAAGAGAAATATACTGTCAAAGTCACTGACAAAGACTCTAGTATCGAAACTTGATATCCCAGACGAAAATCAAGTTGATTTGAAAGGGAAAAGAGCGAATATTGGTTTAATAGAGGAATAAAATATTGGTTTCATATTTAATAACAAAATCCTTTTTTTTTTAGATTGTATGTTAAGAAAAATTCTATCTTGACTTCATCGACTAATATAATTTCTGATTTTGGTGAACATTTTCTCCTTTTTGAGATTTTGTTGGTAGTATTATTGCTGGTTTGGTATATGTATTTATTATTAGTTATTAATATACAGATTTTAACCTGTGTTAGTTTTGTTGATAATGGTTATGGACTGAATTCATTTTGGGTATTCTTTATTTTTATTATGCGTAAAGATCAAGATAATTTTGACTCAAGCCAAATGATTTTTGACCATAGTCAAGATCTTCTTGACTTAGGGTCATATATCACTTGACCCTCACTTAATATTATTTTTTTAGTTAACTTTATATTTTGTTATTATTTAGCTGAGATTGTGATATGTTTGTTATCAAAGATGTTGAGTTTCTGATGTCTGACAAGCCAATTATCAATGTCACTACTGAAAGAATGGAATAGTTCTGTCATAAGTTTACATACGAGTTGTATTATCATGTATTACAGAAATATAAAAACTATACCGAAACTAAGTGACAGAAGTGACCCAATTTAGGGAAGCAAAGATAATATTTTATTTTAGTTGTAGTTCAAACAATTACCTTTTTTTTTTTTGGCTTGTAGTTTCTATGGTTGTTGTACAATATCTAGCTTTTAATAATATTTTTTTAGTATATTTGATGACTATTATTTTGTCAAAACTCATTTATTTAGTAAATGTTTTAGTGAAATTTAGCATATTTGATAAAGGCCTTATTTATTACTATAAGTCAAGTAAAACTTGACTTTATATATGACTATCTTGACTTTAAGTTAAGAATATCTTGACTTCAAGTCAAACATTACTTGACCCAAGATCAAGAACTTTTTCGAATTAACAAGCATATAAAATTGTTTTCAATTTTTCGATATAAAGATATTCTGACCCTAGTCAAGAAAATCTTGACATAGGGGTTAATATGTTTTGACCTAATTAATAAATTGAAAAACAAAATATAATAAAGTTTTTGACCCTAAACAACAAAATCTTGACATGAGGTCAATAAGCTTCAATTTATAAATTTAAGACAACATTATATAAAATATCATGACCACATTTTAGATACACACTTCATGATCTCTATTGAAAATTTTGTTGACTCTAAGTCAGACACTTCTTTCCTTAAGTCAATATCTTTTTTATTTCGAGTCACTAAAATCTTGACCTCAAGTCAATAATTTCTTACCCCCATTTCAAGAATTATTTGACCTCAAATCAATAACTTCTTACCCCAATGCAAGAGTTTTTTGATTAAAAGTTAAGATCCTTTTATCCTATTCTTGTAAGACAGTCTGAAGATTCACTAATCGTATTAGAGAGTGGAATCAGATTCCGAAAAGTCTACCTATTATGCTCTGAATTGCCACAACATGAATACTTTTGCTTTAACTGAGTCTCTACTGGCTGATTCAATATAATGTTGACCAAAGGTCAAGAGGATGTTTATCTAAGATCAAGTTAGTCTTGACCGTATGTCAATATCAGTTTGACCTACCTCTTCAAATCAATATAATATTGACCAAAGATCAAGAGAATCTTGACCTAAGGTCAAGTTAGTCTTGACCTATGCCGTCACAATTATATCTACAAGATATTAAGAAGATGATGAATATACCAAAACATATAATTTTTAGCACAATAAGACTCAGATCAGTATTATGGTCCTCATTCAAATATTAGTCACTCAATATCAAGCATGAAAAAACAAATCTTGAACAAAATTTCTTTACTTACCTTCAAAATCCAAATAACTCTTTAATATAATCCTTACATCTTTCTAACTGAGTTTTTTTTTTTGTTTTACAAAATAGTCAAAGAGCTGTTGAGAAACACAACTATTAACAGAAAAAGAAAGAGAGAGATAAACAGAGAAAACATGAACTAGAAGAGGAAGAGAGAAAGAGAGAGAGGGAGAGAGGAGAGAGAATGAGATGAAAGACTATGAGATATAAAAATAGAGAAATTAATCGGGTTAACATGTTAGAGGTTTCATATTCCTTTAGTGATAGAAACGAAAGCTCTGATCTTTGGATAGAGAACTGTAGAAAAAAAAAAAAGAAGAAGTGAGAGAGAGAGAGAGAACGAGACTGTGGAGAAAGAGAGAAACATTTAATGCAAAAGAAAAAGTAATAGCAGATTGTGGAGAAAGAGAGAGAAAGAGAGGAACATTTAATACTCTACCTACCATTTTTACTTTTGGTTAAAGGGCAAGCTTGGGAACCATTTTATTTCTCTCTACTTAGTCCTAAAAAAGCCACTATATTACCCTAGTCCTAAAAAAGACTAAAGGTCTCTAATCAGTCCTAACCATATCCTTTTCTCAATAGAAGTCTACACATGGCCCTATAGGACTTTGTAATAAAAGGTCGGGTTGGAAAACAAAAAAGGTTTAGCAAAATGGCTGAATTTTGGATCAAACTTGGGAAAATGATAGTTTTTCAAATATGGTTAAAAAATGGCCGAATTTTGAAAACTAATTTAAAAAATGACCTTTTTTATATTTAGTGTATCAAATTATATTAATTTGTTTTTTGAAAATTGACTCGCTTTTTAAAAATTAATTTATTTTTTAAATGAATTTACTTTCTCATAAATTAATTTATTTTATAAAAAGTAAATCAACTCAAAAAAGGCTATTTATTAAAATAAAATTATAAAATGATCATTCATTAAATAGATGTAAAAAAATAACTATTTTTTAAATTAATCTAAAAACTAAGGCCATTTCTTATAAATACTAAAAGAAAAGGTCAATAAAAAAGCAATCAAACTTTTTTGTTTTTAAATTTTTATAGATTTGTTGATTTAATATTGGTTAGTGAATTTTTTTCCAAATAAAAGAAAATACTTATTTTTATAATGGAAAACACCTTTAATATCCCATATATGTTAACAATATGTCACCTTCATATTTTTAGTTCTCATAGAAGCAAAAATATATATATCTCACCTTATTTGCATTGCAATTTTGGTTTTAAGCATCTTTTTAAAGTATATGCTTGCCTATCAAGATTTCAATCTTAGTACTCTTATTTCGAAGATAACAGTATAAGATTGTGTGCTAATAATTTACTTGAATGGATATAGAAAATTAGTCAAAATTGATTAAATCAAGTGAAGAAAGTTGATTATTATGAATATGCCCTACAGAATAATTTTTTGTATTTGGTATTTTGAACAATATTTGTTGGAATTAATTGTTATTATCTTTGATGTTAATGAATGCAATATTATGTCTCAGTTAAATCTTTGTAACTTTTATGCTTTATTTCATGCAAATGTCTAAAAATTTTACATGACTTTTAATGGGTAATAAAAGAATTAGAGTACAATACTCTTATTAAGTTATAAATTAGTAAATAAAATCATTTACTGATTGTAAATTAAAGAAAAAGGTTACCAAACCTAATTTCTCATTTTGTAATGAAAATAAAATCTACGTTAACTGTTAAAAGTAAATTTTGTTTTTCATTTTTTCTTCAGAAAAAATAGAACTTAACTAATGATCTCCACTTATTACAAATTAAAAGAAAATATCTACTACTATCACTAATACCCAATTCCCACGCTATTCCACCCCATTAGGAAATTTTGTTTTTCAAATTAACTTAACTGCTAGCAAATTAAAATTGTTTATTTAATGATGAATATTAGGTCATGATGTCACTGCATTTATATGTGTTATATAGGAATGTCAATGTAATTTTGATATAAGTCAGAAGATTTAGTTTAGTTTTTCCCCTTTGTTATTCGAAGATGCATTGAGACGAAAGTTTGAGTCTCGAAGCCAAACATGTGAATAGAAATGAACTGGCAGGGATCTATGTTGACTTCTAATGTTTGTTCCACTTCCTCGAGGAAGCCGCTTAGGCAAATTTCAAGTAATTATTATAGTTCAAGGTATTGATAGTGTGGCAATCGTTTTACTTAATATTTTCTAGTAAATATGTTATTTGTGCTATTGTAAACGCCTGCCTCTCAAAATTAAGAGGACAGAGATTTCATTTTGAATACATAAAACTAGTGGTAGCAAGCATTTTGCTCTCTGGTTTTGACTGACTAGAGAATTTTAATACACCGGCTGCTGGTCTTCTTCTTCTTCGATCTCTACTTTTCGACAAAAACACGATTGATGTCTTCTTCTTCTTCAATCTTCAATTTGGAGAAACATGAACATGATGTGTTTATCAGTTTTAGAGGTCAAGACACACGTAAAACTTTCACAAGCCATCTTATAGCCGCGTTACGTCGATACCAAATCGAGACCTATTTCGATGAAGATACTCTTGAGAGAGGAGATGAAATCTCACAAGCACTTGGAGAGGCAATCCAGAGATCAAAGATTGCGATAATCGTTTTCTCAGAAAATTATGCTTCTTCGTCGTGGTGCTTAGGCGAACTCCTGCATATACTCAAATGCCACAAAGCAAAGAAACAAGTTGTCATACCCATTTTCTACAATATAGATCCATCGGATGTACGGAAACAACAAACAACTTACGCGGATGCAATCAAAATTCATGAAGAACGGTACAAGGACAAAATGGACATGGTGCAAAAGTGGAAGGATGCTTTGACCCAATTGGCTAGCCTATCTGGGTGGGATTCTCAAAATGCCAGGTTGTCTTTACAACTTTCATTTTTTTTTTTTATTTACAGAGTTGAAGAATAATTATGCTTAACAGTCAACTATATTTGCAAATAAATTAATATTTGCCGTAAGATTTTTGATCTCTTTATTTTATTGTTCTAGGAACTCCGAGTAGTATTTATTTTATAGCTCTATACAGCTCATATAGTTGACCTCTCCTGTCATGTAAAAATTTTCCACGCTTGAAAAATTAGTCACAATGCCGACTCCTTTAACAAAACGGTAATTTCTTCAAAATTGAAAGCAACACATAAAAAGGTGGATCTATTCACACCTATTTTTTCTTAAGAAATTTTTAAAAAATAAAGCCAGAGCAAGAGAAATCTGTAATTTACCATTTGGTTTTATTTTACCTTTTTCTTTTAATAAATACAAGACTTCCCAATCATTTAGGAGCCACAAGTTCTCATGTTTGGCAAATAATTGTAAATGCTACAGAATTTTTTTTTTTTTTTTTTCCTTTTTAGTTTCTGTTGGACTTCTTCATAAATCTATTTTGTAGATAGATGATATTAAGGGAGAAAGCAATACAGATATTAAAATTAGGTAATTTCAGACTTATTACCGCAGCTATGGAGATAGGTGATAGAAAAGAGGAGAGGATAGCTAAAATTTTTTTAAAAGAAAATTTTAATGGGAAGATTTTATTTGTGAGTTCGAGTAGTATAAGCTGTATACACATTAAAAATTTTAATCAGTTCTTTAAATCAAACGGTTATTATTTTGGGTCCTAGGTGAGCCAAAAATTGAGGTCCTATTATAGTCCTCTCTCAATAACTTATATGCCAAATCTAGACTTTTTGAAAAATATAAATCAGTAAGACTTCATTAGCAAAGTGAAAGAAAATGCAGAGGAATAGGGCTGTGACAAAAAAAAAAAAAAACAAAAAGAAAAAGAAAGAAAAAGCCTAGAAATATATGATCAACCAATTTCTAATTGAATACGAGATGAGAAATGCTTAGTGCTACAAAGTAATTTTATGATTGCGATTAGATTTAATTGTATAAAGTCCTGTATTTTAAAATTTATGGTTCAAGTTATATGAGTGTTTTAATGGGTATTTTGAAGGGGTGTGAGAAGAATCATGTTATATTATTATTGCACACAATTAAAGTTAACTGCTCATTTTTTTTTAACGCTGTTAACTTTTTTTTTTTTTGTTTAAGTGAAACACTGTTACCTCTTTTATCCCCCCAAAAGAAAAACATTCCTTAGTCTGATTCAAAGTAAGATTATAGGCGATCGATTCATATAGTTTATTCAAAAAAAAAAAAAAGAAAAGAAAGAAAGAATATTGCTGGACCAGAGTTCTCTAAAACAGTACTGCTGGAACAGAGTTAATTAAAGACTCTTCAGCTATATTCCAAAATGTGACTGTTGCAAAAGAAATGCAGATGTATACATGGATATGTATGAATGCCCAAAACTTATTTGTTTCACCGCAATTATTCGTACTAATTACTGCATATGGTTTGTATCTTTTAGACCTGAGTCAGATTTAGTCGAAGCAATTGCACGAGATGTTTTGACGAAACTGAATCGCAAGTCATCAAGTGATCATAATTTTGAGGGCCTAATTGGAATTGAAGAACATGTTAAGAACATTGAACAATTGTTACGCCAATATTCACGAAACGTTCACATTGTTGGCATTTGGGGAATGGGTGGTATAGGTAAGACAACCATCGCTGAAGCTGTCTTTTATCAACTACTACTCTCTTGTCAATTTGAGAGCAGTTACTTTCTTAGAAATGTTAGGGAGGAATCAGAGAAGCATGGATTGATTAACTTGCGAGATAAGCTACTTAACCAATTGCTAAAAGGAGGGAATACAGATTTGGGATCCTCATTGTTACCAAACTTTCTCAACGAGAGGCTCCGTCGTAAAAAAGTGCTCGTTGTACTCGATGATTTGAATGATTCAGAGCAAGTAGAAAGCTTAGTAGGTGGTCATGATTGGTTCCACCGTGATAGTATTATTATCATAACAACAAGGGACGTAAACGTTCTTTGCAAAGAAGTTGATATAATCTACAATGTTGAGAGAATGAATTATGATGATGCTCTAAAGCTTTTCGGATTGATAGCTTTCAAAGGAAAGTCTCCCTCAACAGATACTTTTCTCGAGCTATCAAAGGAGATAGTAAAATATGCTGGAGGCATTCCATTGGCTATAAAGATGTTGGCTTCTCACCTTCGCTCCCTTCATTCCATGAGAATTAGAGATTGGGGAATGGTACTGAATGTACTAAAAGAAGAATGCCGCGATAAAATGATGCATATATTAAAAATAAGTTATGATGGACTCAGCGAAAACGAGAAAGCGATCTTTCTCGATATTGCATGTTTCTTTAAAGGGCAGCGTAGAGATTCCGTAGAAAATATACTAAATGGTTGTGGTTTTTCGGCAAGTATACGGATAAATTATCTCGTTCGTAAGTCCTTGCTGACTATTTGTCCTTACAGTAATGTGATTTCGATGCATGATTTGGTGCAAGAAATGGGTTGGAGTATTGTTAAGCATACAGAGAAGCTTGGAGATTGCAGCAGGTTGTGGATTGCTGAAGATGCCTATCACATCTTGAACAACAACGAAGTAAGTGGTAATATTGTATTAAAGCCCCTCACTGCTCTTAAATTGTATGAAACTTTCTAATAAAATAGCATCTAGGAACAAAATCATTTCCATTTATATATGTCAATATATTGAAGATAGGTTTATTTTACGCATTTGTTTTATAAAATTTCTGTACTTAGTGTTGATCATCTCTATATATACTTGTTCCAACACATCAGGGCACTGAAAAAATTGAAGGAATATTCTTAGATATGTCCCAGATCGATGAAGAGCTACATGTGAGACCTGAAGTCTTCCAAAATATGTGCAAATTGAGATTACTCAAAATTTATAACACTTCAAAAGGTATTTTCAAAGATAACGGTGATTATGAAGTGAGAAGTAAAGTGCATCTTTCCCAAGATCTCCAGTCCCTTCCTGATCGTCTTTCGTATTTATATTGGGAAAGATATCCTTTACAACATTTACCGTCACAATTGCCTCAGAACATTGTTGAGCTTCACATGCCGTATAGTCAGCTCGAGCACCTTCGGCATGAAACCCAGGTATATATGCTTCAATCTGTCCCGCCTGTAATGTTTATAAGTGTAAATTATGTGTTAGTTATGCTTTTGATTAATTTCTTATGTTACAGGACCTCAACAAATTAACAACTATTGATCTTAGACACTCCATCCACCTCACTCAAATGCCAGACCTCTCTGGTGCTCCAAACCTTGAAAGAATAAATCTTGAATATTGCACAAGTTTGCTTCAAATACCTTGGCACAGTTTGAAAAATCTTTGCAATCTTGTTGATCTCAACCTAAGCTACTGTAAAATGCTTTGTGGTCCGGCATATAGAATCGATGGAAGGAGACTTGAGAATCTTAATCTCCGAGGCTGCTGTAACTTTAACACTCTTCCAAGGACCTTAACCACGAGTCTAGTATCCTTAGATTTAAGTTCTACTGCGATAAAGTGCTTGCCATCGTCAATTAATTCTCTCAAAAATCTTTCTGAATTATTTCTTGATGATTGCAAATGGCTTACGAATATCCCTAGCAGTATGCAAGAATTGGACTCCTTGAAAAGAGTTCGGGTAAGCCGCTGCTCATCTCTCGACACGTTTCCAAATCTTCCAAGAAACATTGAAAGTATATGTTTGAGTGAGACCGCGATAAAAGAAGTTTCGTCGTCTTCTATTGAGTATTGCTTTAATCTCAAGTTTATCACAATGATGGACTGCAAGATGCTTGAGAGTCTCCCAACTAGCATTTTCAAATTAAGGTCCCTATATGATCTTGATCTCAGATCTTGCTCAAATTTTAAGGATCTCCCAGAAATTTCAGAGCCTGCGGAAAGTTTACGTAGGCTTCGTTTAGACGGAACAAGAATTAGAGAATTACCTTCAAGTATTGGAAATCTAGTTAATGTATTTACTTTCAGCCTAGATGGATGTGAAAATCTCGAGTATCTACCTAACCACATCTGTAATATGGCTGGGCTTTCTGAACTGAAACTTTATAATTGTTCAAAGCTCAAGCATTTGCCTCCTACACTTGGTAATTTCCTCTCTTTGGAATGTCTTTCTCTAAAAAATTGTAACATATCAGAAATCCCTTCCGACATCATGAGACTCTCTAACCTGAAAAAACTTAAGATGACGGATTGCAAGAAAATTCAATCCTTACCAGAGCTTCCATTGGCTTTGCAACTACTTAAAGCAACTAGATGCACGTCACTGGTATCAACTCCAAATAGAGCACTCTCACAAGGGTTTTGGAAGTTCTTTGGCTATCAAGAGGAATATTCACTCTTCTATGACTGCTTGAAGGTTGATGAAAATGGACGACAAAACATTATAAGTGACTTCCAGTCCAGAGTTTTGCGCATGGCACTACAATTCATTCCTCCCAAATATGAGGCATGCTTTTCTCTTTCCTGAACATATTGTTAAAATAGAAAGTTCCTAATTACTTTTCAAACAATAAAAATGATCAGTATATATGATCACTATTCACTCATGTTCTTTTTTGCAGATCTGGGATCTCTGTGTTAAATCGTGCTATCCGGGAGATGAGATTCCAAAATGGTTCAGCTATCAAGCTGAAGGATCCTCAATAATACATATTACGCTTCCTCCACAATGGCATGACACCAACTTCTTGGGTTTTGCGGTATGCGCTGTTGCTAACGTCTCTTGTCCTTACGACAACCGCTTGGAGCTTCGTTGTAATCTTGATGTTAATCCCAACAAAGGCGAAAGTTTTGAATGGGCTTTCAATTATTTCAAGCATGAAGTCGGGCCAATCCCAACCATTGATTCAGATCACGTGTTCATGTGGTATTGGCATGAGGACTATCATCACTGTCTCGATGCAGTAGAAGCAAAATTCAGTTTCTTCTTCCGAAAATACAGCGAGCATCGTTATTCAGATGATGATGAAGATGAGAGCGAGGACGACGAGGATGATGAAGTTTATAAGTCTTCCAAAAGAATAATAAGATGTGGGATCCGCATTCTACATCGCCAAGATGTAGATGAATTTCGTGAAACAGCTTCTCCTCCCTTCTTCCTTGGCGACTTCCCAATCTTGTTTCGTTTGATGAAATCATTAGCCGCTCAAACAATCAGCTGCGATCGCCGACCAACGCGAAAAAAGTGCCCGAGGAGCAGTCACTAATGATATATAGAACCACCACATTGTAAGTCAATTAAATATATTACTTTACTGTGGTACTGGTCATTGCCTGCGGACTTGTTAATTACGTATTAGGTGTGCAATTGGTAAACTCTTCTCTATTCGCTGTTACACTAATCTTATTGCTTTTTCACGTACACATTTGCATATCTTGAACCAACAAGGCAATAGTTTTGTGTCTATAACATTAAAAGCCACATTTGCGTACAAATCTAAATCGTCTCTCCCAGCTCTATGAAAAGGTTTCTTAATCTAATTAGCAATCATTGAGCTTTATTTCCTTTAATTTGCCAACATCTTTTTATTTTATTAATTCCTCTATTCTATTATCCACATTTTATATATATATATATATATATCTCACTCTTTTACTAAGTGACGATAAAAAGGGAGAACACAATTAATGTATGGAGGATCTCCTATTTATTGGAACATAAGCAATATTAATTCAAAAGAAAGGTATACTTGTCTCTGGTTGTGAGTTTTGGTAGATATTTTAGTTCTTTTTTTCCTCTTTTGTGAATTATATTTCTTTTCTATGTTCTTGTTGAGATCTTGGTTATTGGAAATCAGAGAAGAAAACAAAATGATTTCACCATTTTTTATTAAGTGCCATGAATATATGATGGAAAGTGGTATGTTTTTTTTTTTTTTAATATATAGGGCCATAATTAATTCAATAGATATTTTTTTAACCTATTTATAAGTATATTTTTGTCATTAGATCATTATCTAATATATAATTACCATAATTTGAGTATAGTTGAAAAAATAATAATAAAATTAAATATAGATTATTTAATATTTTTTTCTTTATCTTTTATTATAAAACGACGTCAATGATAAATTATATATATATATATATATATCTAACATTTCTTTATTGCGCACTTTCAGATGAAAATTTTACTTTAAATTATCAAGTAATTGATGAGAGCATGGGCAACCGATTTAAGATTTTGTGACAAACTACTGAGGAAAAAAAATTGAGCTATATATGTGCATATTCCAAGTATTTAAAGGACAAGCCTGCTATGTATACATATATTTGAAGTTGCATTTGTGCCACCGTTAGAGGGTGAAAGAGTTATTTACGTAAACAATCGCTTTGGTTAGGTTGTAGCATCATTTCTTCTCTACTTCCTTTTCACCCCGCTGATCTTACTTTGCAAATACATTGATTCAATAGTAAGAATATAAGAATCCAATATCATATATAATTCTTACTTTAAAAATTGTGAACCTCACATTTTATTGTCTGATGATAGTCTTGTCACGACCCAAACCCCAAGGTAGTGGCAGAAGGGGAATTTCACTAAAATTAGAATTTTTTTTTATTGTGAATTCCAACTAATGGACCTATCCCACAGTTTATAATCACCAATAAACACAGACTGAAAATTATAAGAAAAATCAAATTTCAAATATAAACTGCGCATCATCATTCACACCTAAATATCAAGCTAGTATGGCATATATAGCTACAGACATTTTCAAAGTAACACACTTAACATGAATACTAGCAATATCCATATATTTAACAAGACTTAAACACGAGTCTTGCATTCACATTCCTAGCATTATGTTGGCGTTATTTTATAATTGCTACGCAAGTGCACGTGCCGAACAAGTAATATAGTAATGAGTTGAGTATCGTCTCCACAGGGATTGATTAACAAAATTAGTTGGATAAAACTAATGTCAGATAAGCTGAATTAAGAAATTATAAGAATTGATAGATGCAAAATAAAAAATATAAATTCCAAACATAAAACAATATGACCTAAACAAGAGATCGTAAATGGATAGATATATTAAGCTAGGAAGATTAAATCCTCCTCGGTTGCAAATCTGGGTACAATTGCTACAACAATGCTTATGGTAAAATTCACTCCAGTAACAGAAAATTCCATCAATATATAATAATCTTCCGAATTTATTATGTTTTAAGTTTTTCAAACTAGATTTAACATATTCCTATGCTTATCCAGTTCTCATTACTTCCCTTATAGCGTCGATTTTCAATGGGTTATACATGGTAACGATATATTCCTATATCATTACAAATTCAGGAATCCACTAAAAAGATACTTGAAACATGTATCAGTCAAGTTAGATCCAACTAAAATTAACCTTTCCAGAATTAATCCTAGTTTATTTATCCTAAATATTGGTGGCCAAACAATAATAGGAATTAATGGTGAAGCTCACTTGAATGAACAAGAGGAAATTACCATAAACGCTTAAAACAACATTTAATCCTTCATTATAACCTTAGATTCATCAATATCCTAGCTAAGAAAAACTTAGCTCATGTTCTGGGGCTCAAAAATTAGCAACCCAAAGTAATTCATAGATTACAGAAAGTTCAAGATAAGAAAAAAAAAATAAATACAAAGAAGATTTAAGAAGGGAAAAACTAGCTGGATAATGGTAAATCGAGCTCCCTGCTGCTAGTACTTCCTCTCTTTCGTCCTCTCTTCTCTGTACTGCCTTCCTCTCTTTTCTTTTCTTTTCCGTCTTGTTCTCTGGTCAGCCGTCCTCTCCCTTCTTCCTACAGTACATTTTCCTTTTATATCAGAGTAGATAAGGTACCCTAACACACGAGTTAGCCAAATATGGAGTGAGGACCACTTTTGCTTCATTTTCCCTTAGCTAGTATTTAATATTAGCTGTCAGTACCAGCTGTGCGTAAAAGATGCCAGCTGGAAAAAGAATTCTACTGTTCAGTATTGCTCTGGCGCGTTGCTATAGCAAAGTAACTTCCAGGTTTTACTTAAGTTCAGTATTCCTTCAAAGATGTGGCCATTTAAATTCATCAGAATTCAAGTCCTAATTTCAGCATTCCTACTAGAAATAAAAAGAAAATAAAATAGATATTGACTATATTGAATTGTAATCATCGGAAACACCATGGACAAAAATAAAATAAAGAAAAATACTTAAACTAGACAATTTGATCCTTTAAAACAGCTATCCCAAGACTCAAAAACATACCAAATAACTCTATTTTTATAGAGTTATCACACCCCCAAACTTGAATTATTACTCGTTCCCGAGTAACAAAAATGACATAGACACAAAAGAGCTTTTGTTTACTGACAGAAAGAAAATCATTCCTTAGTTCTTTGTTCCACTTTTCAATCTTCATCCTTTGATCAGAATCACCCTTCCTCAAATACTAGTTCAATTCATTACAAACTTACTTTTACATGTGATTTTCCTTTGAGTGCGTGTGTGTGGAAATTATGCTTAGAATTCTCTGGATTACTCAAGTCATCTTGAAATATGATCATTAGGCCTAACTTTCTAGTTTCAAAAGTTGATCTTGTAAATCCTTCTCTACTAATGCAAGTCAACAAAACACTTAAGACTTATAAGGCTTTAACAAACTTGCACTACTGAGCTTAATTTGGGGGATGATTTTATTATTACTTGTTTCTTTTCTTCTTTTATTTTTTTTATTTTTTTTTATTGCACTCAAATGTCACATGCCTTTTTACGTGAATGCCAACATTAGTGATGAAGACACCCGGTTACTTAGCAAAGTCACTTTTAGAGTTACCGAGGCATACTGATATTCCAAACTACTGTTTGACGCAAAAGTATACATGGAGCTCATGTTACCCCTAGTTACTAAGTAATTCAAAATAGTGGAGTATTCATTTTTCACAATATTTTTTTTTTTACTCCCCTAAACTTAAGCTCATTTTTACTTTCAATGTATCATGCCAACACTAAGTCCTCCATGTTTAGTCTCCTACATTTTACTTCGAAAGATTCACAAAATTTATTTCTAGACCTTAAGCCTTCACAATTATTCAAAATTTCTTAAGTTTTCCTAAAGGCCTCTAATCCATAGCTCTAGTGCATAGAGAAATTGGAAATTTCACATATAACAGCAAGCTAAAACAAATATCCCCAATATTCAAATTACGGCAATTCATCTCATAGGCTGAAAATTTTAAAGCAGTAAGAGTTTCATGAAACTCGATCATAATACTGTAGCACACCAGAGCAACAGAACACAAACAGATATTAACAGACAACCATATAAAACACATAAAAGAAATAAAATCAGATAAAACACGCCAAACCTAAAAACAAACAGTGTCCCCACTGCAACACAAAATAAAAGAACAAATAAGGAAATAAAAAGAGAGGGTAAAGAGGTAAAAACTCCCTGTCATAATTACGCTGCAGCTCCATTAGATCCATCTTCATCAGATTCTGCCATGTGCTCATCGTCCAAATCCTGGAGTATTTCTTCTGGAAATACAGGGAAACTTGGAATGGGTTTGGTGAAATTCTTCTGCAGGGACTTCTTTAAGGCATTGTCCCGTTCCTTTGCATATGCCCAGAATTGTCGCTGCTGCTGATGAATTTGCTGCAGCATTGTCATTATCTGGTACTGTTGAACCTCCTGTTGACTTATGCGCTGCTCTAGGGATTTAAGCTACTGCAGGGTCTCACTGGTGGTGCTGCTGCTGGATGCTGCCGTAGGTCTGCTTGATGAGGGTCGATGGGAAGGCTCAGCTGGTCCTTCTTGGGCAATTCGGGCCACAGTAATGGCATCTATTTCGCCCGTGTTATGCAGCTTTTCTTCATTTACCAGGTAAGGAGCACGTGCATTACGACACATCCTAGTAATTAGAGATGGGAAAAATAGAGCTCCTGATTTCCTCGCAGCACATGCACAAATTTCCCTATGAATCATCCGACCCACGTTGATAGATTTACCAGTCAACATGGAGTACAACAGCAACACACGCTCCATGGAAACTGTTTTGCCATGTGTGGTGGGTAGCAAACGAGATTTTAGAAAATGGTACCAAACTTTTGCAGGTGGGTTCAGTGAGCTCCGAAGGTATGTGTAGGCACCCTGGGATGAGACATTCCATTCAGCTCCTGCTATAGCAACCGTCTCCAGCACCGTGGCTAGTTCAGGTTCCGTAATGTTTTCGATGAATTCAGAGTGCTCATCTACCGGATCCCCCAAACTATAGATGGCATTTATGGCTTCCGCGCTCAAGGGCACTTGAACTCCTCTAACATACACGGTGTCATCGTCTGGATTAGTCAGGTTGGCGTAGAATTCGCGAACCAGAGGCACAATCGGGTCCTCCGGATGAGCGCAGAACAGCTGCCAGTTGTGTTGGGTGATGACATCTGCAATGAATGGTGGCTGCCCTAGTGGCTTACTACTGTCCCCCACAAACCCCTTTTCGACACTTAGAGGCCGATTTTGAATGTTCTCTTCATACCTTGTTTCGGTTACTTCAGATTTGAATTTGACTGCTTTGGAGGCTTACGAGTAACTCTCTTGATTCCTATTTCTCCCCCAAACTTGAGCCGGAACTTATAGCAGCCGTCTTAAGTGAAGTTGTTGTTGAAGGAGATTGTGTGGGCTAGGGTTTAAACAGAGAAAGAGACAGTTACCCCACTTTCTCCTTTTTTTTTTTTTAATATGTATCGTGGGCTGATAGTAGCTTCGTGGAAGACTCCATTCCCACACGTGTCAGAACTGCTGTCCAAAAACTGCAACTCATATATATATATATATATATATATATATATTTTTATAGTCTGGAACTGGGTCTGTTGCTGTAGCAAATATATAACACTAATTCCGTTGCTGTAGCAATCTGTTATTTCCTTGGAATCTGCCGTTCTGCATTGGAATACTAATAACCCTTCCTGAACTCCTATTTTTTTTTCTCTTGTCTCCACTGTTAGGCACATTTCCCTGCATCAGAATTAGCCATAATTCAAAAGTTAAATTAAACACCTCATTGTTCTTCCTGAACCCCCCCTTTTTTTATATAAAAGAAGAACATAGTGGAATTAAAAGAAGAAAAGAATTAAAAGAAATGGAGAGAAGAAATATGTAGTGGGTTGCCTCCCACTAAGCGCTTAGTTTAGAGTCGTCAGCCTAACTGCTAGCTCAATCATGGCTCTTGCAAAGTGATCGAGGTCTTCCCTCTATCAAATTCAGCTCCCCAATAATGCTTCAACCTCTGGCCATTGACCTTGAATTGGCGACCTGAGTTTTCCTCCAGCAAATCAATAGCACCATATGGGTACACCTTAGCAACTTTGAATGGACCTGACCATCTGGACTTTAGTTTACCAAGAAACAGCTTCAATCTGGAGTTAAACAACAACACTTGCTGTCCAAGTTCAAAGCTCCTTTGTTGGATTTTTCTGTCATGCCAATTTTTTGTTTTATCTTTGTATAACTTAGCACTCTCATAATCACACATCTGAAATTCTTCTAGCTCATTTAGTTGCAGCAGCCGTGTTTTCCCAACAGCTTGAAGGTCTATGTTGAGCTTTTTCATCGCCCAATATGCTCGGTGCTCCAGCTCCACCGGCAAGTGACATGCTTTCCCAAAGACTAGCCTATATGGAGACATCCCCAGCGGTGTTTTGAAGGCTGTTCTGTAGGCCCAAAAAGCATCATCAAGCCTTGTCGACCAATCTTTCCTAGTTGGATTTACAACCTTCTCCAAAATTCTTTTGATCTCTCTATTAGAAATTTCTGCTTGGCCACTTGTCTGCGGATGGTATGATGTAGCTATCTTGTGCCTTACCCCATATTTGGCCAAAAGATTCTCAAACTGCTTGCTACAAAAGTGTGTT
>JXTB01000488.1:166847-205078 GCA_002914805.1 Parasponia andersonii
AATAAGATACTTGATTGCTGAGTGATCTGTATAAATAGTGACCTTTGTTCCTACAAGATAGGATTTGAATTTATCAAAGGCGAAAACAACAGCTAAGAGCTCTTTCTCGGTAGTGGTGTAGTTCAGTTGAGGATCAGATAAAGTCCTGCTGCTATAGTATAGAATGGAACACCTTCTTTTTTCTCTGTCCCAATACAGCTCTAACTGCATGATCATTTGCATCACACATTAGCTCAAATGGTAAAGACCAATTCAGAGCTATTATAATTGGGGCAGAAATGAGTCTTCGCTTCAGCTCCAAGAATGCTTGCATACACTCTTCATTGAATTCAAATGATCTGTTTTTCTCCAGCAAAGTACACAATGGCTTGGAAATTTTTGAAAAATCCTTTATGAATCTTCTGTAAAAACCTGTGTGTCCTAAGAAATTTCTAATGCCCTTGACTAACGTTGGTGGTGGCAACTTCTCAATAACTTCAGTTTTTGCCTTGTCCACTTCAATGCCGTGCTTGGAAACTCTATAACCCAATACAATGTCTTCTTGCACCATAAAGTGATATTTTTCCCAATTTAGGACCAGGTTAGTTTCTTCACATCACTCCAACACCTTTTCTAAATTCAACAAGCAATCGTCATAGGATTCCCCAAATACAGAAAAGTCATCCATAAAAACTTCAAGGGTTTTTTCCACCATATCGCTGAAAATAGACATCATGCATCGCTGGAATGTTGCTGGAGCATTGTAGAGACCAAATGGCATTCTTCTAAAGGCAAAAGTTTCACAGGTGAAAGTTGTCTTCTCCTGATCCTCTGGTGCTATAACAATCTGGTTGTAACCTTAGTATCCATCCAAGAAACAGTAATATTCCTTGCCAGCAAGTCTGTCAAGCATTTGTCAATGAACGGTAGTGGGAAATGATATTTTCTTGTAACCTTATTGAGCTTCCTATAGTCCATGCACACCCTCTAGCCAGTTACTGTTCTTGTGGGAATTAATTCATTATTGTCATTAGCTACCACTGTTACACCTCCCTTTTTAGGCACACACTGAACTGGGCTGACCCAAGAGCTGTCTGAAATTGGATAAATTATCCCTGCATCCAGCCACTTGATCACTTTTTTCTTCACAACTTCCTTCATAATTAGGTTCAGTCTTCGCTGCTGCTCCACAGAATTGCTGAAGCAATCTTCCAGCAGAATCTTATGCATACAGATTTTAGGGCTGATTCCCTTGATATCGGCAATGGTCCATCCTATGGCTTTCTTAAACTTTTGAAGTGCTGCAATTAATTGCTGCTCTTGCCCCAAACTCAAAGCTGAAGAAATAATTACTGGTAATGTGTTTGAGTCACCCAAATATGCATATTTCAAGTGAGAGGATAGTGGTTTCAACTCCACAACTGGGGGTTCTTCAACTAATGGGTTAGAATGTTTGAAATCCCTCTCCAATAATTCAAATTGCTTCTCTGGTCTAGCAAGTGAATACTTTGTGTCTACCCATGGTAGCTCTCTTCTTTAATTTTTTCATCAAAATCGGCCTTGGTGGATACTGAAATTAGGTTGTTATCATAAATTTCCTAGAATTGCTTCAGCACAAGTGAATCTAACACATTGATAGCTAAACACTCTTTTATTTCATCCGGAAATCGCATAGTCTTGAACACATTGAAAGTAACTACTCATCATCAACTCGCATAGTGAGTTCTCATTTTTGCACATCAATCAATGTCCTTCCAGTAGTAAGAAACGGCCTGCCTAAGATTATAGGCACTTCCGATTATAGGCACTTCCTTGTCAGTCTCATAATCCAACACAGTAAAATCCACGGGGAATATGAACTTGTCCAACTGAACTAAAACATCTTCGATTTTTCCTTCAGGTGAGCAAAAGATCTATCTGTAAGCTGAAGAGTAACTATAGTTGGTCTTGCTTCTCCAATTCCCAACTTTCTGAAAACTGACATGGGCATCAAGTTTATGCTTGCTCGTAGATCACACAAGGCTTTTCCGTAATAGGTATCACCAATAGAACATAGTATTGTAAAGCTTCCAGGGTCTTGAAGTTTAGGAAGGATTTTACTCTGCAAGATGGAGTTGCACTCTTTGGTCAGTGCCACTATTTCAAACTCTCCCAATCTTCTTTTCTTGGAGAGGATGTCCTTCATGAATTTGACATACTTTGGCATCTGTTCTAAAGCTTCCACGAGTGGTATATTAATATGCAGCTACTTTAAAACCTACAAAAATTTGTTGAATTGCTTGTCTTACTACTGCGTGTGGAATCGTTAAGGAAAAGGTGACGGTGGTCTATTATTTTGCTTTTCTGGGCAGTCTTACTGTAGCGATGCTGTAGCAGACTTCTTTTTTTCAGCAGTTTGCTTTGTTATATTTTCCACTCTATCTTCCTTATCCTTTTCTCCTTGGATTGAAGAGGGCTCTCCTGATTATTTAAACCTTAGCTCAAGCCCTTTCAACTCTTTCNATCTTGGATTTTCTGTATCACTTGGCAAAGAACCTTGGGGCCTGCTATTCAAGGCATTAGCTAACTGCCCCATTTGATTCTCTAAGTTTCTAAATGAGGCTGCTTAGTTTTGAATCATTGCGGACTGATTCTGAATTATACTGTCATTTTTCGCCATATACTCCTTCAATAAAGCTTCCATAGAGTTGGATCGCTCTGGATATTGCTGTTTCTGATACTGTTATTGCTGTGGTAAATGATGTTGGAAACCAGGTGGATAGGTTGGTCTATTTGGAGTTATATCTGAAGTAGCTCCTTGGTTGCTCCATGAAAAATTAGGATGATGCCTCCATCCTTGGTTGTACGTGTTTGAAAACGGATTGTTGTTCTTGTTATAGTTCCCCATGTAGCATACTGAAGCAGGGTTAGATGGGCAGCTATCAAATGAATGCCCCTCACCACAATAAACACAAGAAACTGCAGCAGATTGATCTGCAGTTGCTCCAGCAGCCATATTCATAGATTTCAGGATATTAGACAGCGATGAAACTTGAGCTGTCAAGGCTATAACTGCATCAACATCATGAATTCTAGCAACACGCCTTCCTGTAACAACTCTTTCAGTCAGCCATTGATAGTTATTATTGGCCATTCGCTCCAAAATCTCATAAGCATCATTATAGGACTTTGCAAGAAGAACACCATTAGCTGAAGCATCCACCATTGACCGAGTATGAGCATTGAGGACATTATAAAATGTCTCCATTTGGATCCAATGAGGGATTCCATGGTGTGGGCATTTTCTTAGCAATTCTTTAAAGCGCTCTCACGATTTATATAAAGATTCCCCATCCAACTGCTGAAAAGAAGTAATATCATTTCGGAGCTTAGCATTTTTAGTTGGTGGCAAATATTTCATCAAAACTTTCTCCGCCAAGTTATTCCATATGGCCACCGAATCTGGGAGTATTGAGTTCAACCATGCTCTTGCTCTATCTCGTAAAGAGTATGGGAATAGTTTCAATCTTAAAGCTTCATCTGTGACTCCTTGCATTTTGAATGAATCACATACTTCTATGAACAACCGGAGGTGAAGATATGGATCCTCTGTTGGTATCCCACTAAATTACCCCACAGTTTGGAGCATTTGAAACATCACCGGCTTCAATTCAAACTAAGGTGCTTGAATTTCGAGCCTAACAATGCCAGGATTAAGCACATTGAGAATAGGAATAGCATACTCTCTGATTGCTCTGTCCCTGCCATCTGCCATTGCCGCAGTATCATTAGCATCAGCCATTCCTCTTAAACCAGCTAAACCTTGTTATTGTTCCCTTCTCCTTGCTCGAAATGTTCTTTCAATCTCAGGATCTAAGGGCACCAGATCTTGTTCTTACTGATTATTCATATAAAGAGTATAAGTTCTATAAATAATTTTAGTTCTCTCAATCCCCAGCAACGGCGCAAAAAACTTTTTGGCGTTATTTTATAATTGCTATGCAAGTGTACGTGCTGAATAAGTAATATAGTAATGAGTTGAGTATCATCTCCACAGGGATTGATTAACAAACTTAGTTGGATAAAACTAATATCAATTAAGCTGAATTAAGAAATTATAAAAATTGACTGATGCAAAATAAAAAAATGTAAATTCCAAACATAAAACAATATGATCTAAATAAGAGATTATAAATGGATAGATATATTAAGCTGGGACGATTGAATCCTCCTCAGTTGCAAATCTGGGTACAATTACTTCAGCAATGCTTATGGCAAAATTCACTCCAGTAATAGAAAATTCCATCAATACATAATAATCTTCCGAATTTATTATGTTTTAAGTTCTTCAAACCAGATTTAACATATTCCTATGCTGATCCAGTTCTCATAACTTCCCTTATAGCGTCGATTTTCAATGGGTTATACATGGTAACGATATATTCCTATATCATTACAAATTCAGGAATCCACTAAAACGACACTTGAAACATGTATCAGTCAAGTTAGATCCAACTAAAATTAACCTTTCCAGAATTAATCCTAGTTTATTTATCCTAAATATTGGTGGCCAAATAATAATAGGAATTAATGATGAAGCTCACTTGAATGAACAAGAGGAAATTACCATAAACGCTTAAAACAACATTTAATCCTTCATTATAACCTTAGATTCATCAATATCCTAGCTAAGAAAAACTTAGCTCATGTTCTGGGGCTCAAAAATTAGCAACCCAAAGTAATTCATAGATTACAGAAAGTTCAAGATAAGAAAAAAAAAATAAATACAAGAAGATTTAAGAAGGGAAAAACTAGCTGGATAATGGTAAATCGAGCTCCCTGCTGCTAGTACTTCCTCTCCTTCGTCCTCTCTTCTCTATACTACCTTCCTCTCTTTTCTTTTCTTTTCCGTCTTTTTCTCTGGTCAACTGTCCTCTCCCTTCTTTTTACAGTACATTTTCCTATTATATCAGAGTAGGTAAGGTACCTTAACACACGTGTTAGCCAAATATAGAGTGAGGACCACTTTTGCTTCATTTTCCCTTAGCTGGTATCTGTTAGCACCAGCTGTGCGTAAAAGATACCAGCTGGAAAAAGAATTCTGCTGTTCAGTATTGCTCCGGCGCGTTGCTGCAGCAAAGTTACTTCCAGCTTTTACTTAAGTTCAGCATTCCTTTAAAGATGTGGCCATTTAAATTCATCAGAATTCAAGTCCTAATTTCAGCATTCCTACTAGAAATAAAAAGAAAATAAAATAGATATTGACTATATTAAATTGTAATCATCGGAAACACCACAGACAAAAATAAAATAAAGAAAAATACTTAAACTAGACAATTTGATCCTTTAAAACAACTATCCCAAGACTCAAAAACATACCAAATAATTATATTTTTATAGAGTTATCGCATTACCAAGTCTCAAACTACAAATAAAAGATAACTTCTTATTCCGCTTGTTGACCGTCAATATCACACTAGACACCACCTATGGAGAAAGTAGAGAGGGTGAGCATAAAATACCCATTAGGTTACCCAATTTCCTTTTTTGGGAAAATCCTTTATAATCTCAAAACATATGCATGGTTAATAGTACTGGAAAACATTTCTTTAAATATTAAAGACTTAAACTATTTACAGAAATCCAGGCTAAAAACCAAAACCATATATTTTGGTTAAAACATATAAAAGTCTCAATTCAAATTAGCATAATACACATCACAAAAATCAACATATCACATGAGCTCTTATCCTTTCATCACGACTAGAGCAACTTATACTACATGTATTGAGTGCTCTTTGCCTGACATCTATCTCTGGAAACCGGAGGGACACCCATGTATCTAATCCTACCAAACCGGAGGGACACCGAATGCCTACGCCTACTGAATAGAGATAGTCAGAAAACAAACCCCGCGCGAGTTTACGAGCTCTCACCGAAGGTTGGTATACTAATCCGCCTACTATAATACCGTGATGCTTAAGACGACTCTCATGCATGATCATATGAAATGTGCAATATATAGAGTCTCAAACAACCATGCAGTGGTTTAACATTCTAGACATGCTCTGATTTTTAATTAAAAATCATTTTGTACTTAAAAATCCAAAAGTACAGTTTCTATGGTTTACCAATTCCAAGTACAAAAACTTGTATAAAATCATATTTAAAAATATTTAGAGCAGTATACAATGTTTCAAAAATCATAGTTCATTAAAATAACTATTCAAATAATTCAATTTAATAAAATCACGAAATTTTATTTTTTAGAATAAATTCCAATTTTAATGAAAATAATAGAAAACAAGGAAATGGAATCCCCTACATCGAAATAATAGTTATGCTGAGCTAATGACACTTGAAATATCCTCAATTTATCACCGGGTTGTTTTGACAGTTATTTTCGAATCTCATCACGTTCACTTGAAAAGTTAACTTTTCAAATAGAGTCTCGAATTGAGAAACAGATGTCACCACTAAATTCAGAACACCCAAAAACATCGATTAAGATATAAAGTTCGTCAAAAACGAGCCCCGGTACGGAACTGGTCCGTGGCACGCAAAACGGAGCAATTCACAAATTATTTTCTCAATTTTCGTGCCACTTCGGAAAATAGTAGTATTTTATATCACACTTCATGTCCCGACCTCACTGAGTCTCAATTCGAAGTCAGAACTCAATTTTGAGGTCCCGAACATTAAATGGGCTCAAAAATCCGAAATATATAAAAATACCACATTTTGAAAATAATTAGAAAAATACCACATTTTCATCTCGATGATTAATGATCTTCTGGTTACCGTTTTAACACTTCAAAATCATGAAATTTCATGTTTCAAACTCTTTTTTCATGTGGTAAAATTTTCTCGAGAAAAATAACTCAATTCCGAAATAATTACAAAAATACTACAAAAATTAAATATTAAAATATTGGTACAGTAGTTAACTTCTCACTAGAGCCGAGTTGGAGGCCAGAGTTGTCGGAAATGAAAGCTGGAGTTGAGACAAGTCCAACGGTGGTGGTGGTGAGGTGATCGGACTTCGGAGGAGGAAACGGCGGGCGAAAAACCGTTCAGTGGCGCTAATTTCGAGCGGCCTTTTCTCCGGCGAGGAGCGGCGGAGTGAGACGGCGGCACCGGGCGTGACTTCGTCGATAGCTGGGCAAGGATGCAAGGCAGTGTCGAGCAGAACGGTGGCCGAAAGTGCCTCAGGTGAACAGTGGCAAAGAGCGGCTTCGGGGGACTTCTGTGGAGAAGAAAGAAGAAATGATGGGTTTTAATGTAATTTTTGAAAACTATAGCAGTGGGACACATGGCGCAATCTGATTCGACCGAAATTTTTTTTTGAAATTCCACTTTGGCCACAATTTTAAAAAGATTCTTTTACTTTAGTCCCTCCTTAATTACATTTTTGTCCCCGATTTGAAATTTCTTTTTCACTTTTGCCCCAAATGCACCTAGACTTTATCTTATCTAGATTCAACATCAAATTTATTTCAGATTTTTATTTAATTAATCCAAAATTACCAAATTGCTCTTGAAGTAAAATTACTTAATTACCCTTACAAAAATTTAGGATTTTACATCCTCTCCCCCTTAAAAGAATTTCGTCCCGAAATTCAGATGCAAGGTTGGAAATTAAACAGATGAGGATATTTTTCATACATTTCTGCTTCTAGCTCCCAAGTGGCTTCGTCTTCCTTATGGTGTTGCCAAAGAACCTTGACAAGTGGTTTCTCCCTATTTCGTAGCACTTTGAGCTCTCTCCCCAGTATTCGAACTGATTATTCCTCATATGTTACATCCTCTTGTAATGGCACTTCCACATACTGAATAACATGAGATAGATCAGGCACATACTTCCTGAGCATTGAGACATGAAAAACATTGTGCACTCGGCCCAATTGTGGTGGCATTTCCAAGCGATACGCTACGGGCCCAATTCTAGAAGTAATCTCAAATGGTCCAATATATCTTGGAGCCAATTTGCCTTTAAGTCCAAATCTAGTGATCCCACGCCTTGGCGTTACTTTCACGAATATCTGATCACCAACTTCGAACTCTACTTCACGTCTCTTTGGGTCCGCATAACTTTTCTGTCGACTCTACATGACTTTGAGTATTTGCCAAATCTTGTTAATTTTCTCAGTAGTCTCTTGTATCAGTTCTGGCCCAAGAATGACATGCTCCTCTGCATCAGCCCAACACAAGGGTGATCTATATGATCTCCCATATAATACCTCATATGAAGCCATGCCAAAACTGGTTTGATAGCTGTTGTTATAAGAAAACTCTACTAATGACAGGTGATCATCCCAGCTTCCACCAAAACCTAGTACACAAGAGCGAAGCATATCTTCTAGAATCTGAATAGTCCTCTCAGATCGGCCATCTGTCTGAGAATGGTGAGCAGTACTGAGATTTAGTTCTGTTCCCAAAGCTCTCTACAAAGTTCTCCAGGACTTAGAAATAAATCTTTGGTCTCTGTCCGAAACTATACTTGATGGCACTCCATGCAATCGTACAATATTGTTAATGTAGAGACGACTAAGCTTATTGAGTGAAAAATCAGATCTGATCAGTATGAAATGAGCAGTTTTCGTTATACGATCAAAAATTACCCAAACTATGTCGTCCTTTCTTCGGGTTGTAGGTAAACGCATTACAAAGTTCATAGTGATTTTATCCCACTTCTACTCTAGTATATGTAAAGGCTATAGTAGTCCAGCTGGTCTTTAGTGTTCAGCTTTAACTTGTTGATATGTCATGCACTTAGCCACAAAAGTAGCTATATCACGTTTCATACCTTTCCACTAATACTGTCTCTTCAGGTCGGGATACATCTTGGAGCTACTAGGATGTACTACAAACTTGGACTTATGAGCTTCAGTGAAAATGGTCTCTCTAAGATGAGGATCATTAGCTTCTGCTAGCTTGTCTTTGAAAAGTATAAATCCTTCTCTATTTGTACTCCAACCTTTTAATTGTTCACCACTTTCGAGTTGATTCCAGATCATTCTCAACTCTTGGTCTTGCCGTTGATTTTGCTGCACAGTTTGGAGAGGAGCAGGTGTGGCAATAATATTACTGAGATAAGTAGCATTTCTAGACTCGAAGTACTGCAAGTTATAATCACTAATTACCAATGAGTTCTTCTAATCTTGAAATATAAGTGCCGCTAAGGAGCTAAGTGGTTTTCTACTCAAGGCATCAGCTACAATATTCGCCTTACCGGGATGGTATTGTAGTTCAAAGTCATAATCTTCTATATACTCAACCTATATTCATTGTCTCAAATTCAGATCCCGTTGGGTGAAGATATATTTCAAACTCTTATGGTCAGAGAATATTTCAAATTTCATACCATAGAAATAAGACCTCCATATCTTGAGTGCGAAAATTATTGCTGCAAGCTCCAGGTTATGGATAGGATAGTTCCTCTCATGCGGCTTCAACTGACGAGAAGCCTACGCTACAACTCAACTATTTTGCATTAGAACACATCCCAATCCCATCTTAGAAGTATCAGTATATACCACATAAGATTCATTTCCCTCAGGAACTTAAGAATAGGTGCAGTTGTCAAACTATGCTTCAGTTTCTTGAAAGCTTCTTCACAATCACTATCCCAAATGAACTTGATATCCTTCTTGGTTAACCTTGTCAATTATAATGTAACTCTTGAGAAATTCTGAACAAAATGACGGTAATAGCCTGCTAAACCGAGGAAACTTTGTATCTCCGTCACATTCTTTGGTCTTTCCCATTTTAGAACAGCTTCTACCTTAGTAGGATCGACTGAGATACCTTCTTAAGAAATTACATATCCCAAGAATTTAACTTCTGACATCCAAAATACAGATTTTGTTCTTTTGGCATATAATTCTTGACTTCTCAAAACTTCAAGCATTATCCTCAGATGTTCGGCATGATCTTCCTGAGTCTTGGAATATATCAGGATATCATCAATAAAAACAACTACAGAATGATCCAAGTATGGCCTGAAAATCCGATTAATGAGGTCTATAAAAGCTACAGATGTATTCATCAAACCAAAAGGCATTACCAGAAACTCAAAGTGGCCATAACGAGTTCTGAATGTTATTTTCGGTATATCTTCCTCTTTTATCTTCAACTGGTAATAATCTGACCTCAAGTCAATCTTAGAGAAAAATCTTGATCCACCAAATTGATCAAATAGCTCGTCAATCCTTGGCAAAGGATACTTGTTCTTTATCATCAGCTGGTTTAACTTTTTATAGTCTACACATAGCCTTAAAGTACCGTCAGCTTTCTTGGCAAACAAAATAGGAGCACCCCAAGAAGACGTACTACTTCGAATGAAACCCTTGGATATCAAATCATCCAATTGTTCCCACAATTCGTTCATCTCTACAGGAGCTATGCGGTAGGCTGGAGTAGAAACTGGCTGAGCTCCAGGAACAAGGTCAATATAGAACTCGACCTCCCTATCTGGTGATAGCCCTGGTAAATTCTCTGGAAATTCACTCACCACTCGAATCCACAGGTCCTGATCATTAGTTCTCATCTCGCCATCGTTGGCAAACAAGTTCCCATAACACTCAAGTTTCTTTCTACCACCCAAATAAGCTTTTAGAATAGGACTTGGTTCCAAAGAATTCATTCGGGTTTGATATATTATGGGTCGTCCATCATTCAAAAAAATAGTCATTCTCTTATCATAACAATCGACAATAGCTTGATACTTGGATAACCAATCCATACTAAGTACTACATCGTATTGTTTCATTGGTAATACAATTAAATGAGCAAGTAATTATTTAACATCATTCACCACACGATAAGATTTACACACATTAGACGCATCAGATACACCACCTAAAGGTGTTCCTAAGTTCAAGGCATAATCCAACTCAGAAAATTCTAAATCCAAAAGTTGAACAAACAACAAGGATATGAATGAATGAGATGTACCAGTGTCAAACAAAACACATGCCCAAGAATATGAAATAAGAACCATACCGTCAACAACACCTCGTCTAGTGTGTTCATTGGAACCATCAGTTTCAGAAATTGCAAAAGCTTGGCCAGTGACTTTTCCTTTTCCCTTATTGCCTCTTCCTAGTCCAGGACGACTGCTGCTAGATCTCAGACCATTGCTATCATATCCACACCCTCCTTGACTCCCTGAAACCTGAGGAGTCTGGAAATTCTGAGTATAACCCTAGGGGCGGTACTGGTGTTGGTAAGGTGGTGGAGATGAAAAAGCCTAAGAAACACCCTGGGATTGCTGTGACCTAGCTCGAGTGTTCTAGGGAGGTGCTGAACCAGAATAACTTCCAAGTAGTCCTTCTTGAGAAAGAGGGGATTTCTGCAGACGTTTTGGGCACTCATTCCTCTTATGGCCATGCTGACCACGGTGGTAACACGTACAGGGACTGAACTTCTTATTACCAACTGAACCACTGCTAGTATAGCTTCTAGTGTTAAGTGAACCTTGAGCAAACCGTTGTCCTTGGTTCCTCTTGTTGACTTTTCTCTCATTGCTTTTATTCCTCCTTGCACTCTGCTCATTTTCTACGGCTTCAACTCATTGGGCAGCTAACACTACTTCAAAATGAGTGGCAAACGAGCGAATAGCAATACGGTTGTGGATGTTTTGATTTAGTCCATTCTTGAACTTCGCAATTCGATAAATGTCACTCACCACTGGGCTAAGGGCAAGGCTTGCCAATTCTGTGAATTCCATCACATATTGGTTTACTATTCTATTCTCCTGAGTAAGTCTCTCAAAACGGCCAACCACTTTAGCTTGTTGATCATTATTTGCATAATGCGCTTTGAAGAGTCTCTCAAATTGTTCCCATGTTACGCTTTCTACTTTTGGCATAATCTCAATTGTCTCCCACCAATAGATAGCATTTCCCGTCAAGCGAGAGATAGCAAACACAACCCAGAACTCTCTAGGAGTACCCAAGGTCTGAAAGTGTCGTGTCAGCTCATGCAACTATGCGTTGGCAACTAGTGGGTCTGAGGTTCCATCATACTATCTAGGCTAAAGGCGCATAAACTTCTGAAGATGATCAGCCTGATCGGGTTGACTCTCTTGCTGTGATTGAGGTTGAGGCTGAAGTTTAGGACCTTACATCTCAAAAAAAGCATAACGTATTGCTTCAAAGAATTGGTTGAAGTCTTGTGGAATTGGAGGGGGCTCGGCACCAAGCTGGCGCCTCGGAGCTCTCATAGGAGGCATATTTGAAAGTCTGAAATGATATACCAAACTATTATTGAGGCAATGATGCATATTGTCATAAAACAATTTCAATCTAGTCTAATAGTGCTATGTCTGAGGTATTTAAAACTCAAAGCTCTGATACCACAAATTCTGTCACGTCCCAAACCCCAGGGTAGTGGCAGAAGAGGAATTTCACTAAAATTGGACATTTTTTTTTATTGTGAATTCCAACTAGTGGACCTATCCCACAGTTTATAGTCACCAATAAACACAGACTGAAAATTATAAGAAAAAATAAATTTCAAATATAAACTGAGCATCATCATTCATACCTCAATATCAAGCTAGTATGGCATATATAGTTACAGACATTTTCAAAGTAACACACTTAACTTGAATGCTAGCAATATCCATATATTTAACAAGACTTAAACACGAGTCTTGCATTCACATTCCTAGTATTACTAAGTCTCAAACTATGAATAAAAAATAACTTCTTATTTCGCTTGTTGACCATCAATATCACACTAGACACCACATATGGAGAAAGTAGAGAGGGTGAGCATAAAATACCCAGTAGGTTACCCAATTTTCCTTTTTGGAAAAATCTTTTATAATCTCAAAACATATGCATGGTTAGTAGTACTGGAATGCACTTCTTTAAATATTAAGGATTTAAACCATTTACAGAAATCTAGGCTAAAAACCAAAACCATATATTTTGGTTAAAACATATAAAAGTCTAAATTCAAATAAGCATAATGCACATCACATAAATCAACACATCACATGAGCTTTCATCATCTCACCACGACTGGAGCAACTTATACTACATGTATTGAGTGCTCTTTGCCTGACATCTATCTCTGGAAACTGGAGGGACACCCATGTATCTAATCCTACTGAACCGGAGGGGCACCGAATGCCTACGCCTACTGAATAGAGATAGTCAGAAAACAAACCCTGAACGAGTTTACAAGCTCTCACCGAAGGCGGGTTTACTAATCCGCCTACTATAATACCGTGATGCTTAAGACGACTCTCATGCATGATCATATGAATGTGCAATATATAGAGTCTCAAACAACCATGCAGTGGTTTAACATTCTAGACATGCTCTGATTTTTAATTAAAAACCATTTTGTACTTAAAAATCCAAAAGTACAGTTTCTATGGTTTACCAAATTCTAAGTACAAAAACTTGTATAAAACCATATTTAAAAATATCTAGAGCAGTCTACAATATTTCACAAATTCATTGTTCATTAAAATAACTATTCAAATAATTCAATTTAATAAAATCACGAAATTTCATTTTTTAGAATAAATTCCAATTTTAATGAAAATAATAGAAAACAAGGAAATGGAATCCCCCACATCAAAATAATAGTTATGCTGAGCTAATGACGCTCGAAATATCCTCAATTTATCACCGGGTACAGTTGTTTTCGAATCTCGTCACGTTCACTTGGAAAGTTGACTTTTCAAACGGAGTCTCGAATTGAGAAACAGATGTTACCACTAAATTTAGAACACTCAAAAACATCGATGTAGATATAAAGTTCGTCGAAAACGAGCCCCGGTACGGAACCGGTCTGTGGCACGCAAAACGGAGTAATTCACGAACTATTTTCTCAATTTTCGTGCCACTTCGGAAAATAGTAGTATTTTATATCAAACTCCATGTGCCGACCTCATTGAGTCTAAATTCGAAGTCAGAACTCAATTTCGAGGCTCGAACACTAAATGGGCTCAAAAATCTGAAATTTATAAAAATACCACATTTTGAAAATAATTAGAAAAATACCACATTTTCATCCCGATAATTAATGATCTTCTGGTTACCATTTTAACACTTCAAAATCATGAAATTTCATGTTTCAAACTCCTTTTTCATGTGCTAAAAGTTTCTCGAGAAAAATAACTCAATTCCGAATTAATTACAAAAATACTACAAAAATTAAATATTAAAATATTGGTACAGTAGTTAACTTCTCACTGGAGCCGAGCTGGAGGCCGAGAGTGGTCGAAAATGAACGCTGGAGTTGAGACAAGTCCAACGGTGGTGGTGGTGAGGTGATCGGACGTCGGAGGAGGAAACGGCGGGCGAAAAACCGTTCGGTGGCGCTAATTTCGGGCGGCCTTTTCTCCGGTGAGGAGCGGCGGAGTGAGACGGCGGCACTAAGCGTAACTTCGTCGATGGCTGGGCAAGGATGCAGGACAGCGCATCGAGTGGTATGGTGGCCGGAAGTGCGTCAGGTGAACAATAGCAGAGAGTGGTTTCGGGGGACTTCCGTGGAGAAGAAAGAAGAAATGATGGGTTTTAATGTAATTTTTGAAACTATAGCAGTGGGACACGTGGCGTAATCTGATTCGACCGAAATTTTTTTTTTTCTGAAATTCCACTTTGGCCACAATTTTAAAAACATTCTTTCACTTTGGTCCCTCCTTAATTACACTTTTGTCTCCGATTTGAAATTTCTTTTTCATTTTTGTCCCAAATGCACCTAGACTTTATCTTGTCTAGATTCAATATCAAATTTATTTCAGATTTTTATTTAATTAATCTAAAAATATAAAATTACCAAATTACCCTCGAAGTAAAATTACTTAATTACTCTTACAAAAATTTAAGATTTTACAAGGCTAAACATGTGTGAAGGTAATTCTTGGACTGTGGGGCCATTGCAAAGCTAGTTGATTTGATAGAGCCGGCCATTAATTGTTTTGCCTTAATGACTAAGTTCTTGCATAGATGCTTATGTTATATTATTTAGAAGAATGCTAATAATTTCCTTTAAGTACTTGCTTTAGATACTAATTTCATACTTAGTTGTTGTTATGCTGGTATAATTATCTCCTGCTATTTGCTACAAAAGCTTTGATATTTCTTTTGTTACTTCAAAATATTTGTGTTTATAGCTGTGTTAAAATAGTTTCTTCTTTTAATGGTTGCAACTAGATTACAGAAATGCAGTTTTAACCTCCTAAAGGTTGTAACTCGTAAGGAATAGACCACTATTGGTTGAAAAAAGAATTTTTATTAAAAACGCTGATTAATACATTTCTGTTTGTGATCCTGAATCGTTCATGTTTTGTTAGTTTTGACAATTAGTCATTGAGTCTTCAAGTCATGAAATACCCAGGAACTTCCCAATGTTTACCACTCCATTGGTTCCCTTAACGACATTCGTAATAGGCCAACCATAAGACAATTTTAATTTTTATATGTTGTATAATTATGTTGGAGATAATGTTTTTGCCTGAATATTGAGATTGGATTGGGCTAAACATATGATTTAGTCCTTTTGAAGTTATAACTTGTAAAAAGTTCTCTATACTGGCTTGTTTGGTAGGCAGGATTGAATCAAATTGTTACTTGGGATTGGATTATATAAGATTAGATTAGATTTGATTGAATATGATTGTACTACTGTTATAATTTATTTAGTAGATAGTAAGATCGGACTAAATAAAAAAATAAATAAACTACTAAGGACTCATATTATTGGAATAGTGTGTAGTAATATATTATATAAAAAAATAAGTGCTACCCGTATTACTAGGAAAATGATAAAAAAAAAAGTAGATAGAAAAAGGAAGTGTTTGACCCATTTGTATTGAGAATGAGTAGAGAGGATAAATGGATTATTTTAACTCATCCTCTATTTAGTTATAATATTCCCTTTCTAGAGTTATTATCTTATCTCTTCATAAAACTGTCTCTCATTTTTCCTAATAGGGACGGGGGAAAATAATACAATCCCTTCCTTTAGTAAAGAGCGCGAAATGCCTCCGAAAAAAGATAATATTGTAAAAAGCAAATAATGATAGAAAAAAGAGAGTAATATAATTTAAAAAGTCGATGTCTTTTGTTGATAGGTACGCTGTTAGTTTTGGTCCTAATTTATCCCTCTTTTGAAGTCTAGCTAATATTTTAAGTAGTCACTAATAGTGATGCCAAAAGTTAGCATGATACAACATGATTATAATTATTTGAAAATCAAGAAACTTAGTACAAATTTAATAGAATACTTGTGATAACAGAAATATCGATCTCTAAAAATTGTCTAAAACTACGTGAATATAGTTTCTTTATGATGTATTTCACCTAGACTTGACTCTAGATGTACTAGGATTCTTCCTAACGGCAACCACACGTAACAACTCTCTACCTTGGTTATTGTCTAAAGTACTCCTTAGGTGCTTACGACGTCCAACCAGCACGAATTACTCCTTGTTGCCCTTGGATGGTCAGTTTATACCATCAATTATCCAAGATCTTTGTTGCTTTGAACTTGCCATTTGATAGCTCCACTTTGAACCAAATACTATCAAGGAATCTTATGTGTCTGGTCTCACTCTTCCTTGAAATTTTCTGCAACCTGAGCATTTTTCCTCGTCATGTCTGTTACTAATCCAAGCAATTTGTACAAGCCATCTTACTTAACACACTCTATGATTTTTCTCGACTTTATTCACATTTCAAGAGTTTCATTTCTAACCTTGCAAATATATCCTGTTGCATTAAGTGCTCCTAAGGATATCAAATTCTGTTTCAAATCTTCAATTTGTTTGACTTCCTTCAATTCTATTTCTACGTAGTTTACCAAAGCTAAGATTGCAAATGCTAATAATCTTACTTGTGCCGCTATTTCTCATGGAAACCATGTCACCATCAACATATCTATATTGTGTAAATAAGTGCCTTTACGGACATGTATGAAAGCTACAGCCCGAATCAAGTATCCATTAAGTCTTCACTTTTTTCTGCAATAACCAGCGGAACTTCTACACTTTCATACTTCGGAAACCACATCTGCACTCTTCAAGTTCTCAGTATAATCTTTTCTCTTCTTGATCAATTTAGGACACTTTGCTTTATACTACCTTCCTTTTTGTACAAGAAGTATATTTTCTTTACTTTATTCTCCTTTGCTAAGAGTAGCCTCACTGTCAATTGAGCCTTTTTCCTTTGAGTTCAACTCCATCTGCTTTCACTTAACTACTGTTTGCATTTCTTCAAGTTTCAAGGATTCATGTCTATACTTCATTGTATCCTTGAAGCTTAATTTCTTATGTTTTCGGCAATGAATTAAGAAGTATGACTGCTTGATCATCATCTTAAATTTTGACTGCTGCATTTTCAGGATCTAAGATAATTTTGTTAAAGTCATCATGATTATTCTCAATTGACTTCCCTTTTAGCATCCTAAACCCGAACAACTTCTCCAAATACAATCAGTTGAGGAGTGATTTGGACATATAAATATACTCCAATATTTTCCAAACACCTGTAGTAGTTGTCTCTTTGGAGATTTGTCCAAGAACTTTGTCACCAAGACAAAAGATGATCACATTGTACAGGCTTTGTCAGACAATTCCTCCTTTAATTTTCTCCTATGATAAAGTACTTAGAAGACCTTTTTCTCCCTCTAACACTAATGTGCAACCTTGTTATACTAAAATAGCCCGTATCTTTGTTACCCATAACCCAAAACCATTCTTTCCTGTGAACTTTTCGACACCAAACTTAGTTGAACTCATAGATCCTTACTCGAACCTAGATATGATACCACTTATTGTAAACATCCACTTAGCCAATAACAAAATTATGATGTGAATTCTAGATTGAATTTAGACCCAATCTCACATAATATAAAGAATACGAGATGTATCTGGTTCGACTATAAATTGTAGCCTATGTCTATGGAAGACCATCAACAAGTGTTTCATTAAGGAATAGAATAAATGCATTCTTTATTCTCACCAAAAATCCCAAAAGTTCCTCCCACTAAGTTTATAGAGAATTATCCCACTCTCTTTTTTCTCTTAAGCATTCACGCTCTCTTTATTTGGCTCACTCTCATGGCTGCCCATAGAGTTTACATACAAAGAGTCCTAAGCTATAAGGAGTGTGATTATACTACTTATCTCATCTCGTGTATATATCCCACCACTCACACAGAACAAAATGGAAGCAGCTCTACAATGTGGTATTAAGAGTCTACCACATGAGTGCAGTCCAATTGTGTTTCTCTTATTAGTTTTAAATGAATATGGAACTCACCTAAGTAATTCTAAAGGTACAATACCCTCTGTTAAAGAGAGTAATGAAATAAGGATTTGAGGCCTAAGAGCTATTGTCCTTAAGATTTTATTTTGCCCCAATAATTAAAATAGTTCACTAACGGGTTGGTTTGGTAAATTATCCCTAAGATACAAATCATGAATACAACATATACCAATTCCATTATATTTCCAAAAATACTCAAATGAATCCGGGTAATTTTGGAGCATCCAGATTGAGATTTTTGTAGCCAATTTGTTTCCGTTAATGAACAGAAACGATTATTGATCTAAAAGTGTCCGTTGACAAATAGATACTATGTCACTCCATATATGTCAATAGCCATGTCTGTTTATTAATGTGTACGATTTATTATCAATACACACCAAATACAATTAATTTTCCCATAAAACGTGTTTGTTAATTAGCAGGCAAAATTATATATATCATTTTATGGTCAACAAAATTTATAGGAAAATAAAAACAAGAGCTCTAAAGCTCCTTGCAACCATGCGTACGTGTAAAGTGCACCAAATAAAGTGCCAAAACGACCAATCGTCCTCTCACACATGGACTCGGATCTTCTGTCGGAGTTCTCTATTCTACTCTCTATCGAGCCAGTTAAATTTGGATAACACATCATTTAACTTCTCCCTCTTACTTTCCGTCTCTGTTAAATGTAACGTTAAGGTTACTGAATTTTTTTTAAAAAAAAAAAAAAAAAAAAAAAAAAAAACAAAGCAGATCACATTTCCCTGAAGGGGCCCACATGCTTTCCCATTCTCTCTTCACGCCTTCTCTCTCCCTAAACCCAAAGAACACAGTTTTTAGAAATTTCAGAGAGAAAAGCTCAAGCCTTCCGATTTGGGCTTCATCTAGATATCCCATGCGAGAAAGCTCAAGCCTCCAGAAATCGGATATGGAGATCGATCTCAAACCTACAACAATGGCTAGAAGCCACTTATTTATAAAGGTCGGTTTACTGAGGCAAAGGTCGTCATCTTCAAGTAAAATTTCCTCCCAGAGGACTTGTCTATGGCAATAGAGGCGGTGCGAGGAGCGATAGGCCAAGTCCTTTAAGACGGTATTGAAGTTTGTGGGCTGGGATTAGGACAGTGGGATCGAGACTTGAGGTAGAAAGACAAGGTGCAATAGTGTGGTTAAAGGGCCTCATACGAAATTATCTTTTGAGATGGCTCTCTATGGACCTGAGTCGAATTGAAACTCTCGGTGCCCTATGAGGACTACATAACTTCTGGAACCTTGAAGAACACCTTCGAATAAGGTATCCTCTTTTGTCACTCCTCCCCAATTTAGATTTTAAGAAGGTATTTCGCTTTGATTGGTCTCATATGATTTTTTTTTTATTTCACTAATTTATGCTATTTTGCTTGTTTTAATTTTAATTTTGTTAATTTATGTGGTTTAATTGTTTTTAAATCTAATTTATTCCGTCTTTCTTAATATTCAATGATTATTACACACAAATAAATTGATCCACCCATAGAATTTTCAAATTTAGATTACTACTCAAAATCAATGTAGAGAGTTGGAAGTTTGAAGCAAATGGAATTTGATCATTCAAATCATAGGGAAAAAAATGTTTTTAATTTCAGGATGGTAGATTTCAACTCTCGACTCTGTTATGTCAAGAGTTAACTTTATATAAATATATATATATATATATATATAATTCAATCCAAAAATTAAGAGTATTGAATAGGAATTTATGCTTCGATGAGATTGAACTAGTTCCTATTTCAATCATTCAATAAATTTTCACGGTTAAAACTAAGTACATATTAGTATAAATCATAAAACTAGAAGTTCAGTTATTTTTTACCATTTCCTCTTTTCAAGGATTTTCATACCACAAGGAGCAACTATATAACACTAAAATTAATTTTAGTTCTAGTCAAATGGATACTGATAAGTAAGCAACCGAAGTCTTTTTTTTTTCAGTTCTTTGTAGCCTAAATCATATGAAGACATTTTGGAATGGAAGAAGCCACTTAAGAATGATGACTAATTATTTTGGAAATCTAGACCTTTGAGAAGTGGAACACAACTAAAAGCAGGATTACGACGTTATAGGCACATGACAAATTGGTTTCTTTCTTAACAATATCAGAGGTTACTAGTTAGTAGTTTGGTAGCTATGTACACAAACCAACTTTGGACAAAAGTTTTTGTTTAAATTACAGTAGCTTGTAGCGTATAATGTTAGAGTTCTTTCTAAGATATTTAGAGATGTCTTTACTACTTTCTTTATATAATACTTTTTTATACTCTATCATTGAAAAAATAACATCTCTCTACGTTGTTCAAATCCTGATGAGATTCCTTTACGAGCATTATCAAACATTCAGTTTGAGTGTCAACTTATACGTAATAAATGGAACTAAGGAAGAAATGTCTTGAATAATCACGAGAAATATAATCTAACAATTTTTATAATTTAAAAGACTCAAAAGTTCAAGATACTAGGGAAAAAAAATTCTGCTCCAAAACTTAGATATCAAATGTCTAGGTTATTTACTTGTCAATATTTGTGCCTTCTTTCACTCGATCATCAAGTGGTTGATTTCCATAAAATTCAAATGTATGACTTCTTGTATGGAGTGAATGAGTCTGTAGATCATAAAATAGACAAATGCAAGTGATTGTGTATGACATAAAACTAGTGGAAGACAGAAGCTGCAAAATTAAATTTGCCACATGTTTTAGCAATTCCATCATGCTCGTCTTGTTACTTGAATCACTGTAGCCAAACTGACTTCCATAATATATTGAAAAGTATATTATTCAATAACATAAAGTAATTCACTAATAAAAAATACACATACTTTTAAAACAAAAAAAAAAAAACTGATTATATGCACACCTGGATAAGATGAGATGGTAGAGAGAGATATACTTGTGAATTTGACAGAAAGCGTTGAGTAAAAGAGACATCAATGTTCAATTATTTGTTTTTATCATAATTAGATGAAATCTGAACACAAGAACTTATGTCAATACAAAAACTAAATCAAGTAAAAATTAGTGAGAAAATCAAACAAGTATAATGCCTGTGATACATCCAGAAATAATAATTCATGTTTGAATGGACCTTCAAAGTTATCATTATTAGATGTCATTCTAGTTGACTGAATATAAGAATATGTGTCAACATATAAAAACTAAATGACTTAAAAGTAGTAGGAAAAATCAAATAAATAAAATATTTATCTTATAATACCCTTTTTTCCTTTTTAGCCATCTCAAGAGAACTTTTTGGCCTGCTAGATTTGTCACGAGCTCTTCCTTTTATTTTAATCCCTCTAATGTTATTTTCATCGTTATTGTGAAATTCACTCTCATTTTGGGCATATACCATTTGAGTATGGAAATTTGAACTAGGCTTTTCAATCTCTCTTCCTCTTAAATTTGCGTTAATATTTTTCAAAATCTTTTTAAGACCACTGATTGCAATTTCATATGTTTTCTCATTCTCCGCTGCCTTCGTTACTATACGAGTTTGAAATCTACACAACTCTTGGTAATGATTTGCCATGTTGACTTTAGGATCCTCACTGTATACACTTTTACATTTATCCACTTCACTTTCGACCCTTGCATCCTTCGTCTATCTTTTCAAAATGTATTGCGGAGGAGCTTTCAATATATTTTTTTCAGAAAGAACTTTAAGAGCATGTGGGCATAAAATTCCTGTAAACTCAAATTTTTTGCAAGAACATTTCACCATGCAATTGGATGAATCGTATTCAACAATATGGTGAAGATGCCTTTTCTTGGGGATAACTCTATACTTAGATAATGTCTCATTTTCTTCGCAAAAAGTAATAGCACAATCATAACTCTCACATACTTGAGACTGAAACATATTTACCACTGTTAGGGTATAAAGACTTGATGCATGCTTCAAAATTTCGACTTCAAATGATAATATCGGTCTAGTTTGGCTTGCTCTAAAATCAGCTTGTAACACTTTATAACGAGCAATCTTTCATAGTGTTTAAAACAGCGTAATAAATCATCCTTGTAACTGACATAAACTTTTATTGTATTATTCATACTCTCATTTCTTTGGGTAGTGGTTATGTCAGCATAAAATGTCTCTCTACCATAAACCAAAGCCTATTTCTCTCGTAAATCATAAATCTTTTTCAACCATTCATTATCTTGAAGATCATATTTGTTAAGCTTCCATACATCAACAAATTCACTTTCCTTGTCGTAATTATATATACAATTACTGAAATCTTTTGAAAATTTCTGAAACCTCTCAAACACATTACTTAGATATTTTGCTACATTTTGCTAAATGAGTCATATACACAATAGGTGATATGTATCAAGCCAGTGGAGATTTAATGCTTTAGCCATGGCTACATCTTGATTAGTTAGAATTGTCTTTGGCTTCTTCCCAGACATTGCTTTGGTAAAAGTATCAAACAACCACATAAATTTTTCAGCAGTTTCATCATACAATAATGCAGCTCCAAAAACAATTGTGTGCTTATGATGATTTACTCCAAGAAACATTGCGAAAGGCATTCCTTCTTTGGTTTTTTCTATATGTAGTATCAAAACAAACAATATCACCAAAATGAGAGTATGATGCTATTATTTTTGCATCTGCCCAAAAATATTAGTTATCAAATCATATTTATCAACTTGCATAGCATAGAAAAAGTTTGGATCTTGTAACTGCATACCTAAAGATATTCTAGAACAACACTAGTATCTCCTTATTTCATTTGGATTATTCTTTTAGTTTGTAAATAATTCTTGTAATCAACTGGAATGCAACCAACATTTTCTTGTCCTCCGGCTCTTATTGCCATTAATTTATAACTTTCTTTAGGAGCGATTCCCAATTGGTCGGCCATATCTATATCAACTGCTTGAGCTTGAGTCACTTTCCTTTGTGATCTATGCAAATGACTCTTATTCGGGCTAGATTTAACATGAGTATGCTCAGCAATAAACTCAATGACACTATATATGCTAGCTTGGCGAGAGTTAATTTTCATTATTGCTATGCAATAAACTCAATGACACTATAAATGCTAGCTTGGCGAGAGTTAATTTTCATTATTGCTATGCAATAAACTCAATGACACTATATATGCTAGCTTGGCGAGAGTTAATTTTCATTATTGCTAAACAACTGAATCTAGTCTCAGCTCCATGACACTTTACATTAATATCTCTCCTATCTTTTCCATGATATCCTTCATAAGAGCAACGAAAAGTTCTACTTATCATTCTACCATTTTTTCCTTTTTGTCCTTTACTTCTACGAATACCAAATCCAACCTTATAAACATAGGCATTATAAAAATCATAAGCTTCTTCTTCAATTTTAAACTCCATACTAACTTTTGGTATTATTTTATCAAAAATATTAGAATGAATCTTTTTAGTTCTACTTTTCGTATATATATTTCCTTTTTCTTCTTTAGCCTCATTTTCCAAAACTAAAATTTCTTCAGGTCCAAACTCTAATTTTCGACGTGATTGATACTCTTCTAAGTCATTACCACAATCCATAATTTTCAATATTATTTATTTCTATAAGATAATCAAAATTATGAAAGTCAAGAACCAAAATTGATGATTCTAATTTGAAAATAACATATGCAAATTACGTTTAGAAGTTATAGAATCATAATTAAATAGAGTTGACAAAAAACGAACAACATAATTTCTACAAGTGCGTGTACATTTGAATTGTTCAAGAAATTATAGAAGTAGAACAAATTTTTTCCCCCTGGATGGATAAAGTTGTCTTACTGAAAAAACACAGAATACCCTGATAACACATTGATATAGCATTATAGTTTAACAAGATAAAGCAACAACATGGGAAAGTACCACATGTTATAGCATAAGTGATAAGTTGGAATAGCCAAATACCAATGGAATTTTCAAATGGCAAACACGACCGCATAAAGACACCGTATTTTCAGATGGGTAAATGTAGATTAAATGCTATATTTCTGAGATATATTTAAGTTTGGATGCTTGACAAATGGAGAAAACCTAGAAGTTGAAATCTTAGAACAGTGCACGATAAAGTTTGTATTAGGAGTTAATTAGAATGTATGAATTAAATTAATTTCGGTCTCCAACTTCGTAAAAAATAAAAGTCATTTTAGTCTTTTTTTTTTTCTTTTTGTAAAAACGTTTCAGTAATGCCTTTTATCTATTAAAGATTTAACATATATGAAATGGTAAAAATGACTCAGGTAAAAATTTTTGGCAAGGATCATTGCTCTAAATTTCAATGTTCAGATTTTAAGTTAGAGTTTTACCATAATTTTAGGAATAATAGAGTGATTGATCATCCTCATTGATTTAGCCTATTGCTTCTGGTCATGATTTAGAAGATTAATGGTGTCTTTTGGCATGTACAATGATTAAAATAATAAGAGAAACTTATTAGATATACCTAATGGATAATTAAATCAAATACAATCCTATCCTAGAATCTATTATACTAAATTGTCAGGAAAAAATTTGTTGAGATATAACCCGTGACTAACCTAGATTAATTGTATTTGATAGCAAAAGACGTAATCACATAAGCGTAAGCGATTAATTAATTAGAGCTTGAGAGTAGAAGGTCTTCCACAGTTAGAATACTCTTTATATGTTCAATAGGTTCTGTTGATAGAGACAGAAGAAAAAACGTACGTTTTATTTAGGACCAAAACCTTAATTATTAATTGATAATTTTCTGAGACTATAATTAGATTACTTAACCCCACTTAATTAGACAACTCTAATATTATATAGTTGTAATAAAATCCTGCAGCCCATGTATAAGGTTGACTTGTAACCCAACAAAACTTCCGAAATTGTCTTAAGAATATATTAAATATGAACCACAAGGCAATTTGTTTGAATTCTATATTAAGATTACGCAAACCCACTCAATTGAACGAGTAATTTGAGATTTTGTCAAAAATCAACAATGATCAATATGTTGTCATGACGACCGTGATAATTTCTCGAGCAACGATTGCAATTTTTAAGGGTCACTTAAACAATAAGAATCTTTTCCGATCTCAGTACTTATCCTAAGTTGAGGAGTGCTAGCAGCATTGATATGTTTTTCACACTTCTCTTACTCTTCATATGTGGACTCAACTATGTTTATTATTGACATTGTTAGAATGTGACATAAGATCAACATAGAGTTGGAAAAACAAGTGCAACTAGAACTCATCTTCTAAGTTTCAATCCAAGTTGTAGTATATCATATAAAAATTTTGGGTTAAAAATGCAAGCATCTTTGAACTTTTCATTAGCCTTTATACTTTAAACTTTCCGACTTTAAAACTGGGTGTAATAAAAATTGGTTATAGTGATAGAATAGCATGGTACTGGCAACATAAATAGATGGAATAAAAAGAGATAACAAATTAATTTAATTATTTGATAAGAATTTCATACTAACTTTGGATTGAAATAGAGTAAATTGTTTAATTTTGGATAAGAATACTCCCCAAGTCTATGAGAAGAAAGAAAGGAGAGAGAAAGTTGTGAGATGGAGATAAGAAAGAAGCTAGGGGTGAGAGAAATGAGAAAATGATGAGAAAGAAAACTAAGAGAAATTGGGGGACAAAAGAGGAGAGAAAGTAGAAAAAAGTGATAATAGAGAGAAAGTGATGAGATATAGAAGAAAGAGTAAAAAGAGTTAATACTGTAGACGAAGAAATAGAAAATATAAAAGAGTATTGGATTAAAATTAAAGATGGGCACTCGTAGAAAAAGCAATCATATTATGGAAGGGAATAGATATTCTTCCCATCTAACGAGGGAACGATAATTCCACCAAAATGCCATATGAAACAGTTATTTCCCATAATTTAAGATTGACCAAACAAAGTGATAAGTCATGAGATTTTCTTTTCATTTCATTCCCTGAACCAACACTTCCTGAGAGAAGTACAGATTCAAAGTTAATGTAGACTTTTTCAAAAAATTAAAAGATTTGGTGTACTTAAAAATTCCATGCGATAACGAAATAAGTTTTTGAATCAATCAACCGAGCCGACCTTAATGCTTTGGTTTTCGCAGCTGTCGACGGATACACAATGAAAAGTTCGGAGGCAATAGTATCTTTGATCTTTCATCGAACTCTAACCGATAAGAGCAACCAAACGGTGTCTTTGAAACATTCATTTTAATAAAGCCGATGAAAAGATATATTTTAATTTTTTTTCAGTAAAAATAAAATGAAATTCATATCACAACACTAAATCACTAGAAAATTACTCTTTTTTTTTCACTTAATGTAAAATAGTGGTTCCTTTCCACTAACAAAAAAATCGAAAAAGTAATTTTCAACATTACTTCTCTAGTAGTGCGTGTGGTTGTAAGTCGAATATGACAACTACCACTAACCATTGTAGTAGTTTTAATCAGCAAGTGGCATACTCATGACTAGGTTTTCCCTAGCTATTATATATGTGTAAAGAGAGACCTTCTCAATCCTTGATTGTACGTAGCTTATCAAATAAATTGTCACATTTTGTCAATTAGGCATCTCTTAGCAAATTAAGAAATGAGAATGGATACGAAAGTTTTACTAGTTACGAGCATTATCATCTATCTTATTGTTATTGCATATGTCTTGGTGTTGGAAGGAACTGCTACCTTCTATAACCCCCTTACACTCGTAAGTTAGTTTTCTTTACCATTGAGTCTAATGAATGCATTTGTACATGTGTGTGAAATTTTTATCCCTTGATTGGCATGCATTTGTTATTTTTCTTTTTACTTTCGCTAAAGTTCCAAGTTTGAATTGCCTCTTAAATATATATATATATATATATATATATACACTAAATCAGAGAGATTTTATAAAATTTTGATGTTTCAAAAATATTATTCACTACTTGGTAAAGTACTTTTCGTACCAGACCTAAGAATTTATCCTTAAAAAATATTCCATTGTTAGTGATTTAAATCATAAAACTTCTACTTTACTTCATTATATTTGCATTTTGACATTATTATTGAATGTTCTAAACAACTAGTGATAAATGTTCTCTACTATAATAGCTTCCATTTGATGTGTATATATATATAGGGTGAAGTTTCAATGGAGGTTTTTATTTTTGCTCCATAGATGTTACAATAATTTAGGTCATTGGATTTTGATATGATGATTATAATAATATTAATAATTTTACTAAAAAAAATATAATCTAATTAAAAATTACATAAATATAAAAATTTATATATGACTTAAAAATGGGTAACTTGCTTGTGATCAAATGAGCTGGACAATTTATTCAATTTTTTTGTTGTTTCTTATTTTCAATCCAATTTCATATAAAGTTGATTCTTTATCTTTTATTCTCATTCCTTATCTCTCAAGCATATCATTTATTCTCATTCCTTCCCTTTCAAACATATATTTCTTTCTTTTTTTTTTAAGTTCTTTTTCTATATGCTCTTAAATTTATCATATAAATTATCTTCTTTTCTTTTCTTTTTTTTTTTTTTTTATTTCACGTAAAATTTCTATACCCTTTTTTTTTACTTAGGTTAATTATTTAATTTCCTTACCTTAATTATTTAATAAAACAAATTTTTATCATAATGGCCGTATAACTTATCTGGTGCATATTTAAAAAATTAAAAAAACTTATCTAGTTTGTAAATTCGCTCTTTTTTTTTTTGTTTGATTCACGTATTGCCTATTATGTTAGTATTTTGTTTTATTTTTCATATAGACTTATTTCAACTGAGGATAATACTCTTTCATATAATAATAATAATAATAATAAACTAAATAAATAAATAAATTATACGCATATTTTTTTACCACTTTTTTTTATTAGAGTCGTACATGATATTAGAAAAAGTAAAAATACTTTTTGTTTCTAATTAAAGTTCTTTCAAAATAATAATAATAATAATAATAGTAATAATATTATTAATAATAATTAATAAAAAAAATATGAACACTTTTTTATTAGAGTCGAACATGAGATTGAAAAGAATTTTTTTTTTTGTTTTTTTATTTAGTCTTACATGATGTTATGATGTTAAAAATATATTTTAAAAATATTATGATGTTTTGTTATGATGCACGAAAAAAATAAAAGGGATTGATTAGATTTTTTTTATAACTTTAAAACTAAGTTGTATATATATATATATGCAAATAATAGATATTAATATTTTTTATAAAACATTTTTCTTGAAAAAACCATTCTGAACTTTTTCCCCTTAGAAAGTTATTCCAACAACTTATTCCTACCTTAATGGAAATTAGAATGAAAGAGATTCTCTAAAAGAATTAGAATGGAATGGTTATAGGTAAAATTAATTTGTTATTACAAATTATTTTCAACTTGGTTAAAGTAGCTATCGATAGAGCAAAAATAAAACTCTTTATTGAAAACTCCCCCATATATAGATATTTACGTACACAAATATATTAATTAGCTTAATGCTATAAACCTCTCTTCAAATTTCACAAACAATAAGGTAATTCTAATTTGATTCTTACTTAAATAAGATTTACAATTCCTCACTAGTTCCCCTGTTAGACAATCATAAGTCGTTCTTTCAATATGAGATTCCTCGACCTCATGGGCCAATCATAAATTTTAGGAAAAATTACAAAATCAACCGTAAGCCCTTACTCCACAAAAAATACTACACATCGTAAAATTACATTCTAGACTTTTGATTTTGAATTTTTCTTTCAAATTCTCCCAACAAATAATTGAATTTAAAAGTTTGAAATATAATTTGTCGTGCATAATAATACATCAAAGCACTTACTAAACAAATATAAATCTACAAAACTGTGACAAAACCAAATGTACTGTGATTATTTATATCATATTTGGCTATTTAAATACACATTATTGTACCACGACCTGGACTTGTACTATGTCCTTCGTACATGCAGATATGTGCGGTCCTATTAAACCAAGTTCTTTCAGTAAAAGCAATTACTTCTTACTCTTTATTGATTATTCCTCAAGAAAGACTTGGGTTTATTTCTTGAAGCAAAAATCAGAAGTCTTTGAAGCTTTTAAGAAGTTCAAGGCTACGGTAGAGAAAGAAAGCGGTCTTCAGAACAAAGCCTTGAGATTTGACAGAGGAGGAGAATTTACTTCAAAAGAGTTCTAAGAATTCTGTGAAGCCAATGGAATTTGACGATCTTTAATCGTTCCAAGATCCTCTTAACAGAATGGTGTGGCAAAAAGGAAGAACCGGACCATCCTCAATATGGCTCAAAGCATGCTGAAAAGTAAGAGATTACCCAAAGAGTTCTGGGCAGAAACTGTTGCATGTGCGGTTTACTTGTCCAATTAATCTCCAATAAGAAGTGTGTGGGGAAAGACACCACAAGAAGTATGGAGTAGAAGGAAGCCTGGAATCTTCCACTTGAGAGTCTTTGGAAGCATAGCTCATGTGTATGTGCCAGACGAACATAGAACCAAGCTTGATGATAAAAGTGAGAAGTATATTTTCATCAGATACGACACCAACTCCAAAAGATAAAAGTTATATAATCCTAACAATGAAAAAGTAATATTCGATGAAAAATGTGAATAGGACTTTAGTTCTCAAACTAATGATTATAATTTCTTTCCATAATTTGAAGATGAAGAAACACTAGTAGAGCAAGCAAGAAAAGTCTATCAAGAGACTAATATTCCACTTTCCTCAACAACATTATCGATTCATGAAGATTCACCTCCATCTTTCTTAACTGAGAGGCATGAAAAACATACAAGAAGTCTTGAAGATCTGTATAAGGTGATCGATAGACTCAAAAACCTCACTCTTTTTTGCCTATTTACTGATTATGGATCGGTGAACTTCCAAGAAGTTGTACAAGATGAAAAATGGAAGAATGCAGTGGATGAAGAAGTCAAAGCCATAGAGAAGAATAAACTTGAGAACTATCTACTTTTTTCAAAGGTCATAAAGCTATCGGTGTAAAATTGGTGTACAAAGTGAAGAAGAAAGCCAATGAAGAGATCGAAAGATACAAAACAAGACTAGTTATGAAAGACTATAGTCAAAGAGTCGGCATTGACTACAACAAGGTATTTACTCCTGTTGCATGATTGGAAACTATAAGACTAATTATTTCTCTTGCTACTTAGAACAAATGGAAGATTCGTTAAATGGATGTAAAGTCTGTATTTCTGAATAGAGTTCTTGAAGAAGAAGTCTATATTGAACAACCATTGGGTTATGAATTAAAAGGGCATGAAGATAAGGTTTTAAAGCTGAAGAAGACTCTTTACAGTCTAAAGCAAGCGCTAAGAGAATGGAATAACCGAATTAACAAATATTTCCAAGAGAATGGATTCACTAAGTACCCTTATGAACATGCTCTCTATGTTAAAACTAAAGATGGAGACATTCTGCCAGTATGTTTGTACGTAGATGATCTCATACTCACTGGAAGTAATCCAAGAATGTTCGACGAATTCAAGAGAGTAATGACATATAAGTTTGAAATGATAGACATCAGACTTATGGCATACTATCTTGGCATTGAAGTCAAGCAAAAGGACGAATGCATCTTTATCTCTCAAGAAAGATACACAAAAAAGATCTTGAAGAAGTTCAATATGGATGATTACAAGCTGATAAGTACATCAGTAGAGTGCGGAATGAAATTATTCAAAGACGATAAAGTAGAAAATATAGATCCAACACTCTTCAAGAGCCTTGTTGGATGTCTTCAGTACTTGATATGTACAAGACTCGATATTCTCTATGTAACTAGACTAGTGAATCGTTATATGGAAACTCCAATAACTACTCACTTCAAAGCTGAAAAGAGAATTCTCTGTTACCTAAAAAGTACAATCAATCTTGACTTATTCTATTTAGTTTCTAATGATTACAAATTCATTATTTATAGTGATAGTGATTGGGCCAGAGATACTAATGATAGAAAAAGTACAACTGGTTTTGTATTTTTTATGGAAGAAACCGCCTTCACCTGAGTATCCAAGAAATAACTGAATGCCACTCTTTTAACATGCGAAGCTGAGTACGTAGCTACTACATCATATGTTAGTCATATAATCTAGCTAAGAAGGTTGGTGAAAGAATTAAATATGTCTCAAAATGAGCCAACAGAGATTTGCATCGACAATAAGTCAGCAATAGTTTTGGTTAAAAATCCAGTCTTTCATGACTGAAACAAGTATATCAACACTCGCTATCATTATATAAGAGAATGTGTTATAAACAAAGACGTATAATTGGAGTATGTGAGATCACCTGATCAGAATACTGACATTTTCACCAAGCCACTCAAGTTTAAAGACTTTGCAAGATTAAGAAACTTACTTGGTATTATAAAACAAGTTTAAGAGGGGCTGTTGAAAATAAACTTATTTAAGCCCATAAGAAGTGTTCTAGACCCTTCAACATGAGCCTCAATAAGTTGGAGTTAGCCCAAGTGCAAAGCTCATAAAAGAAGATGTAATATCAAGTTTGTTACATAGCCTAAAATTTTACTATGTTTATTTAAATTATTTAATCACATAAATTAAATAGTTATGCACTAACGAATTTTGTGGAAATAATTGCAGTGAAATACACACATGAAAGCCAAGTTTAACCATGTGTGCCTAATAAAAAGAAAAAGATATGTATTTCCAAATTTATGCATATAATTATTGTTTAATATGTTAAGTGTTTGATTAATTTTAATATTAACCTCTTAATATATTAAATTAATAAGTAATATTAATTTTCTTTTTCAAATATATGATAATAGAATAGTTAGTATATATTTATATATTTAAATTTGATTAGATATATAATATGATATTTATAACTATTATCATTATTAATATGATATAGACTTAATTAATTATGTTTGCTATTAGGCTCTAAATTTGGCTCAATAGGAGAATCCAAATTGAAGTTGTTAATATGGTTTGTTTGTATTTGGGCTCTAAATGCTTTAGTCCAATAATCACTTATCTTGATATAAGAAAGTTCAAATTAAAATTTTTAATAATTCTATCCCAAATTATAGATTAAGTATTATATGTATTATATATATATATATATATTCGATTTAATAAAGTAACTTTAAAAAAAAAAAAGAGAAAAGAAAAGAGGGAAAAGAAAAGAATAATTGACAACATTTGCTAAGTTGCCAATAAATTATAGTAGGACTATTTTTATCATTTGTATACTATTACTTTGTTAATGGTGATTAATAAAGTTTTTTCATAAGTGCAAGAGTGTCAAAGTAATAAATTACTCGGTAAGATCGAGATCAATCCACAGGAATATTAGTGAATAATACAAGACCATGACACCTATATTGTAAGAATAAAAATGATAGGAAAAAGTATGTTATAGGATTATTGTGACAATATGAAACAAAGTGACTGAAATATAACGATATGAAATTACAGAATTAAGCAATTGCTAAGATTAGGGGATCCACTCTTAGATATATCAAATAAGTATAACCTAAGCTCTTTTATCAATCAATTGGAATTCACACACAACGGAGGCTCTAAACAGAAGATTAATTATTAAAAGTCTAGTATTAGTTATCTATGTGATTAGATTAGTTTTCCTAATTACCTTTTTTTTGATAACGCCAATACTTGCAAATGTGATCAAGCATTCATGGTGCCACTTTATGTCCATAATAAATCAAAATCCCTTTCTAGCACAACCGGTACAAAAGGAATCAAGTATTTATAGTGCCAATGGTTGACTACAATCAATCAAGACTCACCACTTAACAAAGAGGGTACTACGATTGATTAAGAAAATTAAGTAGCACATGTATAACAGTAATTAAAAAATATAAACAATGAAGTCCACCTAGAGTTTGGATTATACTTATCTTTCCTCCAAGAGATTCACCCTTTCATCTTAGCAACATGCAAGATTAAGTAGACATGATGAAGAAGAATAACAAGTATGAACACAATATGAACATCATAATTAAACACAAAACTCTTACTATTTTGAAGGCAAAGCAAGACTAAAATAACATGAATAACAAGAGGAGAATAAAAGAGAATGATCTTGTTTACAAAACTAAGATGCCTTCTAAGCCTAGCTTAAGCATCTATTTATAAGAAAATTTAGAGATACAAAGTCAAAATTTGTAAACTAAAGATAAGAGCAAGTTGGCAACTTGTTTTCGCAGATTCAGTCTCTCCCAAATATGTATCTGAAACTTCATGAATTTGGATGAGAAATATCTTGATCAAAGAAGAAAACTTGAAACCTTATCTCTTACGAGTCGTATGCCACCAAAATTGCATCCATTGGAGATGTATTTCTTGACTTATAGCAAAATTGGTGAAGATAGGTTCTGCTGAGTCAAAATCGGTTGCTGATCTTATCATGTGGAAAGATCCGATATTTTTATCCAGATTCCAGCTTCTTTTGAATTTTCTCAAAGAATAATTCATCTAGATAATTTTTTGTACGAGTCTATAACATCAAGAATCATTCCATTTGAGATTGTAATGAGGTCAGAGTATGTCAGAAAATAAAGGGTGTCGGGTTGAACGTGAGTGCAGTCTAATTTACAATATTATCCATTTGAGACCCATTTAGAAATAATCTGAGTAGATCTTGTGAATTGGACTTAGTGAATAATTGAGTCCAGAATCCATGAGTTTAAGAATTAGACAAAATCCCATGTAGTTTAGAATCTGTGCCTATTTTACGAAACCAGCGCAGAAATAAATATTTAGCACAAATTAGAGGTAATTCTTGCATTTATGCCTATGTCTCCAAAAGTGCTTTAAATTAGGGAATTTAATGAAACTCTAAGTGTATAATGATGATATAATCTTATAATAAATGTATACAATTAAATATTCATCACACCCGCTAACCAGCTTATTACTAGTCCCTAGTAATTAAAGCGTTATCACTTAACAAAATTTCCTTCCAAAGTAATCACCACTTTTTTTTTCTTTGATTTATCCAAATAAACAAACTTTCAATTTTCATTGAATCAAATATTCTTTAGTTAAAATATTAATAAACCTTCCTTTTTGTACTCATGTAACAACACATAATCATGGGATTTGATTGAAAAATGTAATATAAGTTTTAATATTTCACTGAGGGTAGCTTCTTTGAGTATAGGGCAATTTTCGTTCTTATTTTTATTTTTTTTTTGGTTTTTTTTAAACACAATACTATGAATAATACATCCTTAACCCATGTAGCGAGCTATAGGCTAATGACTCCTAGACCAGTTAGCCTCAAGGCATTAGGTGTTGAGACACCCCTACGAGCTTAATAACTCTGGTTGCAGATACTTTTATTAAATAAGACAATCATAGATAGTGCAATATCCAGTTTCCTTAAGCTTTCTCCTTAACTCTTATAACGAGTTTTAGGCCAATAACTCCCAAGCCAGTTGGCCTTAGGGTACTAGGTGTTAAGACACCTCTTCGGGCTTAGTTGCTCGAGTCAAAGAGGCTACAAAACTAAATTTTTCTACTTTTTTTTTTAATAATAATATGTGCTTTTTTTCCTTTTTATTATTATTATTATTAATTTTTTTATTTTGCCCCTGCCCTTAGTTGCTATCTTTGATAAAATATAAGAACTTAAGTATCATAGCAGTTCAATTTGCAACCCACAATTAGATGTCAAAGTGTGCATATGTGTATGCAGAAGATGGTTTATGAATATTTGCTAAATAAGTATATGAACATAATCTAAGAGTTTGTAAATTTGAATAATTTAAAAAGAAATGCATAATGAAACAATATTAGGAAATTTAAAAATTAAGACTAAATATTATATATCCATTATGATGCGTCTCAAGAGTACACTTACTCCTTACTCTGCTATCAATGGCGTAGTCGTTATGTCCAATGGTTTTAATAACAGCAAAAAGATTTTTTTTTCTTTTTTTTTTCGATTTTTTTTTTTGTTAACTATCCCTTCCCCCCAACTAGAATCAAACATTGTCTCAAATATCTTGAGTTGAATAAGAAAAATATAGAAAACATTACCTGTGATAGGAACTACTAAAAAGAAAAACCTGAAAGATATATTAAGAAAATAAAATGCTGTGAGAATAACTATGAGACTAGAAAGTTTTACAGACTAAGAGACAAATCTAATCTGGCTTTTTTCCGACATTCTTTGTTTGTGCAGTCTAATTGAGTTATGGCTGGATCAACTTCTGGAACATAGATTTGCAATTGATCAATCAACTACTCAGGAGTTATAGTAGAGATGAAGATTCGTCTTGAAAAGTCTGAAATAAACTTCTATTCTACAACATGATCTCGAAAAGACAACAAGCCATAAAGAAACCATTAACATTTAACAGGCTGATGAGTTTTTGGTGGATTTTCAGCTGAGCTCAAGAAGCAATTTGAAAAATTTCTTCTAATGTTCCAATACCTCATAGTAAGGCAATAAAAGCGTCAGAATGGTCAAGCATCTTTTGTATTCGTTCATGCATTATTGATACTTTCAATTCTTCCCCAACCGTTTTTCCGGTGATGTTTCCTTCAATCAAAGCTTTTGGGATGATTCCCAAAACTTGACTTCCTCTAATGAATGCAGTTGTTGACACACTCCCCGTTAACCCAAGACTACCTCCCCCATAAACTAAATAGATTTTTCTTTCAGCTAACACCTTACCAAGGTGATTTGCTACTTATAGGAACTCTTTATCTTTCCTCGGACTGGATCTACAAAATACACAAATATTTTTGATTTTACGAGATGAGGATCTGACCATTTTAACACTCCTCTTAAACTTATGAATGAGTTTGAGTTTAATAAAAATGGAGAAAAGAAGTGATGTATTTATAGAGATAGGAAAAGTAATGCAATGATAGTACTTACGGGGGTAGGTCGGCTATTGTCAAAAGTGCAAATCATGTATATGTACAGGTAGTTGTGATTGTGGCTCACATCTTTCTTTGGTTTTACGTCCAGTAACAGCTTAAATGCCCTTTATAGGTCGAGGATTGGCTTCCTATACAATTTTCTTATAAATTGACAAACATGGTCTTTTAAAGTCAGATTCCTAAGACTATATCGCTCATACTCCTGTAGAAATTAGGACCACAATTTGTGAATTGCAATATGTACATCTCTACTAGGATGCGTCTCAAGGGTCGATAGGAAATCATCCAATGATCCTTTACTCATGCCATCCTTAANGGACTGGATCTACAAAATACACAAATATTTTTGATTTTACGAGATGAGGATCTGACCATTTTAACACTCCTCTTAAACTTATGAATGAGTTTGAGTTTAATAAAAATGGAGAAAAGAAGTGATGTATTTATAGAGATAGGAAAAGTAATGCAATGATAGTACTTATGGGGGTAGGTCGGCTATTGTCAAAAGTGCAAATCATGTATATGTACAGGTAGTTGTGATTGTGGCTCACATCTTTCTTTGGTTTTACGTCCAGTAACAGCTTAAATGCCCTTTATAGGTCGAGGATTGGCTTCTTATACAATTTTCTTATAAATTGACAAACATGGTCTTTTAAAGTCAGATTCCTAAGACTATATCGCTCATACTCCTGTAGAAATTAGGACCACAATTTGTGAATTGCAATATGTACATCTCTACTAGGATGCGTCTCAAGGGTCGATAGGAAATCATCCAATGATCCTTTACTCATGCCATCCTTAATAAAGTTTATTTTATCTTCACGATTTGTGGATACTATTCCTAAAGAGTGGCATTTTGTATTATAAGTCCATCGTGCACATTTATGACAAACTTTCATTCTTTTAGCGCGACGCTTTTTTACAAATGAGCTTTTACTATGATCAGGTATGTATGAAACAAATGAATTTAAAAACTCACCTGATAATCGTACCTTTGCTTCAATAATCCAACGGACATCTTCAGAAATGTCCATATACATTAGTAACCTTAATCTTTCACAACTAGCAAGGTAAATTTTTAGTAGAGCATTTTAAGGAAGAGAAGGAAAGTATTTTTGCAATTTTGAAAGAGTAACATCCATCTTGAAGAAAGAAATTGAAAGAAAGAGGAAAGAAGTAAAAAGATGTTGTGAATCCTGATGAGAGATTGAAACTTTAGGCACAATTTTTTTTTATTTTTTTATTTTCATTTTTTTTCTTCAATTATTATGGGAAACTGAAGAAACTGACTTAATGGACATGGAGTACTATTATCTGCCACTTGACCGGGAAAGTAATGAAAGAAGCAAACAAACATAATAAAAGCAACCTGCAAGATCAAACAAAGTTAAAAATAAAGAATTGAAGATTTATAACAAATTATGTTCACTGATGACATGGATCACTGAGGTAAAGGACTTCCTCTTGAAGAATTTGATTGTTAATAAATGGTTTGAGTCTTTGTCCATTCACCTTAAAAACATTACTATTTTTGGGATTTTCAATGTCAACAGCACCATAAGAATATACATGTCTTATAATGAAAGGTCTACTCCACCTTGATCTCAATTTTCTAGGAAATATGTGAAGTCGAGAATTATAAAGGAAGGCTTTTTGACCAACAATAAATGTTTTTCTTGAAATTACATTGTCATGAAAAGTTTTGGTTCTAGCCTTATGAATTTTTGAATTCTCATATGCATCATTTCTCAATTCTTCAAGCTCATTTATTTGCAATTTTCGTAACTTACAAGCAACATCAAGATTTGAGTTGAAAGTTTTAATGGCTCAAAAAGCTTTGTGTTCAAGTTCCATAGGCAAATGACAAGGTTTTCCATAAACTATCCTATAGGGTAACATACCAAGTAAGGTTTTTAAAGCAGTTCGATAAGCCCAAAGTGCATCACTAAGTCTCAAAGACCAAACTTTACGATTTAGGTTAACTGTTTTCTCCAAAATTTGTTTAATCTTCCTATTTGCAAGTTCTACTTGTCCATTTGTTTGAGGGTGATAAGGGGTAGTAACTTTATGTGTGATTCCATATTTCTTCATTAATGAT
>JXTB01000488.1:205394-238186 GCA_002914805.1 Parasponia andersonii
GGCCAATAAAATCCACACGGCAAGAATTTTGCAGCTGTCTTTTTTGACAAAAAGTGACCTCCACATGCTTCTGTATGACAAAATTTATGACACTATTTACCTCATTATCTGGTATACATCTTCGAAAGATTTGAACAGGACAGTACTTGAACAGATAACAGTCATCCTAATAAAAGTTCTTCACTTCACTTAAAAACTTCTTTCTATCTTGACTACTCCAATCAGATGGCATAGCTCCTGTTGCAAGAAAGTTGACAATGTTAGCAAACCAAGATATTAAAGTGGCAGAGAATAAAGATTCATCAGGAAAATAATCATTGATAGGTGTGGTCCTAAAAGATGACTCTGTTGTTAGCCTTGATAAGTGGTCAGCGACAACATTTTCGGCACCTTTCTTATCCTTGATTGCAATATCAAACTCCTGAAGCAATAAGATCCACTGTATCAATCTTAGCTTGGAATCCTTCTTAGAGAGAAGATATTTCAATGTTGCATGATCACTAAAGACAATTATTAGTGAACCAATAAGATAAGAACGAAATTTTTCTAAAGCAAATACTACTGCAAGTAATTCTTTTTCGATGGTTGAATAATTTATTTGAGCATCATTTAAAGTCTTATTTGCATAGTAAATCACATGTGGCTTACAATCTTTTCGTTGTCCCAAAAACAGCACCAACAGTATAGTCACTTGCATCACACATTATTTCAAAAGGAAGAAACCAATGGAGTGGTTGAATGACAGGAGCAGAGGTGAGCAATTTTTTAAACTTAATAAATGCTTCTTCACATTCTTGAGTCCATTCAAAAATATTATCTTTAGATAAGAGGTTACACAATGGTTTAGATATTATACTAAAATCTTTGATAAACTTCCTATAAAAACCAGCATGTCTTAAGAATGATCTAACATCTTTTATATAGTTTGGTGTAGGCAAGTTGGAAATTAATTCAATTTTTGACTTGTCTACCTCAATTCCTTTTGATGAAACAATATGGCCAAGAACAATCCTATTTGTTACTATAAAATGACATTTTTTCCAATTAAGTACAAGATTCTTTTCTTCATACCTTTTCAAGACTTTCTCCAAGTTTATTAAACAATCATCGAAAGAATCAACAAAAACAGAGAAATCATCCATGAAAATTTCAAGAAAACGTTTAACCATATCACTAAATATGCTAAGCATGCATCTTTGGAATGTGGCTGGTGTATTACATAATCCAAAAGGCATCATGCGATAAGCAAATATACCAATTGGACATGTAAAAGTGGTTTTCTCTTGATCTTCAAGTTCTATTTTAATTTGATTGTACCCTGAATACCCATTTAGGAAACAATAAAATTCATGTCCTACAACTCTTTCAAGGATTTGATCCATAAAAGGTAAAGGAAAATGGTCTTTTCTAGCCATTGAATTGAGTTTCCTATAGTTAATATACACACACCAACCAGTAACAGTCCTTATTAGAATTAATTCATTATTTTCATTTTTGACCACAGTAACTCTAGATTTCTTAGGTACAACTTGGGTAGGGCTTATTCATTTATTGTCAGAAATAGGATAAATAATTACATTATCTAGGAGCTTAATGACTTCATTTCTCACTACTTCTTTCATATTAGGCTTAAGCCTTCTTTGTATTTCTCTTGTGGGTTTGCTATTTTCCTCTAAGTAAATCTTGTGTGTGCAAATCAAAGGATTTATTCCCTTTATGTCAGCTATGGTCCATCCTAAAGCAGATTTATGCATTTTCAAAGTTTGTAACAATTTATCTTCTTCGTGTTCATTGAGTTTGGAAGAGATTATTACCGGAAAAGTCTCATCTTCCCCTAAAAAGGAGTATTTGAGATCGCATGGCAATGGTTTCAACTCAAGCTTGGGTGATGCGATGCTTGAAGACATTGTTATACTGGAACGTGATGGTAATTCCTCAAATCTTTGCCTCTATCCCTTGTTTTCCATTCTTTGAGAATAATCAAGTAAAGAACATATATTAGAGATATCATGATCCAAATGCATACTTGATTCAAATGTATTAACTAAACAAACTTCCAATGGATCTAAACTACTCCTTGTTTGAATACAATTTCTTAAGATGGTTTCAATCATGTTAACCTCCTCATTTTCATCTTCTTTGTGTGGTTGCTTACATAAATTAAAAACATTAAGTTCAAGTGTCATGTTCCCAAATGAAAGCTTCATCACTCCATTTCTACAAGTAATCAAAGCATTAGAAGTTGCAAGAAATGGTCGTCCTAAAATAATAGGAATTGGATTACTCACCTCAATAGGTTGTGTATCCAAGACAATAAAATCCACAGGATATATGAATTTATTAACTTAAACTAATACATCTTTCACTATTCCTCTTGGGACTTTAACTGATCTATCAACAAGCAAAAGAGTGACAGAAGTTAATTTTAACTCACCTAGATTGAGTTTTTGATCAACTGAATATGGAAGTAAATTCACACTAGCTCCAAGATCAAGTAATGTTTGTTCAATTTTTTGTTCCCCAATAACACATGAAATTGTAGGACAACTAGGGTCTTTATATTCAAACTATTATTATTTTGAAGTATTGAACTTACTTTTTCGGCTAGAAAAGCTCTCTTTTTCATGTTCAATTTTCTTTTCACAGTACATAAGTCTTTTAAGAATTTAGCATAAGACGGTACATGTTTAATAGCATCTAATAAAGGGATATTGATTTTTACCTGTTTGAAGATTTCAAAAATTTCAGGATTGTGATTCACTTTCCTTGAATTATTCAAAGCATGAGGAAATAGNTAAATCTTGTGTGTGCAAATCAAAGGATTTATTCCCTTTATGTCAGCTATGGTCCATCCTAAAGCAGATTTATGCATTTTCAAAGTTTGTAACAATTTATCTTCTTCGTGTTCATTGAGTTTGGAAGAGATTATTACCGGAAAAGTCTCATCTTCCCCTAAAAAGGAGTATTTGAGATCGCATGGCAATGGTTTCAACTCAAGCTTGGGTGATGCGATGCTTGAAGACATTGTTATACTGGAACGTGATGGTAATTCCTCAAATCTTTGCCTCTATCCTTTGTTTTCCATTCTTTGAGAATAATCAAGTAAAGAACATATATTAGAGATATCATGATCCGAATGCATACTTGATTCAAATGTATTAACTAAACAAACTTCCAATGGATCTAAACTACTCCTTGTTTGAATACAATTTCTTAAGATGGTTTCAATCATGTTAACCTCCTCATTTTCATCTTCTTTGTGTGGTTGCTTACATAAATTAAAAACATTAAGTTCAAGTGTCATGTTCCCAAATGAAAGCTTCATCACTCCATTTCTACAAGTAATCAAAGCATTAGAAGTTGCAAGAAATGGTCGTCCTAAAATAATAGGAATTGGATTACTCACCTCAATAGGTTGTGTATCCAAGACAATAAAATCCACAGGATATATGAATTTATTAACTTAAACTAATACATCTTTCACTATTCCTCTTGGGACTTTAACTGATCTATCAACAAGCAAAAGAGTGACAGAAGTTAATTTTAACTCACCTAGATTGAGTTTTTGTTCAACTGAATATGGAAGTAAATTCACACTAGCTCCAAGATCAAGTAATGTTTGTTCAATTTTTTGTTCCCCAATAACACATGAAATTGTAGGACAACTAGGGTCTTTATATTCAAACTATTATTATTTTGAAGTATTGAACTTACTTTTTCGGTTAGAAAAGCTCTCTTTTTCATGTTCAATTTTCTTTTCACAGTACATAAGTCTTTTAAGAATTTAGCATAAGACGGTACATGTTTAATAGCATCTAATAAAGGGATATTGATTTTTACCTGTTTGAAGATTTCAAAAATTTCAGGATTGTGATTCACTTTCCTTGAATTATTCAAAGCATGAGGAAATAGGAGAGTATGAGAGGATTCAATCTTTTCTTCAGAGGGTATAGGTTTAACGTCTTCCTTACCTTTGGGGTTTGATTCATCATCTTTCTCACAAGGTTCAAGAATAGATTTTTCAACAATCGTACCACTACGAAGAGTCATGATTGATTTGACTTGATCCATGGGTTGGCCTTCAGAGGATGCTGCAAGTGAATTGATTTATCTCTTGGGGTTTTGCTGTGGTTGAGAGGGAAACTTACCTTTCTCTTGAATTTGGAGAGCAGATGCAAATTTTGCAAGAGTATCTTTCAAATCCGCCATAGTTTGGACATTTTGAGTATTGATAGACTCTTGCTTTTCAATGAATGAATGCAATGTTTCTTCAAAATTTTTCCTAGGAAGAGGTATGTACAGTGCATAACCTTGAGGATTTTGAAAATTTTGTTGTGCATGAAATGGTGGTTGTGAAGATTGTAGATGATTATCATTCCTCCAACTAAAATTTGGGTGATTTCTCCAACCGGGATTATATGTTTGAGAATTAGGGTCAATTTCAAATCGTCACATGATGCCTTTAAATCCTATTTTGGTGATTGAAATCTTTGACTGTTGGGGTATTGACTTTATGGGACCTTTTCCACCTTCATTTGATTTTTGTACATTCTAGTAGCTGTTGATTATGTATCAAAATAGGTAGAGGCAATTCCAAGTCGAAATAATGACCATAAAACAGTGATTAAATTTTTGAAAGAAAATATTTTGAGTCGATTCGGAATTCCTCGAGCTATGATAAGTGACAGGGGAACACATTTTTGTAATAAGCTCTTTGAGTCATTAATGAAGAAATATGGAATCACACATAAAGTTGCTACCCTTTATCACCCTCAAACAAATGGGCAAGTAGAACTTGCAAATAGGGAGATTAAACAAATTTTGGAGAAAACAGTTAACCCAAATCGTAAAAATTGGTATTTGAGACTTAGTGATGCACTTTGGGTTTATCGAACTGTTTTCAAAACCTCACTTGGTATGTCACCCTATAGGATAATTTATGGAATACCTATGGAACTTGAACACAAATTTTTTAGGCCATTAAAACTTTTAACTCAAATCTTGATATTGCTTGTAAGTTGCGAAAATTGCAAATAAATGAGCTTGAAGAATTGAGAAATGATGCATATAAGAATTCAAAAATTCATAAGGCTAGAATCAAAACTTTTCATAACAATATAATTTCAAGAAAAATATTTGTTGTTGGTTAAAAGGTCTTGCTTTATAATTCTCGACCTCACATATTTGGAAAATTGAGATCAAGGTGAAGTAGACCTTTCATTGTAAGACATGTATATTCTTATGGTGCTGTTGACATTGAAAATCCCAAAAATGGTAATATTTTTAAGGTGAATGGATAAAGACTCAAACCATTTATTGACAATCAAATTCTTCAAGAGGAAGTCCTTTACCTCAGTGATCTATGTCATCAGTGATCGTAATTTGTTGTAAATCTTCAATTCTCTATTTTTAACTTTGTTTGATCTTGCAGGTTGCTTTTAGTGTGTTTGTTTGCTTCTTTCATTACTTTCCCAGTTAAGTGGCAGATAATTGTACTCCGTGANTCACATGATGCCTTTAAATCCTATTTTGGTGATTGAAATCTTTGACTGTTGGGGTATTGACTTTATGGGACCTTTTCCACCTTCATTTGATTTTTGTACATTCTAGTAGCTGTTGATTATGTATCAAAATAAGTAGAGGCAATTCCAAGTCGAAATAATGACCATAAAACAGTGATTAAATTTTTGAAAGAAAATATTTTGAGTCGATTCGGAATTCCTCGAGCTATGATAAGTGACAGAGGAACACATTTTTGTAATAAGCTATTTGAGTCATTAATGAAGAAATATGGAATCACACATAAAGTTGCTACCCTTTATCACCCTCAAACAAATGGGCAAGTAGAACTTGCAAATAGGGAGATTAAACAAATTTTGGAGAAAACAGTTAACCCAAATCGTAAAAATTGGTATTTGAGACTTAGTGATGCACTTTGGGTTTATCGAACTCTTTTCAAAACCTCACTTGGTATGTCACCCTATAGGATAATTTATGGAATACCTATGGAACTTGAACACAAATTTTTTAGGCCATTAAAAATTTTAACTCAAATCTTGATATTGCTTGTAAGTTGCGAAAATTGCAAATAAATGAGCTTGAAGAATTGAGAAATGATGCATATAAGAATTCAAAAATTCATAAGGCTAGAATCAAAACTTTTCATAACAATATAATTTCAAGAAAAATATTTGTTGTTGGTTAAAAGGTCTTGCTTTATAATTCTCGACCTCACATATTTGGAAAATTGAGATCAAGGTGAAGTAGACCTTTCATTGTAAGACATGTATATTCTTATGGTGCTGTTGACATTGAAAATCCCAAAAATGGTAATATTTTTAAGGTGAATGGATAAAGACTCAAACCATTTATTGACAATCAAATTCTTCAAGAGGAAGTCCTTTACCTCAGTGATCTATGTCATCAGTGATCGTAATTTGTTGTAAATCTTCAATTCTCTATTTTTAACTTTGTTTGATCTTGCAGGTTGCTTTTAGTGTGTTTGTTTGCTTCTTTCATTACTTTCCCAGTTAAGTGGCAGATAATTGTACTCCGTGACCTTTAAGTCGGTTTTTTCAGTTCCCACAATAATTGAAGGAAAAAAAATAAAAATAAAAAAAATTGTACATAAAGTTTCAATCTCTCATCAGGATTCACAACATCTTTTTACTTCTTTCCTCTTCCTTTCAATTTCTTTCTTCAAGATGGATGTCACTCTTTCAAAAAATACTTTCCTTCTCTTCCTCAAAATGCTCTACTAAAAGTTTACCTTGCTAATTATGAAAGATTAAGGTTACTAATGTATATGGACATTCCTGAAGATGTCCGTTGGATTATTGAAGCAAAGGTACGATTATCAGGTGAGTTTTTAAATTCATTTGTTTCATACATGCCTGATCATGGTAAAAGCTCATTTGCAAAAATGCGTCATGCTAAAAGAATGAAAGTTTGTTATAAATGTGTACGATGGACTTGTAATACAAAATGCCACTCTTTAGAAATGATATCCACAAATCGTGAAGATAAAATAAACTTTATTAAGGATGGCATGAGTAAGGGGCCATTGGATGATCTCCTATCGACCCTTGAGACGCATCCTAGTAGAGATGTGCATATTGCAATTCACAAATTGTGGCCCCAATTTCAACAAGAGTATGAGCGATATAGTCTTAGGGATCTGATTTTAAAAGACCTTGTTTGTCAATTCATAAGAAAATTGGATGGGAAACCAATCCTTGACCCATAGAGGGCGTTTAAGCCGTTACTGGATGTGAAACTAGAGAAAGATGTGAGCCACAATCACAACTACCTGTATATATGCATGATTTGCTCTTTTGTCGTTTTGTTAAAGTTTTCAATTTTTTTTTTTTGACAATAGTCGACCTACCATCGTAGGTGCTATCATTGCATTACTTTTCCTATCTCTATAAATACATCACTTCTTTTCTCCATTTTCATTCAACTCAAACTCATTCATAAGTTTAAAAGGAGTGTTAAAATGGCCGGATCCTTATCTCGTAAAATCAAAAACATTTATGTATTTTGTGGATCCAGTTTGGGAAAAGATAAAGAGTTCCTAAAAGTAGCAAATCACCTTGGTAAGGTGTTAGCTGAAAGAAAAATCCATTTAGTTTATGGGGGAGGTAGTCTTGGGTTAATGGGAAGTGTGTCAACAGCTGCATTCATTGGAAGAAGTCAAGTTTTGGGAATCATCCCAAAAGCTTTGACTGAAAGAAACATCACCGGAAAAGCAGTTGGAGAAGAATTGAAAGTGTCAATAATGCATGAATGAATCTAAAAGATGCTTGACCATTCTGACGCTTTTATTACCTTACTAGGGGGCATTGGAACATTAGAAGAAATTTTTCAAATTGCTTCTTGGGCTCAGCTGAAAATCCACCAAAAACCCATCGGCCTGTTAAATGTTAATGGTTTCTTTATTAGCTTGTTGTCCTTTCTAGCTCATGCTGTAGAACAGAAGTTTATTTCAGACTCTTTAAGACGAATCTTCATCTCTACTATAACTCATGAGCAGTCGATTGATCAATTGCAAATCTATGTTCCAGAAGTTGATCCAGCCATAACTCAGTTAGACTGGTCAAACAAAGAATGTCAGAAAAAAGTCAAATTGAATCTGTCTCTTAGTCTGTAAAACTTTCTAGTCTCATGGTTTTTCTCACAACATTTTATTTTCTTATTGTATCTTTCAGGTTTTTCTTTTTAGTAGTTCCTATCACAGGTAATGTTTTCTATACTTTTCTTATTTAACTCAAGACATTTGGGACAATGTTTCATTCTAGTTGGGGGGAAGGGATAGTTAACACCAAAAAAAAAAACTCGAAAAAGAAAAAAAGAAAAAAAAATCTTTTTGCTTTTATTAAAACCATTGGATATAGTGACTACGTCATTGATGGCAGAGTAAGGAGTAAGTTTACTCTTGAGATGCATCATAGTGGGATATATAACATTTAGTCTTGATTTTTAAATTTCCTAATATTGTTTCATCATGCATTTCTTTTTGAATTATTCAAATTAACAAACTCTTAGATTATGTTCATATACTTATTTAGCAAATATTCATAAACTATCCTCCGCACACACATACGCACACTTTGACATCTAATTGTGGGTTGCAAATTGAACTGCTATGATACTCAAGTTTTTATATTTTATCAAAAATAGCAACTAAGGGTGGGGGTAAAATAAAAAAATTAATAATAATAATAATAATAATAATAATAATAAAAAGGAAAAAAAAGCACATATTATTATTAAAAAAAATCGTAGAAAAGTTTAGTTTTATAGCCTCATTGACTCGAGCAACTAAGCCCGAAGGGGTGTCTTAACACCTAATACCCTAAGGCCAACTGGCTTGGGAATTATTGGCCTAAAACTCGTTACAAGAGTTAAGGAGAAAGCTTAAGGAAACTGGACATTGCACTATCTATGATTGTCTTATTTAATAAAAGTATCTGCAACCTGAGTTATTAAGCTTGTAGGGGTGTCTCAACACCTAATGCTTTGAGGCCAACTGGTCTAGTAGTCATTAGCCTAAAGCTCGCCACATGGGTTAAGGATGTATTGTTCATAGTATTGTGTTTAAAAAAAACAAAAATTGCTCTATACTCAAAGAAGCTACTCTCAGTGAAATATTAAAACTTATATTACATTTGTCAATCAAGCCCCATGATTATATGTTGTTACATGAGTACAAAAAAGAAGGTTTATTAATATTTTAACTAAAGAATATTTGATTCATTGAAAATTGAGAGTTTGTTTATTTGGATAAATCAAAGAAAAAAAAAGTGGTGATTACTTTGAAAGGAAATTTTGTTAAGTGATAACGCTTTAATTACTAGGGACTAGTAATAAGCTGGTTAGGGGGTGTGATGAACATCTAATTGTGTATATTTATTATGAGATTAGATCATTATTATACACTTAGAGTTTCATTAAATTCCCTAATTTAAATAACTTTTGGAAACATAGGCATAAAAGCAATAATTACCTCTAATTTGTGCTAAATATTCGTTTCTGCGCAGATTTCGTAAAATAGGCACAGATTCTAAACTACATGGGATTTTGATCCAATTCTTGAACTCATGGATTCTTGACTCAATTATTCACTGAGTCCAATTCACAAGATCTGCCCAGATTTTTTCTAAATGGGTCTCAAATGGACAATATTATAAATTAGACTGCACTCACGTTCAGCCCGATACCCTTTATTATTTGGCCCATTCTGACCTCAGTACAATCTCAAATGGAGTGATTCTTGATGCTATGGATACATACACAAAATTATTTAGATGATTTGTTCTTGAGAAAATTCAAAAGAAGCCAGAATCTGGGTAAAAATATCAGATCTTTCCACATGATAAGATCAGCAACCGATTTTGACTCAACAGAACCTATCTTCTCCAATTTTGCTATAAGTTAAGAAATACATCTCCAATGGATGCAATTTTAGTGGCATACGACACCTAAGAGATAGAGCTTCAAATTTTCTTCTTGATCAAGACATTTCTCATCCAAATTCATGAAGTTTCAGATACATCTTTGGGAGAGACTGAATCTGCCAAAACAAGTTGCCAACTTGTTCTTATCTTTAGTTTACAAATTTTGACTTTGTATCTCTAAATTTTCCTATAAATAGATGATTAAGCTAGGCTTAGGAGGCATCTTGGTTTTGTAGACAAGATCACTCTCTTTTATTCTCCTCTTGTTATTCATGTTATTTTATTCTTGTTTTGCCTTCAAAATAGTAAGAGTTTTGTGTTTAATTGTGATGTTCATATTGTGTTCATACTTATTATTCTTCTTCATCATGTATACTTAATCTTGTATGTTACTAAAATGAAAGGGTAAACCTCTTGGAGGAAAGATAACTTTAGGTGGACTTCATTGTTTATATCTTTTAATCACCATTATACATATGCTACTTAATTTTCTTAATCAATCGTAGTACCCTCCTTGTTAAGTAGTGAGTCTTGATTCATTGTAGTCAACTATTGGCACAACAAATACTTAATTCTTTTTGTACCAGTTGTGCTAGGAAGGGATTTTGATTTGTTATGGACATAAAGTGGCACTATGAATGCTTGACCACATTTGCAAGTGTTGGTGTTATAAAAAAAAAGATAATTAAGAAAACTAATCTAATTACATAGATAACTAATAATGGACCTTTAATAATTAATATTCTGATTGGAACCTCCATTGTGTATAGATTCTAACTGAGTGATAAAAGAGTTTAGGTTATACTTATTTGATATACCTAAGAGTGGATCCCCTAATCTTAGCAATTGCTTAATTCTGTAACTTCATATCGTTATATTTTAGTCACTTTATTTCATATTGTCACAATAATCCTATAACATACTTTTTCCTATCATTTTTATTCTTGCAATATATGTGTCATGGTCTTGTATTATTCACTAACGTTCCTGTGAATTGACATCGGTCTCACCGAGTAATATATTACTTTGACACTCCTGTACTTGGGAAAAGACTTCATTAATTTGAATCAGTCAGTGGAGTTAACAAAATATATTATGAGTTTACATCTCACTAGCTATTAACACAAAAGAAATTAATTAAAAATATTAGAAAACAAAATAAATTTTGAAAAGTGTAAAAATAGTATGGTTGAATACATTAACTATTTGAAAGGTGCATTCATTATATTGATTAAATAGATACTAAATGCAAAAATGATGTTGTCTACATATTATGTTTCCACATATTGTTATTAAATATTAAACTACTTTTAAAAGTTGAAGAATATAATGCAAATTAATTAATTTCATTACCATATGATAACAAATAAAAAGAAAAGAGAATAAAGTTACGTAAGTGATTAAATTATTATTAAATTTAAAAATATATATATATTAAGTATATTTTATGTTCAAAATAAGCCTATAAATAGGGCACTATCTTGTAATCACAATCTACTTTTCTCCTATATTTCTTTCTACCTCTCTTTTTTCCATAATTGTGGTAGTCTATAAAGATTTCAAGAAGTTCCCTAAAATTTTTTTCAAGATTCAAGAAAAAAGTAATTCTTAGAACTTTTAGTCTTTTAACATTAGTATATTTTACGACACTTAGGTTCAAATTCAATCTATAATATTTAGATTTAAAAATTTTGTTAAGGTATGAAATTTTTATGAGAAGTCTTTCTATAAGTCTATTTAATTTCTGAAAATTTTTACATTTATATCTTACTCTTATGATTTTATAGAACTTTTTTTATACATATTGGTGTCACCTAAGAAAAGCTGAAAAATAAATTTTATCGAGTTTGTTCTAAGATTTTAGAGGGCAAACATTTTTAATTTGAGTTGAAAAATTTTAAAACATATTCATATATACTTTAACTCATATTCTAGAAAGTTTTGTGATGTTATGATTTTATTTCTAATCATAATTAAATTTTCTTTATATATTATCTTTGTAACCAATAAATCTTATATTTTTGTTCATCCAAGAAAATATTATTAAAATATTATTCTATTGATTTTATTTAGGCTTAAAAATTTTAATAAACTAATATATATATCATAAGAGACGCAAAATATTTTTAGAATTTTTGGAAATATTTATAATTAATTATGATTTTTGAAATAGCAAATAGTTTTGTAAGTTAATTGCTGTTATGAATTTTAAGATATAATTTTAAGAAATATATGTACTATGTAATAGTAAAATTTTGAATCCCTAATTTTTGTCTATGTGTAAAAATGTGTTAGAGATGTTTCCTTAAAATATCAAGATTTTTGGGTATATAGAATAATTCTATAAAATTTAAGAATAATTTGATACTTTAATAGTTTTTATCAAATTTTAATTTATAGATTAAAAATTAGTAAAAGATACAAAAACTTATTTAAAAAAATTCTAAATAATTTTCTATAACTTTATTTTTATGTTCTAATATTATCTGTAAAGTTTCAAAATAAATAGCATTCTTTAGTAGAATCTAAAACGCATTAAGTATGCATTGTTTGTTAAAAATTTTATAGTTTTTAGTTACATATGTTATGAAACATAGTTTTATAGTTGAATGATATGAATATTTTTCCAAGACACATAAATATGTTTCTAGTAGTACGTATTAATATATGTAATGAATAATATTGCATGAATATTAATAAAAAAAAGATAAAAAGAGGCACGTAGTTACGACAAGGTCGAGTGTAAAATTTCAGTACAAGCACAAATAAAATTTTGTAAGGACCTAAGGCAAGTAAATATCACCCTATGTATTTATATAAAAAGTTATGTGTTATTTGTGACGTAATTATGATTATACTAATATGTTGTTATATGTTCTGTAATAATAATTGCATTAAGTATGTAAATATGTCATGAATATGTGCATACATAATTGCATAAAAAATATGATTTTCAATGAAATTAATTTTTTAAAAGTACTATGTATCTAAAACTATGTTTTAAGAAAAAAGTTTTCTTTAAGTATATGATAAGTTCTTCAAAGGAGTCTAGGCAACTGACTGATTTACCCACAGTCACTATATTAATAACGAAAGTTTAAATTGCGATACTAGTCAAGTATGATAGCTATATGGGATTTGAATAGCTATAAGGTTACATATACTTGTTATGACACTATCTTTATGGCCCATCACTTCTGATAGATTTGGCATTAAACTATGTTGAGCTCAAAGATGAAAAGTTTATGAAATGAAAATATTTATGAACAAGAAGTTTAAAAGAAAAAGATATATAGTTATGGTTCAAAAAATGTACTATTCATGTGACATGACATTCATTGCTTGTATGAGATTTACTTACTGGGTACAAGCTCATTCTGTTCATTTAAATTTTCCAGATAAGCAATAATTCTTACTAGAGGTTGGTTGGTAGTGGTGGAATCCCAAATAGCAATAAAATATTTTAAGCAATTTTATGTTCTTACTTTCAAGTACTTAATTATTTGACCAAAAATGAGTGATTTTATTTTTGTGAAGTGTATGAATTTAATTTCTATTTTGAGGCTTAATTTCAATTATAAAGTAAAATAAATCTTCATTAAAAATTATTTCTTTAATTTAATTACGAATAGTAATATTTAAAAATGAAATTTTTATTTTTTAAAAAATTGACTGATCTTCAACTTTAATCTTATAAGATAAAACTATAAATTGACGTTTCTTTTTAATCTAGATTTACGTAATATTACAATTAGTATCAGAGTGAGCGTTTAGTCATTTATATAGACTTTTTCTCAAAAAAAAAAAACCAAAACAAAAATTCAGTTTATGCCACAGGAACCCCGCTTCAGCCAACCAGCAAGAGAAAAAGATTAAATGAAATTGCTTATTTACTTTTTTGCTGCATATAAGTGTTAGTATACTTTAGAACATTAATACAGAAGACTTAGGCCAATATTTTACGTTTAAATGCTGCCTCGACGAATTACCTCTACTGAGGGAGTTGGTGATCAGTCCCAAGTCCCAAGGCCAAGTTGGGAATCAAACTCCAAATGTACAAATAAGTATGGAAAACTTGGTGTAACTCATAACAAATTCTGTTAATCAAGTTATGCAGTGCTAACAACAACCACAAGTGCAAAATGCTCAAGCTCCTTCAACTGGTAGAGTCTTACTCCTAATTTATGAGTAGTTTAGACGGATGAAACCTTCAAATTTTAAAAGAGGTATTGATCCTCTCATCGCAGAAGTCTGGATCAAGGAATTGAAATAGAATTTTTGTTTATTGACAGGTGCTGGTCAACAACATATTGAGTATGCTATCTTCATGATGAAAGATGCAACAACATACTGGTGGGAGATGACTGATCATATCCACAATATTCAAGCCAACCCTATTACCTGAACCCGTTTCAAGGAAATATTCTTTGAGAAGTATTTCCCATATTCTGTGAGGCAAACTAAAGAGGTAGAGTTCATCAATTCAATGCAAGGATCAATAACTGTTTCACAGTATGAACGTTAGTTTGAACAACTATCTCGATTTACATCACACTTAGTAGAAACTGAGGAGCGTAAGGTGAGAAAGTTTGAGATGGGATTGAAACCTTACTTAAGGCGTTCGATTAAAGTTCTGAAATTAACTACCTATGCTGAAGTTCTTGATTAAGCTAAGATTTTAGTTGAAGATGATGAAAAATCTAGTCAACCAGAGAATCATAAGGCAAGTGGATATCAAAAAGGAAAATCGTGGAATTCAAAATAATCAAAAATGGAAATCAAAAAACAATGGAGGTGGCAAAGTCGGCGGCAATAACAAGTGAGTAGCGACAACTTGCGAGAAATGCGAGAAGACTCACTCAGACCAATGTCACATGAGTTTTAACTTGTGCTTTAAATATTGTAAGCCAGGATACTTGATCAAAGATTGTAAGGAGAACCCAATCATTGGTGACAATAATGGGTAGAAGAAAATGTAAGGATATATTTATGCTATGACATATAAAGAGGCTAACACTTCTTTGGATGTTATAATAGGTACTATGATTATTTCTGGTATTTCTGCCTTTATTTTGATTGATTCTAGTACTACCCATTCATTTGTCAATTTATCTTTTGCAAAACAATTAGAAGTTGTGCCAAAACATTTAGATAGATGGTTTAGTGTTTCAACACCATCAGGAACCATTCTAAACCCTAGTTGTGAACATAAAGGATGTAAAATCCTAATAATGGATGAGAAGTTTTGGTCGATCTCGTTCTTCTTGATATTAATGATTTTGATATAATTCTTGACATGGATTGATTGAGTGCGAACCATGCAATGATTGATTACAGTAAAAAGGAAGTAAGGTTCCAGCCTTTGACTGGACAAAGTTTTTCATTCCTCGGAGTTAAGAGTGTACCTCGCTTACTTATTATTACTGCAATGAAGACTCAATACATGCTAAACAAAGGTTGTGCTGGTTTTCTAGTATTAGTAATTGAAGTACCAAAGGAAGAGATTGCTATAGACCAGATACCAGTTATTCAAGACTTTATTGATGTTTTTCCCAAAGACTTACCTGGACTACCTCCAGATTGTGAGATCAAGTTCGTAATAGATGTAGTTCTTGGCACTATGCCTAAGACACCTTATCGAATGGCTCCAGCTAAATTAAAAGAACTTAAAGAGCAACTCCAAGACCATCTGGATAAGAAGTTTATCAGGCCTAGTTATTCACCGTTGGGAGTTTCAGTACTCTTTGTTAAGAAAAAAGATAGTTCAATGAGGTTATGTATTGATTACATAGAATTGAACAAAGTAACCATAAAGAATAAGTACTTATTGCCTTGGATTGAAGACTTATTTGACCAACTACAAGGAGCAGAATATTTTTCAAAAATTGATTTATGTTCTGGCTATCACCAGTTGAAAGTTAAGGAAGATGATGTACCAAAAACTACTTTCAGAACGAGATACGGGCATTACGAATTTCTTATCATGCTATTTGGCCTAACTAATGCCTCTGCAGCTTTTATGGATCTAATGAATAACGTATTCAAGAATTACCTTGATCAATTTGTTGTCATCTTCATTGATGACATTTTGGTATACTCTAAATCCAAAGAAAAACATGAACTCTATATACGCATTGTCTTACAAATTTTTCGAGAGAATAAGCTTTTTGCAAAATTCATAAAGTTCGAATTCTAGATGACACAAATTTCTTTCCTTGGACACATCATCTCTAAGGATAGTGTATTTGTTGACCCTAGTAAGGTAGAAATAGTTTAACAATGGCCAATACCGACCAATGTGAAAGAAGTTAGAAGTTTCTTTAGTTTGACAGGGTATTATAAAAGATTTATGGAGGGAATTTTCAAAGATTGCAACTCTGCTGACCCAATTGACCAGGAAAAATGTGAAGTTCATATGGTCAAATAATTGTGAATAGAATTTTAGAGAACTAAAACAAAGATTAACCTCTACTACAGTTTTAACCATTCCTAAAGGAGTAGAAAGATTTATCATCTATAGTAATGCCTCCAAAATGGGTTTGGGATGCATTCTTATGCAATGTGGAAAAGTAATAGCCTACGACTCACGACAACTGAAAGAGTATGAGAAGAATTATCCAACACATGATCTTGAACTTGTAGTAGTAGTTTTTGCTTTAAAGATTTGGTGATACTATTTGTATAGGGTTAAGTGTGATATTTACACTGATCACAAAAGTTTCAAGTATTTCTTCACCCAGAAAGAACTTAATATGAGACAACGACGGTGGCTTGAAGTTTATAAATTTAATTTCTATTTTAAGCCTTAATTTCAATTATAAAGTAAAATAAATCTTCACTAAAAAATATTTCTTTAATTTAATTACGAATAGTAACGTCTAAAAATGAATTTTTTATTATTAAAAAAATTGACCGATCTTTCGCTTTAATCTTATAAGATAAAATAATAAATTGACATTTCTTTTTTAATCTAGATCTATGTAATGTTACAGAAGAAGTCTAAGTCTAAATTGAAGAAGTCTTCCACCTAGAATCTTCTAGTGTTAACTAGATATTAGTTTTTTACATGTGAATCATTTGATTATTTAGATTATTATTAGAAGTGTATAGAAGAAATTATATGTTGCTTAATGATTTTTGTAATTATTTATTTGTATGATTTTTCTTATTTTTCATGTAGATAAATACTTCTCCTCATTTGAGTTCTAAGCATTAAGTAGGAAGTAAAGTTTCTAAGAGTGAAGAGAAAAGAAAAAGAAGAATAGTTTCTAGTGAGTGAGTGAACTTGAAGAGTGAAGTTGAGAATTTTCTCTTATAATAATATTTAAATGAGTAATAAAACATGTTTTATTTCCAACAATTTATCTCTTTTCTTTTTTATGTTTGCATTTGTTTGATTGAGTTTTTTTTTAGTATTTATGGTGGATAAGTTACAATTTTCATTCACAGATTTTGATTGTTTTTTTTTCTAAAAGAATTAATAAGTAACTTAAAATAGAGTACTTAGCATCAAAGACTTATGGGTACATCTCAATTATATTCGTATCCACTGAAAAAACAATCGTCTACTATATGCTACCCTAGAAAATGGAAGCCGAATGTCTGTCTCCTTTATGATCTGTCTCGTTCTTTGTCTCGCCCTAGGAATTGACGTCTCATTTATTTATTAAACCCATTAATAAACTGATAATAACTCTGTCAACCATAAAAACAAAATAGAAATGGAATAAAAAAACAAAAACAAAAAAAGAAAACATGACCATGTTTGCTTATCCCCTCATAATTTTTTGGTAGAAAATGCCCAAACTTGTAATTTTTTTTTCCCTTTATTTTTTGGGTTGAATGGAGAAGTTTAAAATCTAATAGTTAAAGAAAGTTGCATACATGGGTTTGTTATTAAAAGTGAAGATCCAATCTAAAAACCATGATACCATGATTCCTTAAAAAGCTGAGAATTAAAAAAGAAAAATATTTAATAACATAGATCTGATATTTTAAAGACAATCTTTTGCCCTATATTTGTCCCTTTAAAACCCCCAGAGACCGGAGACAGTGAAGAACACGAAAAACAAGCAAGCGGCCATAGAATCAAGTGTGTAGAGTGGCATAGTGCAAATGTTCTGATAAAACATCAAGGAATCACGAGAAAAAAACATATAAAAAAATAGAAAGAAGAAAGAAATCGGAAAGGAATAAGAGATGAGTGGCGATGGCTACATTACAGAGTTCCCAGGTTTCAGTATTTCTTACTTTATTATATTTTATTTTTTCATCCGTTAACGAAGGAAACAATACCGTTTGGAGTATTGAACTGTCTATGTGAGGTGTCATATAATCACTGGGGGGACAAAGAGTTGGACAGAGAAAAGGAACAGACGATCCCGGTCCCTAGAAATTAAAGTGATAAAATAAAACCGAGTTCTAGTTAAACCAATAACACAATCCATAGTACACTGATTTTGATTGGTTGGCAGGAAAAGAAAAAAAAAAAAACAAGCTCAAAGGTTTAGATTGTACTTTCTTTTTGAAAAAACATGTTTACAGAAAAAAAAAAAAAAAAAAAGAAAAAGAAAATCCAAGGTCGATTATGAAAATTTCTATAACTTATAAGTATTAATTCAAACTGGAATTACCATATGTAAAAGTAGTCATGAAAAACATTAATCTAGGACGTACAACTTGTTAAATTAAATAATACATGTATATCTGTAAGTGTAATGTTAACTAATCATTTCTGTTGATAATGCAAAAGCATCCGCGTGCTCTGGATACGCAAATCTTGGTGTGTGGATTGATGCTTCGAGCAAAGCGTTGTGGCACAAAGGAAACGCCAATTAAACCTACAGACCTTGAAACTAAAATAAGAAATTTGTCTAGGGTAATAAGAGGATTCGTATAATAAGAAATGGGATTCATGCAGATCAATCTATAAGTTCATAATTAGAAAATTCAACATGGCCATGTGAAAATGATCACCTTATGTTAAATTTTCATGCATGGCCCGCCGTTTGATACTAAGAGTAAGTTCAAAATTGGGATCCCATTTTAGCGGACATATGATTATGTAAAATAATAATAATAAATTGAGTCCTTAGCGGACATAATGATTATGTATATACAAAAAAAAAAAGAAAAGAAGAAGAAATAAAATTTGAGTCCTATTGTTGCATATATATACATATATATAATACTCGAAATTTCATACATCTTGGAGTAGTGATTAGTAACGGAATGAGATTGTTTAACTCAAACTGTATCTTAGAGTTTTTATTTATGAAAAGACATAAAATAAAATATCTTAAATGTTATGAACAAATTTCGTCAGCCTCATTTTGAAGGTCCATATGTCTATATGTGTATATAATAGACTGCTATAACTATCAATAAAATGCTACATGTGTATATAATAGAGTGCCATAAATATCAATAAAGTGATACTTAATTCGCATTAAATTACCAAGATAACTATACAACCAATCAAATAGAATCAGGTAAGTATTTGCCATGATTTGATTGCTCAACTAAATGTTTACGTATTTAATTTTTCAATTTACCAGAGTTTCATATTCAAGGTTGAGCTCTTTTTTCTATTAATGTACACTATGCCATCTTAAAAGGAACGAAAAAAATGATGTATCATTCTCTGCATTATTTATTCTCATCTGCTTAAGAGAGGGATCCAAGCTAGAGACATCTAAATTATTATTAATGTCTTATCTATTATTTTATTAATCTCCACACCATGGTTTCACATTTAATTATAACCATTGACTCATTGCTTCATTGCTCCTTTGCAGAAATTTCAGAACTATATGTAGGCTAGATCCTACAAATGATATGCAGGCAATTTTCATAAACAAGGTCCTAATCTAACAACCCCATATTTCCCTTCCTTAAAGATTTAGCGCCTTGCAAGTATTCATTAATCCTCAAAAATTTAATTGTATAATTTAGCCTCTGCATCAAACAAATATCGTGGAAAAATTGGAAACCTTGGTATTAGAAAGTCATCCCATCCTTTTTAAAACATAGTTCAATACTTTCACATGTCATCAATATCAAATCTTACGATTAAGTGTACACCAATTAACCATAAATTATCAAGGGTAACATGAGGTTAACATAAATATAACATTACATATTATCACGTTACTGTTCACAATAGGTAAATAGCAAATAACCGTAAACCAAAATATCAAAAATAAGTCTTAATATAAATAATTAAAATATAAAGTCTTAATCCAAAATAAGTTAAAATATCATAAATATTACTAGCACGCTACTAAATATTTTTAAGAATTTGGTTTTTAACCATCATCTAAGTACTTAGAAGCTGGTTTTAAAGTATCATCTAAGTAGGTGACATCCAAGTTCAAGCACTTAGAACCCCCCCGCCCCCCACAACCCAAAAAGAAAAGGGAAAAAAACCATTAGTATACTCACTTTTAGATAGTATTAACTATCTCAATGTTTTCTAGCTTAAGTAATTTAAACAGTAAACGTTTAATTCATTATGTATTCTCATATTAATTGGACAAGTTAGTTTGTGCCGGTTTTCTGAGATTCTCAATTATCATCACCAGTTTGTTGTTTAATCGATTGACAAAGCACTTAAGAAGCCATCCTGCAGGATCCAGCTGATCAATAAACAAAAACAAGAATAAAACAAGATAATTAGCTTTGACTTACTCAAATTTGTATGTGTAGAGAAATGATATTAAACATACCTGTCGAGTTCACCTATTCTACGGTGGTTGGGCCCACCTCAACCGTCATCGACTTTGAACTCATACTAAATAGTAGATTATTTTTAAGCTAATTTACAGAAATATATCTTCTTCTTTTTTTTTTTTTTTTTGCAGTAATTAGTAGTGTTGTATTATTACATTATTACATATGTAGCTTCCAATTAATTTAAAATTGAACAATTTAATACTTGTGAGTGTTAAGGCGCTAATTGTAATGATCACTATACCAAAATCAAGTGCTCACAGTTAAGATTGAAAATATTACTCTCAATTTTGAATGAATAAAGGACCATGTTTTTCTCAAAAATAAATAAATAAATAAACACTCTCAATTATCATGTTTGATCTCTATAGGTTCACATGCTAGCTTTAGATCTCAGCTATTTGTCTCAGGGCTTAGAGGTGAGATCGGTTCATTTTTCATCATTACCGTTACTACAAGAAACATGACTTTCGCCAACTCATTTTGTCGTCAGAAAAAGTAGCATAAAACTGTCGGCGAAAGGTATTTGACAAATACCGACGCAATTTCTCATCGGCGACTATCGTCGGTGTAAGACCCAAGCCAAATGTCACTTTCCAACAGAAATTTAATTTCGTCGGTAAAAGTAACATTCGCCGACGCACTAGTGAGTTTTACCGACACACGGTTCGCGTCGGGAAAGTTTTTCGTCGGCAAAAATATGCCTATATTCGAAATCTACTTGACTTTCACTAGCAAATAAATGCATCGGTGAAAGTCAAATAATTACCGACACATTTATGCGTTGGTGAAAGTTATTGAAGAAATAATTTAAAAACGTACAATACATTTTCCGACAACAAAATGTGACGGTGAAAATATCTAGAAAATATTTTTAAAAATAAAAATACCTTTACCGATAACAAAACCCGTCAGTAAATGTATTTTCGTAGAATATAAATTAAATTTATTAATTTGTTTAAAAATTTTATTTAATTGATTGTTATAATTATTTATTAATTAATAATTAATTTAGTTAACTAATATATTAAAATTTGGAAGAAGATATATTAACACAAATTTTATTAAATAAAGAAAATATACAAATTGTATCTAAAATTAGAACATATTATAAAATATAAAATGTCTACAATTCTGGAGGCGGAGGCAGTGGCATCTCGATGCTGAGCTTTGCAATCAATGTTTGAAGTATCCGATTTTGCTCATTTAGTTGTCGCTGAGTCTCCTCGAGCCGGCATTGGTTCTCTGCTTCATTTTTAACCATTTGTCGCTGAGTCTCGTCGATCCGCCGTGCGTGCTCCGCATCCTTCTCAGCTAGCTGCTGCTTCAACGTGGCGATGGTCTCAACAACTTGTCCCGTGCTGGAAGTCCTCTGTCTTCCTATACTTTTTAGCCGAGGGAGTGCTTCTAAACCTTTCTGCCACCTAGATCTAATCCCTAAAGCCTTGGACAAGATCTGAAATTCATCGACCTATTCTGGATCCACCACAGAATTAGCAGATAAGGCACCATCCCCAAGCTCAGATTGAGCACGAGACTGAGTTTGAGTGAGTGCCTCCGCACTGGACGTAACCATCTCTGCCTATAAAATAAAATAAAAATTAAAGTAATTATAATTTATATACGCAAAATAAATATTTAAAATAAACAGAATGAATTCTTACATGTTTCTCCTAGGTGTACTCATTCCGCCAACCAGACGCCTTGAGAGGGCGGCTCTTGAAGTAGTCGATAGGGCTCATAAGCTCTCCGGTCTTTGGGTTGCCCTATGAAAAGTAGGAAAAAAAGGCATATTATTTGGTTATAGTATATTTTGTACTGATTAGAGAAAATGTTTAACTTTCTAACCTTTGCTTTCATCTGGCTAATCATGGTAGACGACCCCTGTGTAGGCGAATACAATTGCTTAGATCGATTTTCTGAGTTCTGTGTCGAGAGTTTCTGCAAAAATACACAAGTTGTTAATTTCACCATTGATTATAATTTATTCTTAATAATTAAATTTTATTTTTTGTAAAAGCATGTTAATTACCTCAAACTCTTGAGAACCGAAACAATCACACAAAATATTCCACTAATCGAAAGGAACGTTCTTGTACGGAATGGCCTTAATAAATGCCATATCCCTCTTACCCCCCATTTTCGTAAAATGATTCCGCATCATGTTGCGCCAATCCCGTAAATATACCATCATGGACTACTCAGTAGAGATCCATGAAGAGTGCATCGGATTGAGGATAATCAAACTTCACCTGTGAAATTAAAATGGACAATTATTAATAAAGATTTTTATTAAAATAGTTTAAAATAAATATTTTAGGAAACTCACTCATCTCCATCCAGTTCAAGATGAGCTCAATATCTTCTTTCTTCACATCCTTCCATGTCGGAGTGGAAGCTGGGATGGTATCTCTAACTGTCTTGGCAAGAATATTTAAGAACATCTTATCATAATCCAAGATAGGCTTCCCTGTCTTCTCACAAAAATTGACCTTCAATCGGTCAGTCTTAAGCCTCCTAAGTTCTTTTTCGACCGAACAACCTCTCGTCTCTTCCCTAACCCTCTTTCCCTTAGGATCATGTCTATCATCTCCAGAACTGGAACTAGAGGCAGCACTAGTTGCTAGGGGAGCGCTCCCATGGCTAGACATCCTATAAAAAAAATATTATCATAGTTTAGAAACGTTACATAGCAATATAAAAAATAATAAACACAAAATTTTCAAAACTCTACACGCACTAAAATATAAAATTATATTACATTATCAGATATTTCATTCTCATCTTTAGAACTTGTATCACTATCATCATCAAGTTCAACTTTTTCATCATTATATTCCTCTAAAGTATCGTCTTCGAACTCATTATCATCAACTAAGAAGTCATTAGGGGTCACAACACGAGCTTGACAGATAAGGTCATCAATATTGTCAACTTCATCTGGTTCAACATCTTCCCAGTGAAATCAAATATTTTCCATTTCCAGAAGCTCAACTCACAATTGGAATGACAAATAATTTTCTTTTTGCAAAATAGGAACATCGGTGCTTGTTGATGCAATATCAGAAACATCTACTGTATCTGGAAAGTCTCATATGTTTCGAGGCATATACTTGTTAACAAGTTTCCACAATGGCCTATTCTTATCATCATTGGTGTAATAAATCAGCTCTGTTTGTGATCCAAATATAAATGGGTCATCTTTGTACCAGTAAGCACTTGTGTATATACTTGTGAATTGTTCGTCTAGCTAAATCTGTTTTTTTCTCTAATCAGTGTCGAACCACCTGCATCTAAACAATACCATGTTGCACCCTTTAATATATGACAACTCTAAAACTTGTTCGAATATACTATAGATGTGGTTCCTATTAGATCCAGGAACACGGACACCATAATTCTGGATGTTGCATTTACTGTCACGCTTATCAACTAGAAACTTTACCCCATTCACCACATAACCAGGGTAGGAGGAATTTTAGAAGTTGGATCTACTAGCCAATGCATACAAGTCATTGTTGAGCTCATCTAAACTTGATGTTAGTAATTGATTTATCTAATATAAAAAAATTATTAGATAACACATAATTTGGTGCAAAGATTAGCAAAATTTAGGAAATTATACAAAAGAAGCTTACTTAGGATTTAAACCATGCAGGAAACTCAATTTCTTATTGTCATTCTAGGTTTGCACCACCTTTAGTCTCTAACTCTCTCATATGCTCACTACACGTATGTAGTGTCATACATTAGGGAAGTTCTAATAACATTGAACAAAAAGCATAGAAGAGTATAAAATACATACTCAAGATATTTTTGTACTTCCGGGCAATTGTTCATTACGTACCACTCAGCTTTAAGCTGATCAGAAGGATTAAGAATAATAATGTCATTTTTTCCCAGTGGGTGACCAACAGACTTAAAGACTGACAATATGTGGTTTGGTCAAGCATCAACAGCAATTTCATTACGTTCGGGTCGATTGAATCGAGTTTTGATACTTCGCAAATACATAGAGCAAAATGTAAGCGCCTCTGTAACGACATACGCTTCAGTAATAGACCCTTCTGGACGTGCCCGATTTCGAACATACTGTATATAAACTCCCATAGCCCGCTGTACATCCATCGAAAATGAACGGTTCCACCCTGTATTGCCTCTTCTGGTAAATGGAGAATCAAGTGAATCATTATATCAAATAAGGTGGGTGGAAATATTCTTTCCAACTTAGCTAATATGGTTACAACATCCTTTTGTAGCTTTTCTAGATCGGCCACATTCAATGTGCGTGCATAAAGTTTTTGGAAAAAAAAACCCAACTCAGTGATAGTCTCCCGGATTTCCTTTTTCAAATGCGGTCTAATCCCAGTAAGTAGAAGATTTTAGAGCAAGACATGACAATCATGTGATTTTAAACTAGATATCTTGTCTTCTATTTCACTCACATTTTTTACTAAGTTAGAAGCAAACCCATCAGGAAATTAGACTGACTTGATAAATTGGCAGAACTTTTTTCGCTCCCCAAGACTTAAAGTTTAAGAAGCATGTGGCTTCTACCACTTGTTTCCCATTTTGTATAAATGTAACTCATTGTGAATATTCATATCTGTAAGATCAAGTCTAGCCTTATCTATATCTTTTGATTTTCCCTCGATGCTCAAGAGAGTTCCCAAGACACTGTCACATATATTTTTTTCGATGTGCATGACATCTAAATTATGTCTCAGTAACAAGCGCTACCAATAGTCAAGCTCGAAAAAAATACTTTTTTTCGACCAATTTAGCTCGACTATAGTACGTTTCCTCTTCACTCTGCCATAATCTGTGTTTCCCAGGCAACCTGATCTGTAAGTGCACTAACTGACTCAAAATATCATCTCCGGAGTACTTGTTAGGCAGCGGCCTTAAGTCATATTGACCATCATATTGTCTACTCCTCCTCATTTTATCATCCATCGAAAGAAAGCATCTGTGCCCAATACACGTTACCTTACTTCAGATCCCCACAGATAGAGTTTCTTCATTACAAGTTGGGCAGGCTTTATACACTTTTATACTCCAACCTGACATTAAGGCATATGCTGGATAATCATTGATAGACCACATCACTGTAGCCCACATACAAAACGTGTTACCACTTACTACAACCCTTATTTCAACACCATTCAACAACAATTCCTTCAACTCATCAACGAAAGGCCTCAATAAGATATCTATGTCCTTCCTATGGGCAATAGGGCTAAGGATGAGGATAGACAACATCATTGAGTCCGCTTTCATGCATTTCCAGGGTGGCAGGTTATACAGAACAAGTATAACTGGCCCCATGCTATTAGCAGTGCTCATATTCCCAAATGGGTTAAATCCATCCGTTGCCAACTCTAATCGGACATTTCTGGATCAACTGCAAATGAAGGATATTTTCAATCAAACTCCTTCTAGGTAAGACCATCTGCAGAGTGTCTCAAAACACCATCTTCTTTTGGCCTTCCTGAATCATGCCATCTCATGTCCTTTGCAATATGCCGAGAACTATACAACTGCTTCAATCGGGGTGTAATGGGAAAATACCTCATCACTTTCTTCGGTACTTTTTTCTCTACTTCCCAACGCCTTTCACCATATACCGGACAACTGTTTAACTCTGAGTTCTCCTTCCAAAATATAGCACAATCATACTGGCATACATGAATTGATTCGTATCCAAGACCGATATCACGTACAATTGTAGACCTCAAATATTCATACATAAATAATGTGGGACAAAGTCCAAAAACAATTACAAAAACTAACAAGTCAAAATCTAACAATCTCCACCTTGATGAGTTAGCAGGTCTTCTCTAAATTTCTCTATTTCCCGTATCCTCTATCTATTAGAACAACACCACTTTATGCACCAAAAAGTGCCATTAAATTTGTAGGATGTTAATCAAGTCCAAATAATGATTGAACTTAACCGATGCCACCACCTTGGTCATCATATCTGCAGGATTCTCAGTAGTCTCAATCTTCTAAAGTAGTATCTTTCCTTCATTAATAATCTCCCACACAAAATGATGTCGGACGTCAATATGCTTCGTACATATATAGTATACTGGATTCTTTGCTTAGTAAATAGCACTTTGACTATCAGAATAAATATAAACATGTTCCTGAAGAACTTTTAGCTCTTCTAATAATCCTTATAACTAAATAGCTACCTTCACAGCATCTGTAACAGTCATGTAATATGCCTCTGCAGTAGACAAAATAATTGTAGACTACAAAGTAGACTTCTAAATAATTGGTGCTCTTATAAATGTGAATATATATCCAATAGTTGAACGACGTTTATCCACATTACTAGCGTAATCAGAATCAACATAACCAACTACACACTGACCAAGTCTATCATCCTGCTCAAAAATCAAACCAATATCTATAGTCTTCAAAAAGTACCATAGAATCCAATTCACAGCTTGCCAATGATCTTTACCCGAATTATGCATATACCTACTCATAACTCCAACTATATGTGAAATTCCAGGTCTTGTACACACCATCGTATACATCAAGCTACCAACTGCATTTGAATACGGAACTTGTGACATGTACTCTTGCTCTGTATCTGTCTCGGCGACAAAGATGCACTAAGCTTGAAATAAGGAGCAAACGGTATACTAATAGGTTTTGATTGTTTAGTCATACTAAAACGTTATAATATTTTTTTCAGATATTGTTTCTGAGTCAAACTAATCTTTCTTCTCCCTCTATCTTTGCTAATCTCCATACAGAGAATTTCCTTTACTTCACCGAGATCCTTCATCTAAAACTCTTAATTCAACTAAGCCTTTATTTTCTCAATTTCTTCTTAATTTTTCGAAGCTATCAACATATCATTAATATACAAGAGTAGATAAATGAAGACCCACCTCGAAGCCTACAAAAATACATGTAACTATCAAACTTGCTTTTTGTGTACTTCGACTTCCTTTTTGTGTACTTCTAACCCATCATAAATTGATCAAATCACTTGTACCACTATCTTGGTAATTATTTCAGCCCATAAAATTATCTTTTCAGTTTGTAAACCTAATTTTCTTTTCTAGCAATCTTGAATCCTTCTGGCTGAGACATATATATTTCTTCTTCTAAATTACTATGTAGAAACACATTTTTTATATCTAACTGAACTAGTTCAAGATCCAACTATACTACCAAGGCTAACAAAATTCTAATAGAAGAATGTTTAATAATTAGAGAAAATACATCATTGTAATTAATTTCCTCCAACTGAGTATAGCCTTTCGCTACCAATCTTGCCTTGAAGCGAACATCATTCTTATCAAGAAATCCTTCTTTCTTTGTATATACCCATTTGCACCTAATTATCTTTTTGTTCTTCGGTAGTTGAACTAGTTCCCAAGTATCATTCTTCCGAAGAGATTGTATTTCTTCCTCTATTGCTTTCACCAACAGTTTAGCTTCTAAACTTTTGACTACATCTTTATACGTGGAAGGAATATCATCATCTACAATGGGAAGTACATAGGCTACAATATCAACAAATCGAGCAGGTTTACAAATTTCACGTCTTGGCCTATTATGTGTAATTGATTATTGTTGCTGTTGAGGCTTTCGAGTAAGAGCCTCTTCTACATCTTCAATGTCCTCCTCTCTGCCAATGGAGTGGCACCACTATTTTCAACAACATTAGCTGAGACTACTGTTGTCATTTTCTCAAACTCCACATACTGCCGACTAGACTCTATCTACTGTGGAATACTAATGGTCTTCTCTTGGTATTCTTTTACCTTCTTCAACATGGCAGACTCATCAAAAGTAATATCCCTTCTAAACAAAATCTTCGTCGAACTTAAACACTAAAGTCAGTATCTCTTTACCTTGAGCTGATACCCATAAATAATGTTGTCTTGGCTCTCGAATTTAACTTGGATTTTTTCACATGATAATAGGTAGTAGAAGTAAAGACATGTAAAGAATCATAATCACTAGTAAGTTTCTAGACCATACCTCAAGAAGAGTTTTGCCTCCAATACAATTAATGGTAAACGATTAACGAGATGATATGCATACAAAATTGTCTCAGCCCAAAAAGCTTTGCCCAACCCAGCATTGGGCAACATACATCGAAGTTTCTCTAGCAAAGCCATCGACAAAAATAACAAAATAGTACATACCTCCTAAAGAAACTATCTTAGTAAGTGCCATATATCTAAATGCATATAATCTAGAATACCCTTAGTATTATGAATTATTGTGCAGAACTTTACTCTTGTCTATTTTCCCAAAACACAGTATTTACAAAAGTCTAACTTGCAAGTCTTCACTTTTTTTAGTAAGCATTGTGGCGCAGCGGGTTGCTAGATTGCGCTCTAACTTACGTTCTCACAATGAGAAAAGAAACAAAAAAAATTCTCAAAGAGAATTTATAAGAGAAAACTAAGATTTTGATTGAAGATTGGATGATTACAACTCTTGCCAATGAAGGCAATTTATACAAGTTTAGAATTAATCTAAACCATCCAATAAAATAATTCTAAGAAACTTATAATCATACACCTAGCACCTACCAACCAAATATACTTAAATTGTTTACTTAACATACTTCAAATAAACAAATTGTTCACCTAACACACTTTAAATAAACAAGTTAAATAATCTAACACATTTTAAAAAAAATAATTCTACAATACCTAACACACAAAAACATTCTACCAACCAATGGAATGTTCATTAGATTGGGTTTTGGAATTTTGGGCCTTGGCTTTGGGTCATGGATATGGGCTGCTACATTACCTTGCTTCACTAAACTAAAGAAATCTTTTTTCTTTGCATGTCCCAAACACATATGTCATAATCTGGTAATCTCAAAAGCTTCATCATCCTTAGAAACTATAGCAGTTGATCCAATAGTTGTACTACTATTATAGTAATATAATTTATTTCTTCTTGTACCTTTTATTACCACCAAAGAGCTTAAAATGACTTTCAAAATTTCATCTCGTATAGACATAGCGAAGCCTTTAGATTCTAAAGCTCCTAAAGAGATGAGATTCTTCTTCAATTTCAGTATATACCGAATATTTTTCAGAATTCTAGTCGATTCATCATAATTCTTTAATCAAATTGAACCTACCCCAGTTGTTTTACATGATTCATCATTACTCATGTAAATAACTCCACCATTTAGCTCTTCAAAGTTAAAGAACCACTCTTTGTGAGGACATATATGGTAAGTACAACCCGAATCTAAAATCCACTCGTTACGCTGAGATATCAATGGCTAACTAATTAGAGCAAAATTTGACTCATCATCTTTGACTTACATATATATATATATATATATCAAAAGTATCCTTGCCCTCGCCTTTATTCTGTAACTTCGGACAATTTTTCTTCCAATGCCCTTTCTCATGATAGAAGATGCATTTATCCTTACCAGGTCTTCCCTTCGAACGAGTTCTACCCTTTTTCTCTTACTTATGTCTTTGATCACGTCCCTTGGCTGTAAGCGCTTTTGCTAGAATGTCTATATTCTCCTTCTAATTTTTCTTCTGAATCTCATGATTGTACAATGTAGCACTCACTTTATCGAAGGATAATTTTTCCTTTTCGTGAAGCAACGTAATACAGAGATAATCTAACTCATTAGGAAGTGACCCAATCAACAACATTACTTTATTCTCATCTTTGAAGGTTTCATCCAAATTCAACAAATCTACAATCAACTAGTTGAAAGTATCAATATGGTCACCAATTGTCGTACCAGGCTTCAACTGGAAAGTCTCTTCTTCAAGTATAGCCAGTTCTCATTACTCTTTTTCATGTACTTGTTCTTGAGCGCCTTCCACAGTCTACTTGCAGAAGTCTCTCTCATGAACGGATACTTCTGTTCTCTACAAAGACATGAGGAGATCGTACTACAAGCTTGACGATTGATCTTCTCCCATTCTTTATCATCCATTTTTTCTGGTTTTGTCTCCTTTAGAGCAATATCTTGATCTTGTTGACATAAACTATCCATTTCCTCACATTGCCATAAGCCCAAGTTATTTCGGCTATCAAATTTCTCCACGTTGATTTTTGCATTAGTCACAGTTTTCATCTTTGCCGACAGTAATAAAAAATCTGATATTTCTGCTAATATTTCAAATAGCTACTAAACAAAGCCTAGGGCGAACTTGCTACTCTGATACTATATGTTGTGTAGTGGAAGCACAACTATTCCAAATACTTATATTTAATACTAAGACAATATTAAATATAAATTACCAATTAGCAGTTAAAATTAACGAAAGCAGAAAATATGCAGAAAATACTAAATACAAAAATAAAGGAGAACACAAAATTTAGCGAGCAAATTACCTATGTTCTCGGGGCATTGATGTTCACTTCATTAACTTCAAATAAGAGGAAATACAAAATTTAGACTATAATACAAAAACTCATAATCAAATAAAAAAAATGGATAAAAACAAAACTACAAAGGTCCTTTAAGAATAAAGGTCCTCACCAATAAAGAACAAATTTTGAGATGATTAAAATAAAATATAATAAATTTGATTTATAGGACCCCAAATATTCATACACAAACAAAATGAGACAAAGTTAAAATATAATTACAAAAACTAACTAGCTAAAATTCTAATAACGCCACATGGAAGACGCTGGAGCAGCCACTTACGGCGGCGGAGATGGTGTCAGTATCAAGAAAGTCGGCATGGAAGATCATGAGGCGGTCGCTAGTGCTAGGGAAAGAGAAGAGGTGGGAGGCATCGAAGTCGGGGAAGACAAAGGCGTGGATTATGGGGTTGCCTTCTTCCAGAAGGGTCTTCACGAGCCATGAGCTGATGAAGCCGTTGGCTTCGGTGATTGTTGGAAAAATGGGTTAAGGAAACAATTTGGGCTTGGCTTGGGCTTAGAAGCCCAAAGTGGATTTTAAAGATTAAATTTGTTATAAAACCCATTTTCATGGACCATTTTGAAGCTAAAAATTGAGTGGGATTCACATCTTGTTNCTCAAGCATTCTGGTGGAGGGAGCGAATCAGTTTTAAGATTGTCAGAATAGTTGTAACATGCAATATATAAGGTTACAAACGTTTATAATAAACTTTTCAATAAATAATGTTACCAAAATATTATGCTCCAACTTTGAGTAGAATTTCGGCAGTACTTCAAAATAAAAGATTGTTAACCGTCGAGGCCTGTGTTCTACACAGAATCTTAAAACTGATTCATTGCTTTATATAAGGTTTTTGCTGGGTTGCATGTTAGAATATATTTTATTAAATTTTGTATACTGGGTTGCATGTTAGAATTTATTTGTTAAATTCTTTATGCTCATATCTACAATATATATAATTCTAATTGTTTGAATATATATATTGCTCTGCTGCTTTGTTATTACTATTATTCTTGGTGTGGAATTCTTGTGGAGGAGAATTTGTGTTTTGTCTAAGGAGACTGGGTTTGAATAGGAAGCAACTATGACCCCTCCACGTCTTTCCCGGGAGTTTCTTTGAAATTCTGTCTAAAAGGCGGGATTTTTAGTGGGACCTGTTTATGAACCCTCTGGTCTTTCCTGGGAACAAATTTATACTGAAATTAATAATCTTTGATTGATTTATTTTAGAGATGGCGAACAACAATGTTGATGTTGTCAATGCCGAGAACATGGCTAGTTCTCAACAGCCTGCTGTTGCATCTACAGTGACAGTGCCAATCCCTGTTTTTGAGATTAATAGAAAACTTTCTAGTTTTGCTACCAAGTCTTCCCTTGGAGACTATAAAAGATAAGCTTCCCCTCCTCATTCTTCACACCAAAAAACAGAAGCCTTCTTCTCTCTGCCTTTCTCTCTCAAGTGTTCTTGAGTTCCTCAGTTTTTCTAGCTACAGTTCTAATGTATTTGAGTTCAAAGCTATCCAGTTCATAGAGTGGAGGTGTTGGTGCTTCACCTGCTGCTCTTCATCGTTGTATCCTGGAAGACTGATGCTTGCCAAATTCTCAAGCATTCTGGTGGAGGGAGCGAATCAGTTTTAAGATTGTCAGAATAGTTGTAACATGCAATATATAAGGTTACAAACGTTTATAATAAACT
>JXTB01000488.1:242610-264374 GCA_002914805.1 Parasponia andersonii
GAATGGCTACGCCATTTCTTAGAAGTTATTCCAGATTGGCCTAAGCCTGTGCCGCCAATATCTATATATTGCGACAGTCAATCTGCTATTGGAAGGGCACAGAGTAACATGTATAATGGTAAGTCTAGACATATACGTCATAGACATAATACCATTAGACAACTACTCTCAACGGGAGTTATTTCTATAGACTATGTGAAGTCTAAGGATAACTTAGCAGATCCGCTAACCAAAGGGTTGAACAGAGAGCTAGTTGACAAGTCATCAAGAGGAATGGGACTAAAGTCCATGAAGTAAAAGTCTATATAATGGAAACCCAACCTAGTTGACTGGAGATCCCAAGAACTAGGTTCAAAGGGAGAACCTAATTGTAAAGACTTATTGGATCACTGTGAGGTTTATTCTCCTGTGAGGGTATTACCCCCATGTCCATTCCTGTGATGAAAAGCAGTGATGCCCGTAGGGAATAGGATAAGCAAAGGCTTTTAATGATTCTTATGTGTCGAGAAATCCAGCAGAGTAGTACGGGTTACTCTTAACTGAGAAATCACCTATGTAAGAGAGAAGTGGGGCCGCTTTAAACGGGAATTATGAGGGCTTAATTCCTTAGAAACTCTTGCAGAACCAGGCAGAGATGTTCAAGGCCAAAATGAATATAACCATAAGAACTGGATTTGTTAAGAAAGACTCCTATGTGAAGTATATTATTGTTTACATGAATGACAGAACAGTTCAAAGATATCGTGTCTACTGATCAGTCAGTAAAGTAAATATACTCTCACGAGGGAAGGTTCAAAGGGTAACACCTGCCTATCCTATGTAGGTTTCATTCGTTAAACTCTATCACCTTGTCTAGAGTCTGTAGTCTCTCTTTTTACAATTTCTATTCATGTGGAGGATTGTTGGAAAAATGGGTTAAGGAAATAATTCGGGCTTGGCTTGGGCTTGGAAGCCCAAGTGGATTTTAAAGATTAAATTTGTTATAAAACCCATTTTCATGAACCATTTTGAAGCTAAAAATTGAGTAGGACCCATAACTTGTTGATGAAAGGTCTTAGTGAATTCTTGTTCTCCTCCGCGAGAACATCGATTTGGTATATTCACACGCTCAAAATGGTGCACAGATAAATGAGAAATTGTTGCTCAAAAGTACACTATTGAAATGGAAAATGAAACGAAAATATTAAAGTCCCACCTTGGTGGGAAATGCATGGTGCAAGTGGTTTATATAGAACCTTGTTTTGTGATGGTGGTAAGAATAACTACCACAGATGCTCTCTCAGGCGCGCACAGGGGGGTGCAAATCTTCGGGGTTGGGCCTAAATTTACATAGGCTCGTGTGTGCCCGCTCCTGCGGACACGAATATCAGGCCGAAACTTGGACCATAGTAAGCCCAACTTTTTGTTGTGGCCCAATATATATATATATATATTTTTTTGACCATTTTGAACTTGAATGAACATTTTTGGATGTTGAAACAGCCATGCAATAAAACTGGCAGTAACAGCAATACTAATGGCTGGAAAACATTTTGAGATTAATGGAAAACTTTCTGGTTTTGCTACCAAGTCCCCCCTTGGAGACTATAAAAGGTGAGCTTCCCCTCCTCATTCTTCACACCAAAAAACAGAAGCCTTCTTCTCTCTGCCTTTCTCTCTCAAGTGTTCTTGAGTTCCTCAGTATTTCTAGCTAGAGTTCTAGTGTGTTTGAGTTCAAAGCTATCCAGTTCGTAGAGTGGAGGTATTGGTGCTTTACCTGCTGCTCTTCGTCGTTGTATCCTGGGAGACTGACGCTTGCAAAATCCTCAGGTATTCTGGTTGAGAGAGCGAATCAGTTTTAAGGACTCTGTGTGGAACACAGGCCTCGATGGTTAATAATCTTTTGTTTTGAAGTACTACCGAAATTCTACTCAATGTTGGAGCATAATTTTTTGGTAACATTATTTATTAAAAAATTTATTATAAACGTTTGTAACCTTATATATTGCATGTTACAACTATTCTGACAATAAAGACGTGGAGGGGTCACAGTTGCTTACTCTTCAAACCCGGTCTCCTTAGACTGAATAACATGTATAATGGTAAGTCTAGACATATACGTCGTAGACATAATACCATTAGACAACTACTCTCAACGGAAGTTATTTCTATAGACTATGTGAAGTCTAAAGATAACATAGTGGATCCACTAACCAAAGGGTTGAACAGAGAGTTAGTTGACAAATTATCAAAAAGAATGGGACTAAAGCCCATGAAGTAAAAGTCTATACAATAGAAACCCAACCTAGTTGACTGGAGATCCCAAGAACTAGGTTCAAAGGGACAACCTAATTATAAAGACTTAGTTGGATCACTGTGAGGTTTATTCTCCTGTGAGGGTATTACCCTCATGTCTATTCTTGTGATGAAAAGCAATGATGCCCATAGGGAATAGGATAAGCAAAGGCTTTTAATGATTCTTTTGCGTCGAGAAATCGAGCGGAGTAGTGCGGGTTACTCTTAACTAAGAAATCACCTATGTAAGAGAGAAGTGGGGCCCCTTTAAAGTTGAATTATGAGGGCTTAATTCCTTAGAAACTCTTGTAGAACCAGGCAGAGATGTTCAAGGCCAAAATGAACATAACCGTAAGAACTGGATTTGTTAAGAAAGATTCATGTGCAAAGTATATTATTTACATGAACGACAGAATAGTTTAACGACATCGTGTCTACTGATCAGTCAGTAAAGTAAATATACTCTCACGAGGGAAAGTTCAAAGGGTAACAACTACCTATCCTATACTGGTTTCATTCGTTGAACTCTATCACCTTGTCTAGAGTCTGTAGTCTCTCCTTTTAGAATTTCCATTCATGTGGAGGATTGTTGGAAAAATGGGTTAAGGAAATAATTTGGGCTTGGCTTGAGCTTCGAAGCCCAAGTGGATTTTAAAGATTAAATTTGTTATAAAACCCATTTTCATGAACTATTTTGACGCTAAAAATTGAGCAAGACCCGCATCATGTTGATGAAAGGTCTTAGTGAATTTTTGTTCTCTTCTGCAAGAACATCGATTTCGTATATTCACATGCTCAAAATGGTGCACGGATAAATGAGAAATTATTGCTCAAAAGTGCACCATTGAAATAGAAAATGAAAGGAAAATATTAGAGTCCCACATTGGTAAAAGTGTTAGAAATCAAAAAAAAAAAAGATTGACTATTTATTTGATCATTTTTTGTTTCAAAATTCACTATATCATCAAATTCAAAAGTTTATCACTAAATATTTAACTCACTTAATAATAAAAAAAAAATACAACATATTCTCTGATTGAAACTTTAAAACAAATACACGTTTAACTAAAACTTTTAGACATAAACATCCACTTAAACTAATTGAAAAAATTGATCATCCATCTAATTTTCACATAATATAATGTAATAAATATAGGCCCAATAAATGTAAATGCCCTGTTAAAAAACTATCAAATTTTATTTAAAAAAGAAAAGAAAAACGTTACTATGAGTATGCATATTAGAAAACTCATAGGACGGGCCTTTCTTTCTCTCTAATATCTGCTGCTATGTCGGAAACGGGTTTGTATTTATTTATTTTTTACTTCTTCTTAATGGGTTAACTACGATATGTTCATATACTGCTATTGTTTGGCATATGTAGATGAGACAATTGCCAATACCGAGAAGTACTTAGATATACACAGTTCGTGCTACTCAGGTAATTATTATTTATTTAATTAGAACATGAATACTGTTTTGAGCCTTATTTGTATTTTGATTGCGTTAGATTGTTATAATTATAATTAGTTTGACATTAGTCAATGCATAATTTGATAGATATAGCATATTTTATTAGGTTAAAGCGGAGCTGGAATTAAAATTGAGGAATATGAATGTAGAATGCTGAATTTAAAGTAATTAAAGTAGTGAATTTTAAACGACTCAAAATAGAAAGTGTACTATAACAAGAAATAGAGTTAGGACCAGTTTAAAATATACCTTGTGTCTCTGTCTCATTACAGAGAAAGAAGTCAAATTTTAAAGAGTAGTTTCTCAAGACACAACTTACAGAGAAAGAAGATAGCTAATGTAGCCAAAGAAGTCAACATGGTCGAGGTAAAGGACAAGCCCGAGGACAAGGACGCGGTACAAGTCGAGGTCATCGATGAGGTTGGAATTCCAATGACCACAATTATCATATCAATAATTTCGAAAGAAGAGAAAGCTCTACAAGAGGTCGTGGTAGAGGTCGAATGAACTCAAGACCTGAGAAGTCTCAAGTTGAATGTTTCAATTGTCACAAGTTTGGCTATTATACTAGAGAGTGTAGAGCACCTAATAGCAAAATTGAAGAGAAAGTCAATTATGTTGAAGAGAAAAGGGAAGAAAATGGCGTGTGCTATTAGCATATAACGACAACAATGGAGGACAAGATAACATATGGTATCTTAACACCGGTACTAGCAATCATATGTGTGGGCACCGATCAATATTCATAGAGCTTGATAAATCAACCAGTTGGAGTGTTTCTTTCGATGATGATTCAAAAGTAGCAGTAAAAAGAAAAAGTAAAATTATTATCTGCTTGAAAAATGGGGGCATCAATTTATTTCAAATATTTAATATGTACCCATAATGAAAACAAACATCTTGAGTTTGAGACAACTCTTAGAGAAAGGTTATGATATTTACTTAAAAGATTATAGTCTTTCTATAAGAGATAACAATATGAACTTGATTGCCAAGGTGCCTATGTCAAGAAATACAATGTTCTTATTGAACATTCAAAATGATATGGTAAAATGTCTCGAAGCATGTTACAAGGATTGATCATGGCTATGGCATTTGAGATTCGGGCATCTCAATTTTGGAAGACTAGAGCTACTATCCAAGAAAGAAATAGTGAGAAGCTTGCCATGCATCAATTAACCTGATTAGCTTTATGAAAGATGCTTACTCGGGAAGCAATTTAGGAAAAGCTTTCCAAAAAAGTCGAATTCAAGAGTCTAGAAGCCACTAGAGCTCATGCATACAGATGTGTGCAGTCCTATCAAACTAAATTCTTTCGGTAAGAGCAATACTTCTTGCTCTTTATTGATGATTTCTCAAGAAAGACTTGAGTTTATTTCTTGAAGCAAAAATCATAAGTTTTTGAAGCTTTCAAGAAATACAAGGTTGTTATAGAGAACTTTGTTCTTTAAGAACTTTGTGTTGAAAATAAACTTGTTTAAACCCATAAGAAGTATTCTAGAACTATCAATATGAGGCCTAATAATTAGAGTTAGCCCAAGTGCAAAGCTCATTAAATAGAAATCCAAGTCCAAATTGAAGAACCTTCTACTTAGAATCTTTTAGTGTTAACTAGATATTAGTTTTTTGCATGTAAATTATTTAATTACTTAGATTACTATTAGAAGTGTGTAGAAGAAAATATGTATAGCTTAAAAATTTTGTAATTGTTTATTTGTGTGGTTCTCATTGTTTCTTATGTAGTATAAATACTTCTCCACATTTGGGTTCTAAGCATCAAGTAAGAAGTAAAGCTTCTAAGAGTGAAAATAAGAGAGAAAGAAACATAGCTTCAAGGGAGTGAGTGAACTTAAAGAGTGAAGTTGAGAATTTTCTTTTGTAAAAATATTTGAGTGAATAATAAAATTTATTTTACTTTCCAACACTCTGCGTTTGTTGTTAGCAATAGAGGAATGGGCATTGTATAATCTTAAAGAGTTACACATTGGGCCTTGCCTACAATTAAAAGAGTTGCCCTTTGGATTCTGGCACTTAAGGAACCTTAATATTCGGCTTTGCCCACTTGACTAGTTATCCTTTTATCATTCGTACAATTTTTCTAACTAAATTTTACTCAATTTGACTAGTGTGGCCCTTTAAATTACGTTTGTATTGTAAGGAAATTTGGATAGTGTTTGGTTGATAATAATGGAATGGAATATAATGGTTTTACATTATTTGGTTCACTTTTTACTTATGGTCTTTACGATGTAATGACTATTACATCAAATAAAAAAATTAGAATTACACTTGAAAATGGACGTAAAAGTCATTCTATTTTTAAGTTAGTCACTTTTTCCCGTTTTACCCCATATTTAACATGTTTTGCGTCCTTATTTTTATCTTCTTCTTCATATCTATGACTAAACTAAGTGTAGAACTTGTATCCATATCCATGACTAAACCACATGGAAATCATTTTTTTCGTCATATCATCCAATTACTATATTTTTGTTTTCTAATATACATTTTGTATGTTATATTTATATAGTAAATAATAATGAGCAATTATTAAAATATTAATTTTACTACCATAAGAAATTTAATCTATTTTTATATTTGGCAATTGAATCTATTTAATCATTACCATAAGTATAACTATTTTTTTTCCAATAGTGATAGAATTTATTTTTTTTAAAAAAATTAATTCAAAATCAATAGTACATTAGTCAAAGTATAGTTAATGCCATTATATTCCATAGTTATTTCCAAAGTTTCAACCAAATAAAATATTCACTTTTTTTTTTCTTTTCCATTCTTATTCCCATTAAGATTACTATTACATTCAATTTCATTCCACCCAATCAAATGACAACTTAGTTCTTATTTTGAGCCGTCTTTTATCCAGAAGCACTTTGCTTGTCATGAAAGTTTAACGTTTACGACTTAATCTTACGTATATACAAGACCCTCACTTTTTTCTTTTATTTTCTTTTTTTTGGGGTTCTTTTTTCTATAAATAATTTTAGTATCTTGTTTAAGATTTGTTGTATTCTTTCGTACAAACACACGTTGAAATGGAAAAAGGAGACCTAAATAATCTGATGTATTACGGATCTTAAATCCAATGTACTAACGATTGAATGCAATTTCCTTGACTACACATAAGGAGAAAGACTGGAAGTCTATGCCTTTTGGCCAAATCTTGAGTAAGTTTTCTTTGTCATCAATTTCTAGAATTTGAACGAAACTCTTTAACTAATAATTTTGTTGTGTTGTGTTGTTTTTTTATTTTCCGTCAAAAAAAAAAAAGAAAAAACTTTGTTGTTTTCAATCGAAATTTAATGTATTCTTTCTCATATATGATATGTCAATTTGGTCCTTAACTTACTAGTTTGCTACCTTGATGTTGTGCTACATAGATGAACTCGATCCACCGCGTCCAGTGAGGTAGAAGTAGCTACGTACTCCATCAAATGAGTTGATATGTCAGCTCATCTCAGAGGACAGACTCTGAACTCTATCAATAAATGGCAAGACCTGTATGAGTATGTATAATACAAGTCGTAGCTCTTTTTATTAGTTGTTATTGATCACTTCACTATGTTGATATATTATCTTGTTGTACTAACTTCTTTTCTGTGTGGAATTGTACCCTTTATTCCCTGTGGTGAGGAACTGATGAAAACACATTTGAATTTGATCTTTCGATTTGATTATGCTTAATTTGTAGCTGAATATAAGACTTTTTAGATATGTATTCCTTCCCTGAAATACAACGTACGCATCTGAATGTTTGATCTACAGTCATATTGTGGAATCAAACAACAGGTTGATCAAGAATGAATATTTACAAAATTAACACAGATGACAACAATCTATAACAAAAGTTATATGGCATAAAGTACGTACTATACAAGAAGCATAAAAAGCAGGACAACCAAAATATAAAATCAATAGTCGGTCTATGCTTAGATTTCACCACTCAAGCTTCTTGCCAAAATTTTCAGAAGCAACTTGTCGAACACTGATATTCAGTGGAAAATCGTAGTATAAACCCAATTTGTTATATATTGTCACAAATCTTTTATAATTTTCTTTAGGTCATGTTTAGACTGCTCATAAAGATTAGGTAAGAGCCAAATAAGAACAGCAAGATTGCATGGCTAGACAATGAGTAATTAACAAACTAGATGATTGTCTGCCTTAACCAAACCCTTCATTTCACTTAAAAATGAAAGAAGAAAGCAGAATTAGAAAAGCATTAATAAGAACCAGAGTTTACTTTGTAGGAAGAAAGTGAGAAGTGCCAGTGCAACATTCAACTTATAAACAAAGATGATACTACTACATATATGCAAACTGTATAGGAAGAAAGTGTCGTAATATATATTATAAGCGCATACCAAAACATTCAAAAGAAATATGATAGCTCATAACCATGGAAATCCCCCTGTAGCTGTAGAGATGATGACAGTGGGATTTGGACCTTTTCCAAAGGATCCTGTTTTTGCAAAGGGTCATCAACAGGTCATGCAACAACTGAAGTAATCGATTTATAAGAAAATATTGGAGCAAAGGATTAAGACTCATCATCATATGACAGTACCGAGTACAGAAACATAGTGGAAACAGAGTAAAAGCAATTGGAAACAGGGCACACTAGATCCAGTTAGGCTTGCACTAAACTTAAGGTAAGCATATACGAGCCCCCCAGATTCCAACCTCTTCCAAATCAATTTGCCTTTCATAACTCAAATATTGCTTTTATACGGTTATTGCCTAATCATAGATATTCACCACTCCTAGGATCAATAGATCTTCACCAAGTGGATATGGTCAATTTTTTTTTTTTATTGTATAAAAAACACTAGAAATAAAGAAAGGGCTTCAAAAATGAGGATGAATGTACCCCTCTGATTTCATCAAGTTGGTGTTTACACATATGTCTCATTTTATAATTGTACCGATTGTAATATTTTGGACAATATTAACACCTCATTATCAAGACTCAAAAGAAAGTGTAATGAATAACTATTGTCCTCAAAGAACAATCAGTGTTTGAAAAGTGTATTTTTACAACAGTTACCAAAGACCAATTATGGAAAGACTTAAAAAGAAGTCTGAACTTTGTTTAAAAAAAAAAAAAAAAGAAGTCTGAACTCTGTCCTTCCCTAATGCTATTGTGTTGCTTTGCAGAAATGCAGTGGATAAGACTAATTAGTCACTTAATGAGTTGTTTAACTGCGGTGATTAATTTTTGTACAATACTTTGTTCACCAATAAGTACCTATGACGGTTGTGGTTATCTTTTTTCTTCTTTCACCGTAGTGATGAACTACTACAGTTCTTCTTGAATTTGTCATATATTTGAATAAGTTTTTGAATGTGATCACTTTGGTTAATTTTTACTACTATTTATGTATTTTTTTTTTTCGAAACACACTCTTTCTCTATTTTTGATATATTTCATATACCAATTTAAGTGTTTTCGGATACCGGTTGCAAGGAAATACTATTGGAGGGAGGGAAAAAAAAAAAACTCATCAAAGGGTCGAAATCAATTAAGGTTAAGCTTTCATAATTAATCTCACTGCCCTCGTTCAAATATAAATTTCGTTTCTTCAAAATCAAGTAAAAAGTTGTATAATGGTAATTAGTAGGTAGTTGTTGGATTGTCAATTACCATACAGCTCATCTCAGCTTAAGAAAAGTTGATCAAATCGCATTGGCTATTATCAGATTTTATATTATTCCCAGTCGTAATATATATATAGATATATATATATATTTAGAAATAAACCCAGTCGTAATATTTTAGACAACTTTATACTCGTTAGTTAAATTAAAATACAATCATTTATTCCACATGTAATTAAATAAACATTATCTCTTTACATNATAACAGTCTGGTAGTCAACTTGTTTGGCTTGTAGTGATCATTTGATCAAAACTCATCTCCACCTTTTCTTGCATCCAAGTTTCGTTCAGTTAAGTTAAATCGTGTATTGCTTAACGGACTAATTAAGCAGAGAGGTAACTGGAATTCATGACAGAGGCTGCAGCAGGGGTTCACAAAGAAGCAACCAGAGAGGTAATTACAACGAATGACGAAACATTGATAATAAGTATTAAGTGTGTATATATATATATATGTTCTCATGCTCATGTTTTTTGTTGTCAAAAGTTTCTTAAAAAATATAATATTAAGTAACAAAAAGGTGTTGATACCTGTCTAATTGACAAATTTTAATAAGAGCATCTAAATGATCTTAATAAAACTAGACAAATAAAAGTTACAAGTTCTGCTGGTGTGATTTTTGAGAGCATTTTGGTATAGTTTATCTCCTTTTTGATCGATCTGCTGGCTTCTTTTCTCTGTTTAACACTTTTAAATCCCTTACTATAGCAGTATAGCACTACTCTCCCACTACTCTTGATATCAACCATAATCATGGGGGAAAAGGTACTTCCTTTTGGTGTTTTTTCAATATCTAGATAAACCCATGTGATAAGTTTTCTTTAGTGCTATATACTTTTTGTGCCTCAGAAAAGGTACTTCCTCTTGATTTCCCTTGAACACCCACTATACGTACCCTTAATAATATTCTGTCAGTGTCACCTCTTGGAAATGAATTTTGTCTTTAGCTTTAACTTTTATGTTATAACCTTTATTGCAGCAAGTCGTCATAGCGGTGCTGAATGTAGCGCCGTCTACGCTTCAAGAAGCTCAAAAACGTTCTTTGTAAATTTCCTCGTGAGTTTCTCTCTCTTTCTATTTCATAACAGGGCGTAATTTAAACTCTGAAATTTAGATTCTATGAAATAATATTTTGAAATTAAAATTTTCTAAAAAGTAATATTTTAGACAGAATTTTTTAGTAATTAATAAAATAATAATATCTTTCATTAAAACTAGATTAATCCTTATTATTCTTCTTAATTTTGATGATATTATTATATTTTATCAGTTAAAATTATTTAAAAAATTCATTTAGAGTATTAATTTTTAAAAATTTTTAATTTTAAAATATTATTTTACAAAGTCTAAAATTTAGAATTTAAATCGTAGAAAACCTAAACCTCATTCATCTATTATTTTACCGGGTTCAAAATTCAGAATTTCAATTACAGAATGCTCAAACCACATTTATCTTTTTTTGAGTTCTACAATTTGTGTTTGATTGCATTTATCAAAGTATCATTGTATATTTTAGATACATTACATGTATAGAGTGAATATTTATAATGAAACTGTACGTGTGGTTTGTATTAATGAATCTTGGTTTTGTGAACAAGAGAAATACAAGACCAGGTATACGATGAGAAGCAAAACACAGTGACAACCAAAGTGGTTTGTTGTCGTCCTGAGAAGATTAAAGAAAAGATTATCAGCAAAGGTGGAGAATCCATTAAGAGCATTGAGATCTCAGTCCCAGAAATACCAAATCCCAAAGAGCCAGAGAAGGCTAAAGAAAAGTCCAAAGTGCCAAAAAAGCCTAAGAAAAACCCAACGAGTCTGAGAAGCCTAAAGAGCCAGAGAAACCTATGGAAAATCCTAATGTCACAAAGAAGTCTATCGAACCACAGAAGTCTAAAGATTCAGAGAAACCCCCCCAGAAGCCAGGGATGCCAAAACCACCACCCCCTCCACCACCACGCCCTCCACCACCACCCCCTTCACCTGCAAAATAACCGGTTCCGGTTCCGGCTTCGGCTTCGCCTTTGGAATCAGCTCCTTGTGTGGCTGGGTACCTGTGGTTTACCCACCCTTTGTCACGTGCTGTCCGGAATGCTACGGGGGCCATGGTGGAGGACCATGCTATTATGATCATGGTGACCCACCTGGCCCACCCCTATGTTATCAATACGATAGATACTATGGAAAGCTTGTGTATGACACTTGAGTGCGGTGGAATAAGGGTGATGCAGGGGCTTAATTGAGCTAATTGTCGTTTGGAAGTTTTATGGTCGTTTGTGTTCCGTTTGTTTTTAAACTCTTTGTTAGTGTCATTTTCTTTCCTCTAAAGCCGTCTAAATGAAAAGGACTACGTTTGACTGCTAAATGTATTTTCCTTTGGGGTTGGAGCAGCGAGACATTATTGTGATTTTGAGATGAAAGTTGCAGCTTGAATGCATAATGAAGTATAACCAGAGCAGCCACACATTTTCTTTTACTTTCTTTTGTGTTTGTTCTTGAGACTTCTACATCAAATTGGTACGAGAGTAGGTTCTCCTACCCTGATCCTTGTGGCCGGAGAAGATGCAGAGAGTCACAGTGTTGACGGCGAAGTCCGTGATGCGAAGGCCCTTTGAGCAGCCACTTCTGTGCATGAGAAGAAGTTTGAAGCGAAAATCGACGGTCTTTCAAACTTTAGCTCAGTCACAGATTGGAGCTGCCGACCAACGTTGCAATGTTCGGTAGCGTTAACGAGATGAGGCTCTTACTCTGCCGCCAGATCCAAAAGATCGTCGTTACCGTAGGTACCGTGAATCCGAGATCTTTTCATCCAATGACGAATTTTTTCAACCCAAGAGACACCAACCCATTAAATCAGGACTCTGAAAATGATATGGGAGAAATTACTACGTGTATATAAGCCACTGTATTAAACACTCTTTAATCAATGAAATCAATACAGAGCATATTCTTACTTTTCTAATAATAGTCTGAGTTTCGATAATAGGATGTATAGAATACCAACTATATTAAGTATATTAATGTGATCGATATTGATCACACACACCTTAAAACTAGTTGATTAATAACACATATAGAGATATAATGGAGGAGGATATATATAATTCTTCCAAGATAAATTAACCAAGTCTTATAAAACTATTTTTTACTTCTTGTTTTCTCTAAAACGTCAATTGATATGAAGATATATATTGTTGCCATAAGCTTCATTTTTATTACTATAATGTTCTTTTTCATAATCTTGAAGAGAAAAACTTTAGTTATAATTTTTTTTTTGCAGAGCATTCATTTAAAATCAGTGAACTTTAATTTGCAGCACCATTATTTATTGTGAAAATGTTTTATTAATTAGATTGCTTAAAATTGCTTTTAAGAGTTAATTAGATTGCTAATTATATGCTGCATCATATTATTTTTTCTCCATAGAGATCTAATAGCTAGCAGGTTGCTAGGATTTCTTTGAATTGCTTAAAATTGCAAAACCTATTGGATGCAAATGAAAATTTAAGACCAAAAAGGATTCAAAAGGAAATATTGAGAAATATAAGGTTTGTCTAGTTCTAAGGATTTTAATCAAAAGAAAAACATTAATTATAAAGAGATTTTCTCTCTAATTTCAATAAAAGACTCTTTTAAAATAATTTTGGCACTAGTCGCTCATTATGATTTGGAGTTACATTAAATGGATTTAAATATTGCAAGTTTCTTGGTTAGTTTTTAGGAAAATTCAATTGATGATTGCATATATCACAAGTTTAGCGAGAGCAAGTTTATCTTTCTTGTTTTATTTGTTAATGTTGATATATTTTTGGCTAGCAGTGAAATAGGCTAGTTGTACGAAACCAAGAGAGTTCTATCAAAGGACCTTGATATGAAAGATTTTGGAGACGTCTCTTTTGTATTAAGAATTTAGATACATTGAGACTGCACTCGATGTATCATTTAGGATATTACAAAACAGCTATATGGATAAGGTGCTGAATAAATTTGGCATAAAGGATTGTGGCCCAGGAAATATGCTTATTACTAAGGGTGATAAATATAGTCTCAGACAATGTCCCAAGAAGGAGATTGAAATTAAGTAACTACAGAAATTCCCTTATGCATTGGTAATCGAGAGTTTTATGTATGTTCAAGAATGTTAAGCAGATATCAAAATAACCCTCATATAGATCATTGGATATCTTTATGCGATGTACCCTTAAAATACATATTTGTTCATATTTCGTGTATTTTTGTTTGAGTTTTGTTTTGGCCATATCTAGTAAATAAACTTATTTGATAATTGATTAACATAAACTAATTTGGTTACTAGACTTTAGAAACTAAATTAGATTCTAATAATAAGGTTCAATAACCAAATCTATATTGAAAACTAGAAATTAGAAACTAAAAGCTAACCAGCAATTTCGTTACTAAAATATAGAAATCAAATTAGTTTCTAAACAAAAAAAAAAATCAAAGAAACTAATATTCATTAAATAGAAAAACCAATAAGCAAATCCCATAGAAACCAATTTGGTTATTGAAAACTAAAAAATAAAAATTATTAGAAACTAGAGAGAAATGTTGCTTGAAACTAATTTTATTTCTAGTAACCAAAATAGTTTTTGATAATTAAACTGGAAAAAAAAAAAGCAGCCTATTAGAAACTTCAAAAAAACCTTAGATGCTAAATCTACGATGAATCTTTGTTTAAATGTGTATAAGATATAAATTTATTCTATCTTAATGAGTTTGTTTAACTGCCGTGATTAATTACTATGCATTAGTTTGTTTACCAATACGTTGCTATGATGGTTGATGGTTATGGTTATTTTTTTTTCTTTATTCACCAATGTGATGAACTGCTAAATATCTAAATACACATTTTGAATTTGATCATTTTCTTTTTCTGCCTCGGAGATGAATAAAGCTTGTTAATATTTACTTCTTGATATAGTTAATGAATAATAATGGAAACTACCAGACAGACTCAGTTGTGCTGCTATGGGAATCTTACATTTACTTGAGAGAATCGAACAATCTATTTGGTCATGTTCACTGTTCGTCCCCACCCCACAATCCCAGAAAGGTCATATTTTCATAAATGGGAAAAAAAAATCTTGTTCAAAAAAAAATAATAAATGAGAAGAAAAACAGTTCTCTGTTATATTCAGAGAACAATTAGTGTTTGGCAATTGTTTTTCTAATAACTGTTTTCGTATACCAATTGAAAAAATATATTATTGCAGGAAAAAAGAAAAAAAAAAAAAACTAATAAAGGGTCGAAATGAAGGTTAAGTTTTCATAACTAACCTCATGGTTGTCCTCTTTTGAAATATAATCTAGTCTCTTTAAAATCAAGTAAGAAGTTCCACTCAAAAAAAAAAAAAAATGTAAGAAGTCTTTTTTTTTTTTAATTTTTATTTTAGGAAGAGACAAAGGACTTTCTGTATGGTAAGATCGGGCAGAGTAAGTAAGTCATTGCATAATGTTAATTGGTAGGTAGTTGTTCGTAACTAACCCAACGGTCCTCTCTTAAATAAATAAATAAATGAGAAGATGCTGAGCAATAGTGTAAGAAGTCTAAATAATTGTTAAGTCTAAATAATTGGTAGTGGTTAGTTGGATTATGAATCTATAATGCCCACCGATTGCCCATTGTAACATTTTAGTCAAATAGACATTTTATATTTTTGTAATATTTTAGACAACCAAACACATTCATGCAACCTAGATGTAATAATAATGAAAATGATATCTTTCAAAAAAAAATAATAATGATAACGATAATAATAAAAATAAAAATAAAAGAGATACTCTTTTACATTTATCAGTCATCAGTCAACTAGCAGCTAAATATGTCCCAAAATGGCCAGCTTTCATTGTTTCTGCTTTCAAGCTCGTTTGGTGAATTGTGAAATATGCTTGTGTTGCTCGATGAAGTAAAGCATAGGAGATGATTGGAATCAGTGGCAGAGGCTGCCGCGGGTGTTAACAAAGAAGCAATCAGTAGAAAGGTAATTAGTAATTAGGACTAATGACATGAACCATGAACCATGAACCATGTTCTGTTTCATATTTTTGTTCTTCTTACCAATAGCTAACAAGATTAAATTCAAGGACCTCTAGTAATTTACTTGCAAAGTTAATTTATCTTGTTAAAACAAAATCATAAAATTTGTTCAACCCAGGTTTTCATGACTGAAATATTGAAATCCACATATTTGTATAGTATGAGCTATATTGAAAAACAGAGTTCCTTTGCTTGTAGGTACCTTATTTCATATGAAGAATGGGAATCTTCAAACAAAGAAAGCCTTTTCAAATTTCGTTCCTGGAAGTTTTATGTCGAATGCGTCCCCATGAATTTACCGTGTATGTTCAGTCTGTATTCCGTCTGCTTATGTGCTATGAAAAGTGAGAATGTGGTAATTACCTTTTATCCAGATTCTTTAATCGTTCCTTTAGAAAACCAAAAAATTATAACAGTTTTGACTCATTATATACAGAAGTTAATTATAAGAGTTTGGTAGTCAACTTGATCGGCTTCTAGTGATCATTTGATCAAAGCTCATCTCCATCTTTTCCGCCATTCAAGGTTGTTCTGTTATGTGAAATCGTGTGTTTCTTGGTGAATTAATTAAGCAGATAGGTGATTGAAATTCATGGCAGAGGCTACAGCAGGCTTTCACTGAGAAGCAACCAGAAAGGTAATTAGAGCTAGTTACATAACACATAATAATAAATATTATGGTATACATGTTTGTTATGAGTGTACATGCGTACCCTAGTTCTCTCCCTATTGAAATGTATCATTATGAGAAAAGCCTAACTAATCACAAACTCACATATTAGTAATTAACGGGTGGCAGGCAATTGTTAAATAGCAAACGGAATTGAAGGCTAGCTTGTTACATGCAGAGTTGAAGCATATATACTTAAATCAGATGGCAGAGATAGCAGTAGGCTTGGTTAAAGACAAACTGATCCCGCTACTGACCGAAGAAGCATACTTGTTAAAAGGTGTTCACAAAGAAGTTGAGAAAATCCAATGTGACCTAAACTACATCCTTGATTTCCTGAAGGATGCAGATGCAAGAGCGCAAACAAATCAAAGTACAAACGGCAGCCAAGTGGTTGAACTGTGGGTGAAAGAACTCAGAAAAGCAGCGTTTAGAGTGGAAGATGCTATAGATGAATACGTGCATCTCATGGCACAACAACAATGTTCCCATGGGCATAGATTTATTGGATTTCTTCGTAGAAGTGCTTGCTTGGTCATAAAACTAAAAACACGCCATGACATAGCCTCCAAAATTCAAGACATTAGACAAACTATTCGAGATATAAATCAAAGAAGTGCAGACAATGGCTTCATCTCTATGCTGCAGCATGGATCTACAGTTGATCAAAGTAATACATGGTATGATCCTCGAAAGAATTTTTGCTTCCTCAAGGAAAAAGAAGTTGTGGGTATTGAATCTACTAGAGATGAATTGATTGGAAAGCTGGAAGATGGATCACCCAGACGAACTGTGATCTCAGTGGTGGGGATGGGGGGCCTCGGCAAGACCACTCTTGCACATCAAGTTTATGTTCACACAAAAGGAAGCTTTGATTGTCATGCTTGGATTGAGGTGTCCCAATCATATAAGAAGCTTGAGATACTACAGAAGTTGATGAAGAAATTCTACGAGGCAAGAAAGGAGCCAGTTCCCGAAGGAATCGAAGGAATGGATGAAACAACAGTGATGACAACGTTACGAGAATACTTGCAGGGAAAGAAGTATCTTGTGATTTTTGACGACGTTTGGAAAATTGATTTCTGGGGCGATATAGAAAAAGTTTTTCCCGAAGACAACGAGAAAAATTGAAGGATAATGATCACAACACGATATGTGGAAGTTGCAAAATTTTGTAAAACATCATCAACTGTTTATGTCCATCATCTACAACCTCTCCCTCCGCAGAAGGCGTGGGAACTCTTTTGCAATAAAGCTTTTCGTGACTTTGAGGGGCATTGTCCAACCTACTTGGACAAGTTATGTCATGAGATTGTTGATAGATGCCAAGGATTACCGCTTGCAATTGTAGCTATAGCTGGTCTTCTCTTAACTAAAAACAATACTCTTGATGAATGGAGAAAGTTGCTTACTAGTTTAAGTTCAGAGTTGGAAAGCAATAAGCATTTGACGAGTATATCAAAAATCCTGTCGCTCAGTTACAATGATCTACCATATTACCTCAAATCTTGCTTCTTGTATTTTGGCATTTTTCCGGAGGACCACTCTATTAGATGTGGAAGATTGATTCGACAATGGATTGCTGAAGGCTTTGTGATATCAAAGAAGGATAAAACATCAGAGGTAGTTGCAGAAGAGCACTTGACAGAACTAATAAACAGAAATCTTGTTCAAGTGTCAGAGGTAGACTTTGATGGAAAAGCTAGAACTTGTCGCATCCATGATCTTCTACATGAGATCATCCTTAATAAGATAGAGGATTTAAGTTTCTGTCAAGTTTTGTCAAGAAATGATTCAAATTTCAGAGGATTAACTCGACGACTGTCAATTGTTAATGGTTCTCCAAATGTTGTCCCGAGCAATACTCCCGAAATTTCTCATGTTCGATCCGTTTTTGTCATTGATAACAATGAAATGACTAATCAACTGGTGAGTGCAATCACCGCAAATTTCAAGCTCCTAAAAGTTCTAGATTTTGAAGATGCCCCAAATCTAGATCACCTTCCCAAAGATATTGGAAGCTTATTTCACTTGAAATATTTAAGCGTGCGAGGAACAAGAGTCGGGTCGCTGCCAAAGTCAATTGGAAAGTTACAAAATCTAGAGACATTGGATCTAAAGCAATCACTGGTGCTTGTGCTACCCGTTGAGATCAAGAGGCTTCACAAGTTGCGACATCTTTTAGCATACCATTCAGATCGGAATAAGGATTATGACATTAACAGACAAAAAGGAGTAAAAGTGGAGAGGGGAATTGGGCGGTTACAATCCTTGCAAAAGTTATATTTTATTGAGGTCAATGTTATTGGATTTAACATATTTGATGAGCTGAGCAAGTTGACAGAGTTGAGAAAGTTAGGCATCAAAAAGCTGAGAAGTGCAGACGGAAGGGCACTATGTGATTGCATTCAGAGGATGAGTTATCTTGAATCCTTGGATGTAACTTCAACAAGTGAAGATGAGATGATCGATTTTGAGGAATCCATGGCTTCTCCCCCACAGTTTCTTCAGCGTCTCTACTTAAAAGGGCTTTTGAGGAAGTTGCCTGAATGGATCACACGACTTGAACATCTTGAACGCATATGGATATCTGAGTCAAAGCTGGAAGATAACTCGCTGAATGCCCTTCAAAATCTGCCGAGTCTTTTGGAACTTCGAATCAGTCGCGATGGATATCGTGGAGAGAAACTGCAGTTTGAGAAAGGAGCTTTTCCAAAACTTAAGCTTCTTTTTTTCTGGTCTATGAGTGAATTGCGTTGGTTGATAATAGAGGAAGGAGCATTGTGTAGTCTTGAAGAGTTCGAAATTGGGTCATGCTCGCATTTAAAGGAGCTGTCCTGTGGATTCCAACATCTAAGAAACCTTAAGAGAGTTTCCTTCTGGGAATTGCCAACAAACTTCTTGATGTTCCAAAATTTACAGAGCCTTCAATGTACCACGGCAGATATTCAGTTTATTTACAGAATTGAGGGAAAATTGTGGTCGTACAGACTGGAAAATGTTACCAAGGTCCTAGAAATAATGCGAGGTAAGTGACGACTAATGTGGATATTTAGGCTGACTGCCATATCCTACTGCTTTAATTAATTTCTTGTTCCTCTTAATTTAAATTATATATATTTCTACAAAATAATGTTTTTTTTTTCAAAAGAAAAATTTAGTCATGCACCTGACGAATAATATAAATTAAAAGTGTAAAGTTAGGAGTAAAGCTGATTATTCCACTTTGCCACTTGCCTAGTTATTTTTATTATTCATACATTTTTTCAAGCTAAATAGTACTCAATTTGACTGCCCTCTAAATTACATTTGTAATGTAACAAAATTTAGTTCTTATTTTTAGCAATCCGTTATTCGAGATGCATTTTTGCTTGTCTTGTAACTTTAGCAGGTACTTACATTCATTATCCTCTCCTTTTTCATTTTTCAAATTTTTTTTTTTGCTATAAATAATTTCAGTTTCTTGTTGTAGATTTATTATATTCTATTCGTACAAACACACAATGAAATAGGAAAAAAGAGAATGAATGAAATAATAATCTAATATATTACGGATCTTATTTCCAATATACTAACGAATGAATGCAATTTCCTCGACAGAAGACAAGGAAAAAGACTGGGAGTCCATGCCTTTTGACGAAATCTTGAGTAAGTTTCTTTTTTTCTTTTTTTTTGTAAAAATTTCCAGAATTTGAACGAAATTCTTTAACTACGAACTTTAATGCATTTGCTCTCGTATATGATATATATTTCAATTTGGTCCTTCACTTATGAGTCTGCGACCTTGATTTTGTTGGACATAGGTGAACTTGATCCACCGGAGTGAAGTTGCATTAGCTACCTACTCCATCAAATGAGTTGGTGTGTCTGCACATCTTAGAACACAGAATCTGAACTCTGTTATTTCCGAATATCTCTACCCTTGTGTGTGCCTTTGCTATGTCGCCTTGTTTCTAATCATAGATAAATGGCAAGAACTGTATCAGCATTATGTACAATATAAATCGTAGGCCTTTCTATTAGTTGTTATTGATCACCGTGTTGAATTTCTACGAACTATCTTGCTGATCACCAACACGTACGTATGTACATGTGCTGGTTGTACTTACTTCTTTTCTGTGTGGAATTGTACCCTTTAATCTTTCAATTTGTTTCTGCTTAATTTGAAGCTGAACAAAGCTGGTTACACCTTATTAGTATATGATTTTTCAGATATCTTGAACTCTTGTGAAATACAACATATGCATCTGAGTGTTTGATCTACAATCACATCGTCGAAGCAAACAACAGGTTGATCAAGAATGAATATTTACGAAAACCACAGAGAACGGATGACAGCAATCTAAAACCAATCTATGTGGCATGAAGTACATACTATACAAGAAAAGCTTAAATAGCAGGAAAACCAAAATATAAAATCAATTGCTTGTCTATGTTTAGATTCCACCGCTCAAGCTGCTTGCCAAAATTTTCGAAAGCATTTTGTCTAAACAACGATATTCAGGGGACAGTCGTACTATAAACCCAATTTATTATAATGTTGTCACAAATGTTTCCTAATTTTCTTTGGGTCATGTTCTCTAGATTGCTCATAAGGATTTGGGAAGTGCCAAAAAAGAAAATGAAAGAAAAAGCACAAGATTGCATATACAGCTAGCCAATGCGAGTAATTTACAAACTGCATCATTATCTGACTTAACCCAACCACCCTTCATTTAACACTTAAAAATGAAAAAAGAATGAAGAATTAGAAAAGCATTAATAAGTTTCTAGGAAGAAAGTGAAAAGTGCCAGTGCAACATTCAACTTATAAACAAAGATGATACTGCTCTGTATTTAGAAACTGAGTAGGGAGAAAGTGTCATAATATATATTATATACGCATACACAATGTTAAGGCACCAGTTCTTTAAAATATAGAGAACCAAAACGTTCAAAAGTACTATGATAGCACATAACCATGGATATCCTCTGTAGTTTTGGAGATAATGACAATGGGATTTGGACCCTTTCCAGAGGATCCTATTTTTCGAAAAGGGTCATTAATAGGTCATGCAACAATCGGTAGTACTCGATTTATAAAGTATTATTGGAGCAAAAGGATTAAGACTCATCATATTAGTTATAATATTTCTTGAAATTTGAATGATAATTTTATGACAGTACTGACAGAAACATAGTGGATGCAGAGGAAAAACAATTAGGGCACACTAGATCCATTTAAGGCTTACACCAAATCTAAGGTAAATATATATGAACACCAGATTCCAACCTTTTCCAAATGATTTTTCCTTTCATAACTCAAATATTATATATATATATATATAAATACGATGTGACACTAGCCAATGCGATTTGACCAAATTCTTGCTTTTTCAAGCTATAGCCTATAGAAAGGGGAATTATGTTAAATATGTTCCGTAATACCCTTATTTTGGCCCATATGCACAATTTAAAAAACATTTAAAAAATATGCTTACGGACGAAAATACCCTTACTAATACCTAAGAGAAAATATGCCTCTTCGCCCCTTAAACTCCTCATTTCTCTTTCTCTCTCTCCAACTCTCTCTTTCGTCTCCTTCTCTGAAGAGCCAAGAATCATCGCGT
>JXTB01000488.1:265672-284957 GCA_002914805.1 Parasponia andersonii
GTAATTAATTGTGTATATATAGAAAAAGGAATAGAGTTAAGCTTGGAGATTTTATAGATTTTTTTTCATTTTTTTGGCAAGTGGTTTCACTGTAATTATTTTTTATTTTAGGAGATATCACTGTTATTTTGATAAGAATTAATGCCGAAAAAAATTATTTATTGGAGAAATGAATGCCAAAATAAAAAACAAAAAACAACGAATCAAATTACTAGACAATTTAAACAATAGAATTAATGTAGGATTTCTCTCATTTAAATGAATTCTAATAAAATTTTGGATGAAATATGCTAAAAAGACTAACGATACCAAAAAAGAAAACGTTAAGTACTGGAATGCCACAAAAAAAAGTTAGAGACCAATAGGCTAAAATAGAAATAAGTTAGGGACCAATGGTGCTATTTATCCTTAAAACTACACACTCAAGATTTTAAAGGTTATAGGGATAAGATAAACATAATTGTTTCTTGGTCTGAATAGACCATTTTTTTTATAATCAAAATTTGGAAAATGGTCCTCTGAAAGCCCTTGAACCATACCAGTTGATAATTCGGCGACTTTGATGAGAAATATTCTTTCTTGCTTTTAAAATCAGTTTTCTTGATCCAACAATATTACGTGGGAGGTTAGTCCTTTGCAATTTGCTTTCAGGATCCATAGTTCCGTTCTTCCATCCAAATTTACTCACTTTGCTAGTGTGGTCCTTTAATTTATGTTTCTAAAACAATGCTCAGTTCTCATCATATTTTGCAATTCATTAGGCTACAAGCCTACTGTTGCAGTACTTCGTCCTGGAAAATCAAGCAACAACTTTAAATCTTATGAACATTAGTATTTTACAGTACTCTCTCTCTCTGTCTCATTTTCGCTATAGCTAATTTCATTTTCTTATTGAAAATATAAGACCTAATTAGGCAAAATAAAATAAAACAAAGACGTGATCAATCTATAGTATAGTTTTTAACATCACTATTTAAATGACTAAACATGTTCCTTGACCAAGCATAATGAAGTTGATTGGGAGTCCAAACCTTTCAAATAAATCTTGTGTAAGTTTTCTTCCAAGTTGATTTCTACAATATCAATGAATTTCTTAGACTAGGTTTTGTTTCATTGAAATTTTCTATATTCATTCCCAGATTATATATCAACCTAAGTGTTCCAGTTACTAATCTGCCACCTTGATCATTTGCCATAAACCCAGGAGAAGTGTTTATGTGGTAGTAAAGAACCAAGGTTTCCTTAGTAAAGGTCAATACTGAAGGTTTTGGTTATGGCTTACTGGGTTCTTCTTAGTATTCAAGGGTGTTTTAGACTTACATAGAATTTGTTCGATGATGTTTCTCTATTTTTTTAAGATTTAGTTACGCTTTTGAGGTAGAATTAGCAGAGATGATTCATGCGATTGATTTGGCTTGAAAATATGGATGGAAGTGTCTCTGGTTAGAGAATGATTCAGTCTATATCGTTTATCTTCTTTTGGTCCGTTCCCTTAAAATTCCTTTCCATTGGAGATCAGCTTAGTATAGAGCATTAGGGTATATTACTAATATGGATTTTGTGATTGCTCATATGCGAGGATAATCGTATAGCTGATTCTTTCGCTTCTCGTACTCTTTCTTTTATTTGTCCCACTTGGTAGCGGTTCATTCCCTCTTTTATTTCATCTTTTGTTTACAACGATTATATTGCGAAACTTAATTATCGGTTTCACTGATTTTATTTCTCAATCTGTTTCATTGTCTTGAGAGGTCAAGTTTATGCCCTCTTCATCGATATATCTTTTTTCTTTTAAATTTAATTTCTCTCGCTCTGTTTAGGTTCATTAAAAAAAAAAAAAAAGACCAAGGTCTCCTGTGACGTGAGTCCTAACTCTGTGTCCTTTCCTGACCCTTCTTCTTGTGTGCCTTTAAAGAAATGGTGTGCATACCATTAGTTAGCTTCTTAACGAGGCGTTTAACTGTGATGATTAATTACTATTCATTACTTTTGATTTGATCATTTTGGATCTGCTTTGGAGAAAATATATAAAGCTGGTTAATTTTACTAATTGTTTTTCATATTTGATATAGTACATGACTAATAATGGAAAACTACCTGACTCAGTTGTGGTGCTATAAAACTGAAGTCTAGTCTACTTGAGAGAATCTAATGACCAATAAGGTCTAAGAGTATGGGTGAGTGTTGGGAGAGAAGGGGATCTAGGCCACATAAATTTCATAACGATATTAAAAAAAAAAGGGGGTCTCTTTGATTTTAATTTTTATTTATTTATTTATCTTTTTGGAAGAGACAAAAGTCTTTCTTTATGGTAAGATTAAACGGAGTAAAGACTTTTATAATGCTAATTACTCGGTAGTTGTTGGATTGTCAATTTCTACATAGCTCATCTTATCTTAAGAAAAGTGGGGAAAAAGACTTGTGAAATCACATAGGCTATTCTCACATTTTATATTATTCCCAGTTGTAATATCATAGACAACTTGATGCTCGTTAGTTAACAAAGACAATCCATTCATCCAACATGTAATTAAACAAACATATCCAACATCCAGCATGCTCGTTAGTTTTTTTTTTTTTTTAGGCCTATTGAAATTAGCTTAGTGGATGCCGCGGGATGAGTGGGGATCGGTATCTGGACTTTAGTTTTTTTTTTTTTTAAAAAAAAAAAAGTTAGCTTAGTCGATGGTGTGGGATGGGTGGGGATCGGTATCTGGACTTCAATTTCTAAATGAATGGGTTGAGTTATTTTTTAATTTGTAATAAGTAGAATTTATAAGATAAATTCGATTAAAAAAATGTATATATCTCTTTGCATTTATGTTTAAAATGGCCACCTATATATCAACTTAATTATAACAGTTTGGTTGTCAACTTGTTTGGCTTGTAGTAAACATTTTATCAAAACTAATCTCCATCTTTTCCTTCATTCCAGTTTGTCCCATTAAGTGAAATCGTGTAGTGCTTAATGGAGTAATTAAGCAGAAAGGTTACTAGAATTCATGACAGAGGCTGCAGCAGGGGTTCACAAAGAAGCAACCAGAAAGGTAATTATAAGTACTAACAAAGCGCTGATAATAAATATGGGTGATAATTCAGTAGGTATTTTTTTTTATTTATAGATAAGTATTTTTTATTTAACTTTTGATCAAATTATCTAATGATATAATCTTTTTAGTAATTAAAAGATTTGTATGAAAATATGTATATATTATTTAATATTTTTTTTGTATTTTTTATCATGAAAAGATATTTATCTTTTATTATCTGAAAAAATATATATAATAAATTTTAATTAGGTAAAAAAAAAAACTTACAAATAAGTAAAAAAGAGTACCTATTGGATTGGATTGGTGCCCAATAAATATTACGATTTAAATGCATGTTATGTGTGTGCATGCTTATATATGTACTCAGGCTCATGTTTTTCCTTGTAGAAAGTTTCTTTAAAATATAATATTAAGAAGCAAAAGGTTTTTGATACCTGTCTAATTGATAAATTTTAATAAGAACATCTAAGTGATCTTAAGAAAATTAGACAAATAAAGTTATAAGTTCTGCTGGTGTGACTTGTGCGAGCAATCTGGTATAGTTTATCTCCTTTTTGATCGATCTGCTGGCTTCCTTTCATGTTTTACACCTTTAAATCCCTTAATATAGCAGTATAGCACTACCCTCTCACTACTCTTGATATCAACCATAATTTTCTCATATTATAAAGTATTGTCATGTATTTTTTTGGCCCCTCTTTCTTGATCTCCCTTGAACACCCACTATACGTACCATTAATATTCTGTCAGAACCTGATTTTGTTCTTCTGGCACCTCTAGTCTGCAAATTTACTAAATTCTTTATTATTTTTCTGTGTATAAGATATGGTTGGAAATGGATTTTGTCTTTAGTTTTAACTTTAATGTTATGAATTTTTTGAGCCTTGTATTGCAGCAAGTCATCATAGTGGTACTGAAGGTAGCGCCATCGATGCTACAAGAAGCTTAAAACGGTTCTTTGTAAATTTCCTCGTGAGTTTCTTTCTCTCTATATATATAATATAATATTAGTTCTCCAATTTGTGTTTGATTACATTTTTCAAATTATCATTGTACATTTTAGATATAATTTAAGATTAGATTACACGTATGAAGTGAATTCTTATAACGAATTAAACCAAGTTATTATGTGTGGTGTGTATTAATGAATCTTGGTTTTGTGAACTAGAGAAATACAAGACGAGGTATACGATGAGAAGCAAAACACAGTGATAATCGAAGTGGTTTGCGATTGTCCTAAGAAGTCTAAGGAAGAAATTATATGCAAAGGTGGTGAATCCATTAAGAGCATTGAAATTAAAGTCCCAGAAAAACCGAACCCCAAAGAGCCAGAGAAGCCTAAAGAGCCAGAGCAACCTAAAGTCACAAATATGCCACCAGAGCCAAAGCCGGATAAGCCCGTCCAGAGGCCACCAGAGCGGCCAAAATCACCACCCCGTCAACCCCGTCCACCACCTCAACCCCGTACAACCTCAAAATAACTGGCTCCGGTTCCCGCTTCCTGTGTGGCCGGGTACCTTTGGCTTAACCACCCTTTCATCACGTGTTGTCCGAAATGCTACGGAGGCCATGGTGGTGGAGCATGCTATTACGGTCGTGGTGGCCAGTCTATGGCGGTTACGTACGGTGGAGGAAGGATGATGCGGGGGCTTTATTGAGCTAAGTGTCGTTTGTAGTCGTGTCGTTTGTGTTCAGTTTGTTTTCGAACTCTTTGTTAGTGTCCTTTTCTTTCCTCTAAAGCTGTCTAAATGAAACGACTACGTTTCATGGCTAAATGTATCTTCGTTTGTGTTCAGCAAGACATTATTAAGATTTTGAGATGAAATTTGCAATAATAGTCTGAGTTTCAATATTACTTTCCTGATAATAGTTTGAGTTTCAATATTTAGATGTGTAAGAATAACCTTAATGTGATCGATATTGATCGCACCTTAAAACTAGTTGATTAACAATACAAATGGAGAAATAATGGAGGATATATATAATTCTTCAAAGATAAATTAACAAAGTCTCGTAAAAATATGTTTTTACTTTTTGTTTTTTTTTTAAGTCGTAAATTGATATGAGATATATATTGTTGCCATAAACTTCCTCTTTATCGCGATATATAATTTTTTCTATTCCCACCCATATTTATTTTTTTTCTCTCCAACTCCTTCTAAATAAACTTCTCCATTATTTTAAAATTTCTCTACACACCTATCAAATTTACAATAAGTACCAAAATACCCATTAGTAAATATTTTTTAAAAAATATTTTTACATCCTCTTACAATCTAGTGTTTAAAACCCAACATTTTTGTCTCCTCCATCGTTAAAGAGTTTTTCTTTTTCTTATTCTCTTCTCTCATTATTTTTTTTTTTACAAATCTCAATTATTTTTAGAAAGCCGATCCTAATATTTATTTTAGTTTTTATCTATCCGTATTGAAATTAGCATATTCTAGATATTTTTCTCGAAAGAAGTCTATATGCTCGATGCTGAGTTTGAAATGATCACAAAACTTGGAATATGCGTGTTGAGTTTGAAAAGATCACAAAACTTGGAATATGGTCAGTGTAGGGTCTGAAAAGATCACAAAATTTGGAATAACTTAATTGTGGATGTTGCAAATGAGTTACAAAACTAACAAAAAAAAATATTTTTCATACTTGCCAAGATTTATTATATTTAACTATATGCATCAATTTCAAGTCTTTCCCTTAAGAAAAAAAAAAAAAAAACCATAGGAATCAAATTTTGGGACTCTTTATGTTTTCTAGTTCGTTTGCTCAAAGCAGAAAAGATTTTTCGTTCGATGTTATCTACACGTACGGGGTCATTTAATTAAAACCCAAACATATTATATCTACCAAATGTTGATCATGAGTTCTTTCCCCAATTAATCTATCATAAGGGAATTCAATATTTTATTAGAAAAAGAGATGAGCACCGGTTAACCCAACAAAGAACAAATATTAAAAACTAAGATTTTCCAAGCAAAGTCTACTAGCACAAATTCTAATTTTCATTTCTCAAACAAAAAATAAAAACAAATAAACATCAAAAATATTAAAACTAAAGCATTACCTCATTATAGTCAAAATCATTGATAGAATCAAAATCTTCGATATTTATTGTTTTCCATTTAGCTTGTAAATTGAATGACATAAAATTTTGATTTCTAGTATTTAGTTATAAATTGAATTAATGGGGTGTTTAAGAGGGCCTGTTAAGAAATAAAATTTTATTGTTTATAAGGATATTTATAGAGGATTTTTTTATACATAATTAATTAATTAGAAAAAGTTGGGGAGAAAAACTGGGGTGATAATAAAGACATCCTTATCTTTTTCACAATTTTGAAGATGAAAACTTTCGTTATATTTTTTTAACTGAGAATAAATTTAAAATCAGTGAACTTTAATTTATAGCAGCATTACTTATTATGAAAATCTTTTATTAATTCAACAGCTTATGTGATTGGGCGAGACAAAAGTCTTTCTTTATGGTAAGATAGGACGGAGTAAGTCAAGTCAGTCTTTGCATAATGTTAATTCCTAGGTAGTTGTTGTAATGAACACCACGGTCCTCTCTTAAATAAATAAAAAATTAAGATGATGCTGAGTGATGGTGTAAAAAGTCTAAATAATTCTTTTTTTTTTTTGAAAAAAAGAAGTCTAAATAATTGGTAGTGGGAAGCTGGATTATCAATAAAGCCCACCATAATGCCAACCCATTGGCCATTGTCACATTTTAGTCAAATAGCATAGGCCATCCTCACATTTTATATTTTTGCCAATGATAATATTTTAGACAACCAAGGACAATGGCCAGCTTTCATTGTTTTTGCATTCAAGGTCGTGTGGTGAATAGTAAAATATTCTTGTGTTGCTCGATGAAGTAAGCATAGGAGATAATTGGAATCAGTGGCAGAGGCTGTAGCAGCCGTTAACGAAGAAACAATTAGTAGAAAGGTAATTGTTAATTAGGACTAATGATTTGAAACATGATCATATTAATTTATGTCTAATGGTATGTATTTGTATACCGTACCATGTTCTGTTTCATATATTTGTTCATCTTACCATTAGCGCTAACAAGACTAAATTCAAGGACCTCTAGTAATTTACTTGCAAAGTTAATTTATCTTGTTTTTGTCATTTAATTAGTTATAGTTTTTTTTCTTTTTAAATATTTAAGACAACATCATGAAATTCGTTCAACCCAGGTTTTCATGACCGAAAAATTGAAATCCACATATTTGTATGGTATGCGCTATCTTAAAAAACAGAGCAAAACAGATTAAAACAAAGTTTCTTTGCTTGTAGGTTCCTTATTTCATATGAAGAGTGGGAATCTTCAAACAAAGAAAGCCTTTTGAAATTTCTGGATACCCTTTAGTTTTGTGTTTTTTATTTTTTTAAATGAAATGAAAGGTGAAATCTTTTCATGTAAATTTTCGAGAAGATCCAACGTTCTTTTTGTTTTAAAAAATAAAAGATACAAAATAAAAGTGTATACATATCAGGATTAACAAAAGCTCTTATAGGCCATGCTCTCTTATCATTGTATAACTTTGACTCATTATATATATTAACTATATTATAACAGTTTGGTAGTCAACTTGTCTGGCTTCCAGTGCTCATTTGATCTAGACTCATCTCCTCCTTCTCTGGCATTCAAGGTCATTCCGTTAAGTGACATCGTGTGTTTCTCGGTGAAGTAATTAAGCAGAGGGTTAACTGAAATTCATGGCAGGGGCTACAGTACGGGTTCACAAAGAAGCAACCAGAAAGGTAATTAGAACTTATGACAAACACACTGATAATAATAAATATTATGGTATACATGTTTGTTATGTGTGTACATACGTATATAATTTATCTGCGTTGTTTTTGTTGTACAAACATTTAGTAGCAAAAAGGTTTTGATACGTACCTTGTTTAATTGAAAGTTTTCGATAAGAGCATCTAACTGATCTTAATAAAATTAGACAAATAAAAATTATAAGTTCTGCTGGTGTGATTTATGAGTGATGAAATTTAATCCGAGTGTGTAATCCACTTCCCCTTAATACGTATTGGCTAAAATTAAGCTAATTAGTGTTCTGTTTACTATTGTAATATTTCGAGTATACAGCTTAATTTGAAAACTTCTAGCAATTTACTTGCGAAGTATCTTGTAAGCCATGATTACGTGTGTCTTCAACATTACTTGGTACAAAATAATGTAAGTTATAGGAAATCTTAACTGTCTGAGAAAAACAAAATGGCATCCAATTTTTTCTTTTGACAAAAAATGATATTTAGACTCGCAGACTAGAAATAAAATTTGAACCAACCCAATTTTCATTCCTGATTTTAGGAAAATTAGGTGAATACAGATATTGACCTAGGCCATGACCTTGCCGTTGTATGTAGGGAAGGTCCAAGGCCACTGAACTGAACTGCATCAATTAATTGCCTAAGAGACTTATTGATATTTAATCCAGTTATGTACTCTTTCTTATTGTAACATAGCATTATGAGAAAAGGCTAACTAATCACGAACCGACATATGTGCAATAAACAGATGGCAGGCAATTGATAAATGGCATATGGAATTGAAGACTAGCTTGCTACCTGCAGAGTAGAAGCCTACTAAAATCTAATGGCAGAGATAGCAGTGGGTTTGGTGAAAGACAAGTTGATGCCGCTACTGACAGAAGAAGCGTATTTGTTAAAAGGTATTCACCAAGAAGTTGAGAAAATCCAATGTGACTTAAACTACATCCTGGATTTCCTGAGGGACGCAGATGCAAGAGTGCAAACAAATGAAACTACAAACGGTGTCCAAGTCCTTAAACTGTGGGTGAAAGAACTTAGAAAAGCAGCATTTAAAGTGGAAGACGTTATAGACGAATATGTGCAACTCATGGTGCAACAACAATGTTCCCATAGGCATAGATTTATTGGATTCCTTTATAGAAGTGCTTGCTTGGTCATAAAACTAAAAACACGCCATAACATAGCCTCCAAAATTCAAGACATTAGACAAACTATTCGAGATATAAATCAAAGAAGTGCAGACAATGGCTTCATCTACCTGCTGCAGCAAGGATCTACATCTGATCAAAGTAATACATGGTATGATCCTCGGAAGAACTTTTGCTTCCTCAAGGAAACTGAAGTTGTGGGTATTGAATCTACTAGAGATGAATTGATTGGAAAGCTAGAAGGGGGATCACACAGACGAACTATGATCTCAGTGGTGGGGATGGGGGGACTTGGCAAGACCACTCTTGCCCATCAAGTTTATGTTCACACAAAAGAAAGCTTTGATTGCCATGCTTGGATTGAGGTTTCCCAATCATACAAGAAGGTTGAGCTACTACAGAAATTAATGAAGAAATTCTATGAGGCAAGGAATGAGCATGTTCCTGAAGGGATTGATGGAATGGATGAAACCACAGTGATGACAAAGTTACGAGAATACTTGCAGGGAAAGAAGTATCTTGTCATTTTTGATGATGTTTGGAAAATTGATTTTTGGGGTGATATAGAAAAAGTTTTACCTGAGAACAATGAAAAAATTGGAAGGATAATGATCACAACACGAGACGTGGAAGTTGCAAAATTTTGTAAAACGTCATCAATAGTTCATATCCATCATCTACAACCGCTCCCTCTAGAGAAGGCACGGGAACTCTTCTGCAGTAAAGCTTTTCATGAATTTGAGGGGCATTGTCCAACCCACTTTGATAAGCTATCTCATGAAATTGTTGAAAGATGCCAAGGATTACCGCTTGCAATTGTAGCTATAGCTGGTCTTCTCTCAACTAAAAGCAATATTGTTGATGAATGGAGAAAATTGATTAATAGTTTAAGTTCAGAGTTGGAGAGCAATAAACATCTGACGAGTATATCAAAAATCCTGTCCCTCAGTTACAATGATCTACCGTATTACCTCAAATGTTGCTTCTTGTATTTTGGCATTTTCCCAGAGGACTGCTCTATTAGATGTGGAAGATTGATTCGACAATGGATTGCTGAAGGCTTTGTGATATCAAAGAAGGATAAAACATCGGAGATAGTTGCAGAAGAATACTTGATAGAACTAATAAATAGAAATCTTGTTCAAGTGTCAGAGGTAGACTTTGATGGAAAAGCTAAAACTTGTCGCATCCATGATCTTCTACGTGAGATCATCCTTAATAAGATAGAGGATTTAAGTTTCTGTCAAGTTTTGTCAAGAAATGATTCAAGTGTCAAAGGATTAACTCGACGACTATCAATTGTCAATGGTTCTCCTAGTGTTGTCACAAGAAATACACCTGAGATTTGTCACGTTCGATCTGTTTTTATCATTGATAACAATGACATGCCTAATAAAATGGTAAGTGCACTCACCACAAATTTCAAGCTCCTAAAAGTTCTAGATTTCGAAGATGCCCCAAATCTAGATCACCTTCCCAAAGATATTGGAAGCTTATTTCACTTGAAATATTTAAGCGTGCGAGGAACAAGAGTTGGTTCGCTGCCAAAGTCAATTGGAAAGTTACAAAATCTAGAGACATTGGATCTAAAGCAATCACTGGTACCTGTGCTACCAGTTGAGATCAAGAGGCTTCACAAGTTGCGACATCTTTTTGCATACCATTCAGATTGGAATAAGGATTATCACATTAATAGACAAAAAGGAGTAAAAGCAGATAGGGGAATTGGGCAGTTACAATCCTTGCAAAAGTTATATTTTATTGAGGTCGATATTGTTGGATTTGATATATTTGAAGAGCTGAGCAAGCTGACAGAGTTGAGAAAGTTAGGCATCAAAAAATTGAGAAGTGCAGATGGAAGGGCATTATGTGACTGTATTCAGAGGATGAAGTATCTTGAATCCCTGGATGTAACTTCAACAAGTGAAGATGATATGATTGAGTTTGAGGAATCCATGGCTTCTCCCCCACAATTTCTTCGGCGTCTCTACTTAAAAGGGGTTTTGAGGAAGTTGCCTGAATGGATAGTAAGACTTGAAAATCTAGTACGTCTAGATATCGCTTACTCAAAGTTGCAAAATGATCCGCTGAAAGCCCTTAAAAATCTGCCCAATCTTTTGGAACTTGGAATTAGTTATGATGCGTATTATGGTGAGAAACTGCGGTTTGAGGAAGGAGCATTTACAAAACTTAAGGTGCTCTCGCTTTCTTCTTTGAGCAAATTGCGCTTGTTAGTAATAGAGGAAGGAGCATTGTGTGGACTTGAAGTGTTCGAAATAGGGCCTAGCCTACAATTAAAGGAGTTGTCCTCTGGATTCCAGCATGTTAGGAACCTTAAGCAAGTTCACTTCTGGGAAATGCAAACAGACTTCATGATGCTCCAAAATTTTCAGAGCCTTCAAAGTACTACAGCAAACATTAGGTTTAATTACGTAATTGATGGAAAATTGTGGGGGTATAGACTGGAAGATGTTATTACGGTCCTAGAAATAATGCGAGGTAAGTGATCGATGAGTGATGTGAATATTTAGGCTGACTGCCAATTGTGCTGCTGCTTTAAATTAATTCATTGTTGGAATACTTGTTCTAATTAATTTTGTGACTTGACTACCTCTCCTTTTTTATTTATTTTTTTTTTTTTGCTATAAATAATTTTTTGATTCTTGTTGAAGATCTATTTTATTCTTTTTTGCACAAACACACAATGAAATAGAAAAAAAGTGACAGACATATTACGCACCTTATTTCCAATATACTAACGATTGAATGCAATTAATTTCCTTGACAGAACGTAAGGAAAAAGACTGGGAGTCTATTCCTTTCGGCGAAATCTTGAGTAAGTTTTCCTTGTAATCATTGTCTAGAATTTGAACAAATCTCTTTAACTAAGAACTCTGTTGTTCTTAATCAAAATTTCGTGTATTTGTTCTCGTATATGATATGTCAATTTGGTCCTTAACTTACTAGTCCCCCGCCTTGATTTTGTTCTATGTAGGTGAACTCGATCCACCTGAGTGAAGTAGCAGTAGCTACGTACTCTGTCACATGAATTGGTGTCTCTGCACATCTCAGAATAAAGAATCTGAACTCTGTCATTTCCAATTATGTTTGCCTTGTGTGCCTTTGCTGTGTCGCCATATTTCCAATTATAAATTAATGGCAAGAACTGTATCAGTATGTATTATATAAGTTGTAGGTCTTTTTATTAGTTGTTATTGATCAGTGTGTTAATAAATTTCTACGTACCATCTTATTGATCAACAACACGTATGTATGTATGATGGTTGTACCATCTTCTTTTCTGTGCGGAATTGTAGTCTTTATTCCCCGTGGCAATAAAAAAACACATTTTAATTTGATCTTTCAATTTAATTCTGCTAATTTTTCAGAGAAAAAAATTTGATTCTGCTTAATTTGGAGCTGAATAAAGCTTGTTACTCCTTGGCATATGATTTTTCAGATATGTAGTCCTTCGGTGAAATAAAAGGTATGCATATGAATGTTTGATCTTCTGTCATATTGTGGAAGCAAAAAACAGGCTGATGAAGAATGAATATTTACTAAAACAACACAGATGACAACAATTTTTAATCAATCTATATGGCATGAAGTACACACTATACAAGAACCTTAAATAGCAAGAAAACCAAAATATAAAATCAGTGCTGGTCTATGCTTAGATTCCACCACTCAAGCTTCTTGCAAAAAATTTTTGGAACCAATTTGTCGAACAACGATATTCAGGGGACAATAGTACTATGAACCCAATTTATTATATGTTGTCACACAAATCTTTTCTAATTTTCTTTAGGTCATGCTTAGATTGATCATAAACATTAGGTAAGAGCAATGCGAAAAAAGGGGAAAAAAAAAAAAAAGAAGGTAAAATTGCATAGCTAGCCAATGTGAGTAATAAACAAACCACATCATTGTCTGCCTTAACCAAACCCTTCATGTAAAACCTAAAACTGAAAAAAGAACGAAGAATTAGAAAAGCATTCATAAGAACAAGAGTTTACTTTCTAGGAAGAAAGTGAAAAGTGCCAGTGCAAAATTCAACTTATAAAACAAAACTAGATAGCACATGACCATGGAACTCCTCTATAGTTTTGGAGATAAATGAGTAATGACAATGGGATTTGGACCTTGGCTGAGGATCCTGTTTTTGGAAAGGATCATTAATAGGTCATGCAACAACTGTAGTACTAGATGTATAAAGTAATATTGAAGCAAAGCATTAAGACTAATTACTATGTTATTTATAACGTTTATTGGAATTTGAATGTTAATTTTATGACAATACTGAATACAGAAACATAGTGGATACATACAGAATAAAAACAATTGGAAACAGAGCAAACTATGTCCATGCCAATTATCCACACTCTTGTTATACAAAAATATAGAGAGATCCATTTTTAGGATCTTTCTTCCACTAAATCTTTCTTCATTATTAAGAAATTATTTTATATATTTATTGGCTAATCATAGAGATTCACTCCTAGGATCAATTAACCTTCACCATATGGATATGGTCCATCCCTTTTTATCGTACAAAAAATTACTAAAGATAAGCGCTCGAAAAATGAGGATGAATGTACCCCTCTGATATCATCACGTTGGTGTTTACACATTATCCCACTTTTTGTAATTTTATGGATCGTAATATTTTAGAAAACATTTAGCTCATTAACAAAGACAATTTCTCGAATGACATGTACTAAATAAATAAATAAAATTGATACCCTCTATTGTCTTCAATAACAACGTTTCCAAAGACCAATTACATAACGAACTTCATTTGAGAGAGTTAAAAAAAAAAGAAAAAAAAAATCAACTTACTGAAGAAGGATAAGCTGTTCATAATTAGCCTCACAGTCCTATTTCAATATCATCTAGTCTCTCGAAAATCAAACAAGAAGTCTTGTTAGTAGTCCAGAGCCGGCTCTAAGGCTAGGCAAGTAAGGCCATTGCCCAGGCCCCCTAAAAACCAAAATCCACTAGTGGAAAAAAGATATGAAAAATGCCTACTTTTAACTAAAGAAAGGCCTAAACTCTTTTTTTTATATTCTCTCCATCCACTCACAATAATATTGTGGGCCATATATATCTCATATATGTCTAATTTTAAAAAAATAATAATAAAATGCCAATCTCTAGAAGAACAAAGTATGTCTTGCCCATAAAACACTCACCTTGTTTAGGCTTTAGACTTAACTATTACTTCTCTATTATTCTCGGATTCTTCATCTCTCTATTATCACCAAGTCGACTTTAGCTATATCCCTTCATTACTTATCTCTCTCATTTTCAGGTTCTTTCAAAATATCTCTCAAATTCTATTACTATTTTTCAAGTGAAAAAAGAGAAAAGATGACCAACAGAGATACTGAGTCTGACCATTTTACTTCAAGTTCTAGGTTCAATCTTTAATTGTTGTTATTTATTTTATTTGAGATTCGTGAAATATAAATTAGTAAGTCTATTATTAATTTTATTTGTAAAATTTAAATTAGTCATTACATTTTTTAATTTTCATTATAGTTGTTCTTTGTAAGAATCTAAGATATTATATTATTATTATTAAGGTGTTTATCTTCTATATAGTTTAATTATCAATAATACTTTGAATTCATAATCATAGAATATCTAATAGAAAATATGAATCCGGTTATGATAAACTTAAGAAAAAAAGAAGAGTAGAAAAATTGATTGAATCTCAAAAAGGTGCTCTTTATAAGTTTTTTACAAGCAACAAAAATGATGAAAATACAAGTAAAAGGTGTCAAGAAAACGTGGAAGAGTCTAAAATAAATGAAGAAAATGAAGATCTCAATCAACATTTACATAGTGTTCCTCCAAATATTTTTCACCCAGGAAGATGGAAAAATATATTTTTATTGATAATAAGTTAAGAGATTTATTAGTTGAAAAAGGTCCAATTCGAGAAAATTACATAAATTTTCCAAAAGACAAAAATTCTAGGTATTTATTTATTATACATTTATATGAAAATTATCAAACGGAGAAAAACATGATGAAAAATGGTTGGTTTATTCAAAAGATTTTAATAAAGTATATTGTTTTTGTTAGCAAGTTATTTAATACAAAACATGACACAAGTTAATAAGGTAATGAAAGATCCAATGATTGGAAAAATCTTAGTAGTAAACTTAAAAGTCATGAAACAATTAATGAGCATATAACGAACATAAATGCTTGGATTGATTTATAATTAAGATTGTGAAACAACTAATGAACATAACAAACATGAATGCTTGGATTGATTTATAATTAAGATTGTGAAAGAATAAGACAATTGACAAAAATATTCAAGAAAAGATTAATAGAGAAAAGAAATATTGGAAAAAATTTCTAATAAGAATAGTTGATGTTATAAAGAATTTAGCTAAAAACAATTTGACTCTTTGTGAAAAAAAATGAGAAGATATATCAACATAATAATGGAAATTTTTTAAGTCTAATTAAAATCATTGTTGAATTTGATTGGTGAAATTCATAATCATTATCTTGGATATAATATCCAAAATGAGCTAATACAAATATCATTTCTCAAAGTTAAAAATACAATACTTAAAAAAATTAAAGATGCAAAATATTTTTTAAGCCAAAAATCTTCCTTTCTCTAGCCTCCATGGCAGCAACCTGAGTATTTTCCTCATGGGAATTCAACTCCCGATCAAAAACATCAGTGTTATTACGATTCGCCCCACCACTACTATTACTTGATTTTCCAGAAGAAGTATTAGAATCAGACCAATGACCATCACCTTTACGTTCCCTACGTTCCTTCCTCCATTGTTTAAGGTTGATAGCTTTTAACCAGTCACCAAAACGATTTGGTACAGGCTTACCAAACCGATCAACAGGCTCTTCTTCCAGACACTCCCGTAACTTATGTCCTATAATACCACATCTAAAACAGAATTCTGGAAGACATTCAAGTTGGATTGGGATTGAAATGGAATCTGAATCCTCATCTGGGAAAACACGGAGACCTCTACACAGCAGTTTAGTAACATCTTTACCGATTGAAATATTTTAAACAACATTAAACTCATTAACAAAGACAGTTACTGTTACTCAAATGGCATGTGATAACAAAGAGAGAGAAAATATTTTTTTAGCTTTTAGTCCAAAGTCCAACAATGCGTACAAATTACTCAGCTTTAACCGTTTGACAAAATCGTCTCCAATTTTTTTCTCTTGGTATGCTGTGTTGTTCAATGAAGTGATTAAACAGAGTGGTCATCGGAATCAATGGCAGCGGCAGCAGCAGGCCTTCACAAAAAGCAAGCTGAGAGGTGATTAGAACTAACTAATGAAGTATATAAATATATCTGCTTGGGTAAAAATATATATAAGCACACCCTTTTGGCCTTTATATCCGAGTAATAAGGCAGTGTAGACAAAGATTTGTACCTATTGTTAACAGTTGAATGAACATTTAAAAAGTAGCAAAAAGAAATTAGATTATGGTCTCTTAGAAAATTTTTGATAATAGCATCTAATATGTGATCTTAATTAGACTTCAACTCAAGGTTAGTTTTGCTGGTGTGTGAGACAAGATCACTTACTCCAAGTGTGTTGAGTTAGCCTAAATTAATTTTCAAGTTTCTGAAATTACTTGGGTCCGGATGTTTTGTTCTAATCTAAAAGACATATGTACCACCAAGTTCTGTTTCGTAAATTCAAGCAATTCTCGCAATTTACAAGAAACTTTTCTTGAATATTGCCATTCTTATGTCCACCTTGACATCAATTACTAAGCTCATAATAATGAAGGTTGTAGAACCAGAACCATTCAGAATCGTAAGCATTTTGCAAGAAGAAGTTTTCAGACTCCGCAGACTAGAGCTAAAATTAGAACTGATACAATTTTAGAAGATTTTTATCTGAGTGCGTATGTAAGTTTATGCTTGTGCGAAAAAAAGCGCTTTAACTATCATGCTTCGGTTGAAGTCTCCTAGTCATACAAGGAGGAGGAGCTACAACAGAAGTTACTAAGAATATACAAGTCAAAGGACGAGTCTGTTCTTGAAGGAATTGATGCAACGGATGAGACCCCCAGTGACACAAAGATAAGAGATTACTTGCACAGAAAGAGGTACCTAGTAAATTTTGATGATGTTTGGTCCTTGGAACATAAATTTTTGGGCGATATAAAAATTGTTTTACTAGATGAAAAAGAAAAAATAGGAAGAATATATAATGATCGTAACACGAGATGTGGAAGTTGCAAATTTTTGTAAAACATCATTACCATACCGAGTCTTCAATCCTTTCCTGATATGCTACCTTGTTGTGGGACCTTAGCTATCTCAACATATCTTCAACAATAAATAAATTGCAGGAATCGTATGCATAAGATTAATGGTTTTTCTCTTTTATGTTGTCCCTGTGGGATTGTGTTCGTTATTTTCTTTTTTGTACGCACATTGATACACTACTTGCAAGGTGGCTTACCTTACCCGCCCAATTAAATGACCGGTGAGGCATGTACTATACTACTACCATTACCACTCAATTCTAACAATAAGCAAAGTGTTCCATGACCAAGCCAGTAAGCTACTACGTACATCACTCTTTCATCAAGGAATTTTGTGCAAGAGAATCTTCATGAAATCGACCCGGAATAAAGAAACATATAGGCCATTATTGTTGTACGCTTCAATACAGCTTTCTATTTCTATTGGCTCATTATGATCCTCTACTCAATATTTCTGTTGCTTGCTGGTATCTCTTATTTCAAATCCAAATACCATTGGAGGGTAAATAGCATCACGTAAACTATTTAAATCTGAGTCAAAATTAGTAAAAAAATCTAAATGATAACTACATTAAAAAGATCAAAAACACAAAATCTACACAAAATCATCCTAGATCTAGATCTATGTGGACTAATATAATAAAAAATATAAACTAAATCCAAAATTACCACAAATGATATGAGTAGACTAAAATTACTATATATTTAAAGACATAACAAAAAATAAACAAATAAAATAAAACTCCCCATCAAAAAGAAAGATCTAAAAGACCTCCCTCTTTGGCGGGTTTGAAGAAGATGAAAAGAGACTCTTAGGCTTGCTAGAAGAGAAGAAAATAAAAGAAAGGTCCCCCCCCTTCTTTCAGGTTGATTATACAATCTCTTTTATTCTTCAAATTTTAACTAACAAAACGACATGCCTTAATATATCCCTTACACATTCTAATCCCTCATGCTTAATTTGGATATCAAGAAAGCATTTGTATTTGATTTGACGTAATAAAATAGAATAGTGAAACAATAGAATTGGAATTGGAAGAAAATGACCGACTTCCTAACTTACTAAATCCAATTCCAATATGTGGTTGAGTGTTGGAATTAATGCCTCAATCATGATTATTTGTTTCGTTATTTGTTGGAATAGAATAAAATAAAATGAAATTGAATAACTATTTTACAAACCCCGGAACGGAGAGTATAAGGTTATATAAAACTAAGGTGAATAACTTAAATATTCAAGGGATTATTTTGGAAAATGATGATTTATTTAATCGCACGTTGAGACTGTCACGACCCAAAACCCGGGCTAGTGGCAGAAGGGGAATTTCACAAGGAGGGAAATTCCTTAATTTATTTAAAAAGTGTCAAAAGTTTTAGTTCTTATAAAATCAGTCCATTTAAATAAAACATTTGGAATTTCATCCAGTGAACCACTCCCACAGTTTGTATACACCACCAAACATAGATTGAACAATTACTTAAAAACATGAAATTAATTTCAAAACCCATCATCATCATCATTCACCACAGATATCCAATACCAGAATGGCATGCATAAGTTTACAGACAAATTTGAAAGCAGTAATCTTGGTTCAATGCTAACACAAAAATCCAAGTAGTCCAAGGACTATGACAACAAACTTCTAGCATTACCAGGAGGCGAACTGCAATCAGGATGACTTCTTACTCCTCTTGATCATCAAGATCGCGCTGGACACCACCTGAGGAGGAAGGTGAGGGGGTGAGCATAAAATGCCCAGTAGGAAAATAGTTACCTCGGGGAAAACATTTCAGTGATGGGAATCTCCTGCACGGTTAGTTTAAATCCAAAATATTCTCACACGTATATATATAATCTCAACCGAAAGCCAATATATATAACGGTGTAATAAAAACCATCACTCCATATACACATGACACAAATCAACCCATACCCATGAGCTCACATCCTCTCATCTGTGGAAACCCAGGATGATGGCACTAAGTGT